>CM053626.1:314811581-314841717 GCA_028646595.1 Phalanger gymnotis
GGCTCTTTTTTTGTGGTGACAAAGAATTGGTAATCAAGGGGATGCCCATCAATTGGGGAATGGCTGAACAAGTTGTGGTATATGAATGTAATGGAATACTATTGTGCTATAAGAAATGGGGAAGATATGGACTCCATAACAACCTGGAAAGACCTACATGATCTGATGCTGAGTGAGCAGAGCAGAACCAGGAGAACATTATACACAACCACAGACATATTATTTCTGCGATGACTAACTTTGATAGACTTGGCTCTCCTCAGCAATACAAGGCTCAGACAGCTCCAAAGGACTCATGATGGAAAAAGCTAGCTACATCCAGAGAAAGAACTGTGGAATCTGAATGTAGATTGAGGCAAACTATTTGCTCTCTCTCTCTTTTTTGGTTTTGTTTCTTCTCTCTCATGATTCATTCCATTGGTCATAAATCTTCTTTGCAACTTAAAAAAAGAAAATTTACTAAAGCAATTACTCATTCAAATCATTTTGTTTTGCTGATTTTCTGGGCTTTTATAAATACGCTATCATGTTGTCAGACAATAAGGCTAATTTCTGTCTTCTGTTTTTCTGTGTTTATACCTTTAATTTCTCTTATTTCATTGCCATTGCTAGAATTTTTAGAATTAGGCCAAATACCAGTGGGGAAAGGTGACATGCTTGCTTTACTCCTGTTTCTTTTGGGAAAGTCTAGTGTCTCCTCATTGCAGATAATACTAGATTTGGGGTTTAGATGTTCATTTTTTATCATCTCAAAATGACTTCTCTATTCCCATGCTTTGCTGGGTTTTTAGCATACATGAGTGTTTTGCTTTGACAAAGACTTTCTCTGCATCTATTGCTATAACTATGAATCCTTTTCAAGTTACTTGGGCCATATCCCAGCATAAAAGTGGGTATCTACTCCTACCCCAATTAATCACTGAAGGTGCAAACATCAATTGAACCAACCAACCAATCAAAAGTAAAGGAGGCATGTACAAGTTCTTAATTAATTTGAAAGAATTGCAAGAGCTTAGGGGCCATTGGATTAAAAACAAATTATGTAACAAGGAAATATCTTATTATTGGTTGAAAAGAAATAGTAACATCTTGCAGAACTGTGGATAAAAAAGAAAGCAAGTTCAGAATCACACATTCTAGTAGCAAACCAGTTGGGTATTTGTTAAATCCAATGGCGAAGACTCCCTTTTTGGGGATGGTGTTGAAGGGAGAGTTTTGTCTTTTTATCTTTTTGACCCTCCCTGCTCTGACCAGGTGAACTCAGAAGATCTGACTTCCCATCAGCATCAGTAAGTATTTTCATGCAGCAGTGGCTAATAGCAGCATCTGCCTCAGGAAGTGAGAGAAACGCCAAAGAACAACTTGACACACCAAGGGAAGACAGCTTTAGGACTCCACAAGGGGGCTGATCCTTGGAGCCCAGGAAAGAGCAATACCTAAAGGGAGTTTCATGAAGACTCCACAATGGGAGGAAAGGAACTCTTAGTAACCAGGAGCCCTGAGTTTACACTTTGCCTACATGTGCCCTCTAACCTAGAGCCCATTCTTCCCGGGACCTTTTGCATGCAAGGGGAGAATACATGTCCAGTTTGGGGAAATATGTCTGTAATTGCTCTTGCTCTATGTACTTGGCAAATACTCTTACTTAAAGTTAGTCAACTCTGACAGGTAACCAAAGGGGAGCACACTGGTGGGGGCTCGTGGACAACAATTCTAGAAACTCTGAGCCCATTCAGAGTTACCCCAAGAACACTGAGCAAAAGTATTGATATCAACTATTCTCCGAGGACCTGGCCTGCCAATTCAAGGGGGAGTTAAGGAATCAGCACTGGAGGGGGTGCTACACTTGTAACATGGAAGAACTGGTGCAAGATATTTCTGAACCACTATTAATGATTTTTGAAATATCATGGCAACTGGGAAGTGTGACAAAGGACTGGATAAGGACAAATTTTCTGATATTCCAGAAAGGTTGGGGAAAAGATGGTATTTTGTCAGACTAAAAGTCTATGAGCTAGGTCCAAACATTCCCACTGTTCTATTGCTGCCTTGGTCCTCTTCCATCTCTGGAGTCCTGTGGTTCCTCCTATCCTGGGGATACACATCCTTCCCTGGAGGGGCCATGGGGCCACAAGTTTCACTCCTAGTCGTCCAGATCTGTACCTCTCTAGGCAGCTCCTCCGGTCCATTTCAACTCTGCTTTCCTCCTTTGTCTACCCCCACCCCTCATCCCCAACTTTGAATATCAGCTTCTCACAAGTAGGGATTGTTTTCATTCTACGTACAGCTGCAGAATGCCCAGCATACAGTAGTTGCTTAAATTGCTTGCTGATTAATTGGTTGATCCAGCCCCATCCCACTCTCCTTTTCAAATCCAAATTCAAGGGCAAGCTGAGCTACTAGCATCATCAGCAACAAGGTGATAGAGGTTAATTCAGTGAAGCCCAGGACCTGCCAAAGACACACCTCAATGACACAAGGAAAGCCTTATCTGTGTTAACTTGGTTTGTAAGAAGTTAACATTATCAGAGGAATTCTGCTATGTCTCCTTAAGGAGATGGGAGATTTTTTAAAAATCCAATTTTGTTTTGCTTTCCTATTTTTCAGTTAGCAAGTGGTTATATATCCCTTCCCAACTGGACAAAAAACCAATAAAACCGATAAGAAAATCCTTATAACAAATATGCGTGGTTAAGCAAAACAAATTTCTTCATTTGTGCCCAATAACGTATGCCTCATTTTGCTCCCTGAACTCATCATCTCTCTGTCAGAAGGTGGGTAACGTGTTTCATTAGCAACCTTCAGAATCGTGGCTGGTCATTGCATCAATCAGGGATCTTAGGTCTTTTTTTAAAAAAAATTAGGACTTTCAAATTTGTTTTCATTTATGATATTTTCATCATTCTGTAAATTGCTCTCCTGGTACTGCTCACTTAATTTTGCATCAATTCATACAAGTCTTCCCAAGTTTTTCTGAAACCATCCCCTTCATCATTTCTTACAGCACAATAGAATTCCATCATATATTCATATTCATATACCACAGCTTATTTATCTTTTCTCCAATTGATGAGCATGCCTTCAGTTTCCAGTTCTTTGCATAAATGTTTTTGTACTTAGGTGTACTTTTCCTCTTTTCTTGTATGAGAGGGGTTTAAGAAAGTTTTACCTGGATTTTCTTAAGAATAGCCTCTAGACTCTACACAGAGAATGTAAGAGCTGGGTGGGACCTCAGAGCATAGACTATCAGAGCAGAGAATGTTAGAACAGACAATGTTAGAACTGGGAAGGCCATCCTCAAGGCTCTAGTCCAACCCCTTCATTCTATTGATGAAGAAACAGGCTTAGGGAGAAATGATTCTGTCAAGGTCTAGGTGCTAGGTGCACTTAAAGTACATCCAGCATAGCTAGGTTTGTTTTCTCCCTCCGCTGATCATGCCTTCAAGAGATAAAGACCTCAAGGAAAGGTAAGCCTGAGCCCAAGTGGTGGACACTTACCCATGGTGGCTGAGAAGATGACGATCCCCAGCACGTTCATGCCATCGCTGGTGCCCGGCTCTGACTTGTACACCACCTCCGGGGGAGGTGTGAGGTCCAGGGCAAAGTTCTGCACCTGGGAGCTGTTCTCCTCCTGGACACCATAGATGAGGATGCGCTGAGGGGTAGCCTCTGATGCCATGGCCTTGTTGGACTTGACCATCGGGGTGGTCTTGGTACGGTACTGTTGGATGACATCCCCATCCCCACCATGTCCCAGGAGAGCAGTCAGGGTAGAAGCAAGGGGAAGGTCAGAGAATTGTTACTTGTAGTGCTGTGCATACAGTAGGCACTTAATAAATGTTTATGTCATTGAATGATTATTACTCCATATAGTTATTATAATAATGATAAGCATTATTACTTTATGATAATAATAAAGAGGCAGAATGGAAGATTGGATAGAAAACTAGGCCTTGGAGTTAGAGAGACCTGGTTTCAAATCTTGTGTCTGACACCTTCTGGCTATGTGACCCTATACAAATCACTTGACTCGTCAATGCCCTGGCCAGCTCTCTAAGACTGAGAGCTACAAAGCAGGTGCTGATTTCAATTGGTTTCCTCAGTGAGAGTTTTCTATACCAATAAAATCATGGGTTGGACTAAAAAAAGGGATATGATAATTATTAATCATAATATATATGTATTATTAGATAATTAAGGCATTATTAGAGTTAGCATAGTGTAGTGGATACAGAGCTGGCTTTAGAGTCAGGAAGACCTGCATTCAAATCCTACCTTAGACATTTACTAATTGTGTGACCCTAAGCAAGTCCCTTAACCCCTCTGTGCCTCAGTTTCTTCATCTGTATAATGAAGGGGTTGGACTCCGTGGCCACTAATTTCCCTTCCAGTTCTAAATTAATGATTAGTGTAGACTTTTTAATCAATATTCAATGATCTTAATTAATAAAGAGAGTGACACATTGATGAATATAATTACTTATCATACTTAGTTCTTTACGTTACTCCATCCCTGATCTCATTTGGCCTTCTCAATTGCCCTGTTGGTTTCAACATGATGGAGATCATTATTCCCACTACAGAAGCAAGGAAACTGAATCCCAGAGAAGGGAAGTGACTTTTCCAGGGTCACACAGTGTCCCCCAAAGGGGATCATCCACCCCCTTAGAACACTTTCAGTGAGGGGGGGAGCTTGAGACTGAATGGGAAGTTTGTTCTGGTTTTGGACATTTCAAATTCTTAGGGTGCTCTGGGTTATACTATCAAAGATTTCCCCCGTAACTCCCACACCTTGCTCGTCCTTATTCCCTGCCCCATTACTCCCCCTTCCCAAACCAATCTGTTCCCTATTGTCTTGGACAGCCCTTTGGATATAGAGGACAGCAGTCTTCTGTTCTCCACCCGATTCATCTCCAGTTCCTTTAAGTGATCTTCATGCTCTCAAGGTCTTTCTCACTCTCCTTTGGAGGGACTCCAGGTCCTCAGTGTCCCTCCAAAAGCCTGGGGCCTAGAACTGCAGACACCAGTCTGGATGTGAAATGACCAGGGAGGAAGATGGCAGGACTGGCTTTTCCCTTGTTGTAGATGTTGGACAACCCAAGATTTTATCATCTTTACTAGCTTCTGAGTCACCTTTCCAATTTGGTTCCATTTAATTTAACAAACATTTATTAAATGTCTAATATTTTCCAGGCCTTGTTCTAAGTGCCGGGGATATGAAGATAAAAACAAAATGCTTTTGATGGATATTGAATTTGAGGTCCATGGAGGACCCCAACTCTATCAGAAAACCAGTTCAGAAAGCAGACTGTAGAGCCTTGAGCAGACAGAATGCTTTTGGTTGGGAGCCAGTCAGTGAAGAAGGAGAAGGTCTGGAGCATTGGGCCTTGGATAATCAAGCGGCCATGCCAGGGCACCATGAACATTTCATGGTGGGGGGATAGGGACGATGGGGGCAGGGATGTACAGTGGGAAAGGGTCACATAGAGGGAGAGGTATGGGCATTAAGTGCAAATGTTGCCCCCTTCCCAGTCTGGCCAAATTTGGCCCCCTAAGATTGTCTTCTGGGGTTACCTCCCTCACATCATATCTCATCCCATCCCAACACTAACTCACTCACCTGTTTGAAGGTGGCTTCGACTAGGTTTGCTGGAAACATATTTCTGGAAAGAGGGAAAGAAAAGGAGGTAAGTCAGGTGAGACATTATGCTCAGACCTTGGCCTCAGAACCACATCCCCTCCCTGGCACTGAAGACCTCTGTGAGATCAAGGCCCCCACTGGACTGTAAACTCCTTGAGGACAGGAGGCTACCTCTAGTTTCATGGGATCTGGGAATTACAGGTTTAGATTTGGGAGGGACTCAAGAGGCCGTGTAGCCCGACTCTCATTTTGGGCCAGAGAACTGTGGTAAGTGGCACTCCCTCCTCACTCCTGCCTGGTGACATTCTCCTCTTCCCTCAAGCCTTCCCTGATGCTCCCAGCTTAGAAGGACCTCTCCATAGTTCAGTGCTCCCAGATCATTCTGATAAGATCTCTCTTTTGTCCCCTCGTCTCCCCCAACCTTGCACCAACAATCTCTTAATTAGTTATCAGTATAACCCAAAGCATCCTAAGTATTCGAGGCATCCAAATCCAGGCCAAGCTTCCCATTCAGTCTCCAGCTCCCCCTCACTGGAAGCGTTCTAAGGGAGCAGATGATCCCTTTGGGGGATCCTGTATTAGTCAAGTCAATTAATCATTGTTTGCCTCAGTTTCCTTTTCTGTAAAATGCAGATAATAGTAGCACCTCATGGTGTTGTAAGAACATAATGAAATAACATGTAAAGTGCTTTGCAAGCCTGGGTTTTATATAAAAGGTGACTATCGCCATCTTCCTCATTGTTATTAACACATATCTGAAAAAGCCCATCTTTTTGGTCCTAACATTTTACTGGCTCTGTTGGGAGTTACAGCAGTATTATTTGCCCTAGTAGGGGACATAAGTGACAATGTGATGCCAGCGTGGATGCTAATGGAATAAATGTTGGTCCCAGGAGAGCTGCCCTAATGTACAGTGAAAGGGGGAGAAGGATGGAAGGAGAGGGAAGAAAGGGAAGGAGTGAGAGGGAGAGGGAGAGAGACACAGAAAGAGGAAGAGGAGGAAGAAGAAGAAGAGGAAGAGGAAGAGAAAAAAGGAGGAGAAGAAAAAGGAAAAGAAGGAGAAGGAGGAGGAAGAGGAGGAGGAGGAAGCAAGGGAAGTGAAAGGCCCCTTGGGCCACATCCTGCTAGGATCGGGGGACTTGGATGTGTCCATTCTCCTCTTGCTGAGGCCTCCCACTGGCTGATGATGCAGCATTGGGATGTTTTCTGGCCCTGGCTCAGACTTGGCTTGTGGGATCAGTGAAGGCTGCGTTCTTCCAGACCCCAGTAGACTTCGAGCAGGGTCCAGCCTCCCTCCAACAGCAGTGATTTCCAGATCCTGAACATGCCTCATCTCTATGGTAACAGAGAAGTTGTTATCCCAACCCTTCCAGCTTCTGTTCCCTAGCTTGACCTCTGGGCTGGAGCTGGGCCATGGGGCTGAGCTCTGGACCTGCTCTTATCTTCCCTGGGAGTTGGAGGGAGGCAAAGCAGTGGGCCTGGGGCCACAGGGGCTTGGTTTGGCTGGGCTAACCCAGGATGTATTAGTATTTCTTTTTCATATCACAAGCTTACTATTTTAAGTAAAGTGTTTTTGTTTTCCCAATGGCGTGATGTCATGTCACTAATATGCCCAGTCTTTTAGAGGGGAGAATGGAGGCTGAGAATGGGGGCTGAGCCAGGGTAGACCATGTGGAGCCTGCCCTCCAAATGGGCTCCTAGGAAGTAGCAGGAAAGCAGTGGGGAGAGAGCGGAGAGTGGCCCCAACCTGACCTGTCCAAAGGATCAGAGCACCAAATGGAGATTTAGAGCCAGAAAGGACCTTGGAGGTCACCAAGTCCACTCTCACCCATTCTTCAGCTGAGAAAACTGAGTTTCAGAGAGATAAAATGATTTGCCCAGGGTCACAAATCAATCGATAAATATTGATTAAGCACCTATACCGTGCTAAGCTAATAAGCGTCCCAGGCAGGATTGGAACTCAGGTTTTTTTGACTCCAAGTCCAGCACTCTGGCCACAACACCACGTTGTCATGCAGATGACTTCAGAAAGGCCCCAAGGGTCGGACCCATTTTATATGACTCGTGATAGTTCAGGTCCTTGTCTCCAGTCACACAGCCGGTTCAGAACTGAGGCTAGAACCCAGATCTTCTGATTCAATGTCTTGAGCCTATTCCAAGGTAACGAAGCCTTGCCTGGAACTGCTCAGGCACAAGAGGCCCGTGTGCCAGCTCGTGCCAGCTCATGCCTGCTTCTTATCAGAGTAGGCATGGCTGAGAATGGCTAAGCCCATGCAGGCACTTGGAATCCTGAATTCCCGAGCCAGCCAGGGCCCAGGTGGGGGTTCAGGCATCTCCCTCTCACAACCCGGGCTTCCTGAACAAAGACGGCCTTGTCTGGCTCACATAGCTGGGAGGGGTGGGACGTCCCCGTGGAAACATTGCCGGCAGCTGAGACAGGACTCCCACCTTGCCTCCGGAGAGATGTGCTCATTACGTGCGGGTTTCAGTAGGTGAGTCATGAACAAGACGCTCCCAGACAGCTCTCAGGAACGTTCTCTGCTCCTGTGCCAATTTCTAAGGCTCTCTCTTGGCGCGCCTGGCTGCCCCTCGTACAAAGAATCTGCTCACGGAGGTAGGGAGGTGTCCTTACAGCCAGACCCTGTGGACCACCCAGTGACAAAGCCAAGTGTTCCTGGTGAGGAACATGACAGACTCTCCATCTTTTGTCCTGCTTAGAGCTCTGGAGTGCTGTGCTCTGCTCTGGATGTCACTTTTTAGGGAGGTCAGCCAGGACAGAGGGGAGATTGGAGACCAGGCCATGGGCTGAAGGAAGCTGTCCTAGCTTGGGAATTGCACGGAGTTCACAGAATTCCAGAATGTCAGACTTGCAAGGGACCTCGGCAGGCAAGCCTGAACAAGAATGCTCTTTCACGTCCCTGCTGCATGACCCCCTCCTCCTCAGGCTTTGCTTGATGAGGTGGTAAACCCACTACTTCCCAGATGAGGTGATAAGCCCATTACTTCCCAGAGAAAATCCATTTTTCCCCCAGAGAACAAAATGCCTACATCAAACCAAACCCATCCCTCGGCAATCCGCTCCCCCATCCTTAGATCCTAGGTCTGCCCTTTGGGTTCAAGGAAAACAAGTCCTTCCATTTGTCAGCCTTGCAGGTGCTTAGAGGTGGTTATCACACTCCCCCACCCCTTCCCCAGCCTTCCCGGCTACAAGCTAAACATTCCTTGTTCTTACAACTGATTCTTACATGGCACTATCCTGGTTGTCTTTCTTGGCAGTCTCCTGCTTATCAATGTCGTTACTAAAATGCCCAAGAACTGAACATAGTACTCCACATGGGGTCTGACCAGAACACAGTTCAGATGGATTGCTTATTCCTAGAGGATGCGCTTCCCTTAATGACATCAGAGATCTCAGTAGTTGGCCCACTGGATGGCTGACACAGTACAGTCCACTAACCCCCCTTTACTAGATGTTCCTCAGACAAGCTGCTGTCAAACCATGCCTCCCCCAATCCTGCACTTGTGACATTGATTTTTGAGCCCCAGTATAAGACTTTTTGTTTATCCTAAATTTCATCTTTTTAGATTCAGTCCAAATGCTCTAGCCTGTCAGGAAGTTTTTGGAGACTGGCTTTGTCATCCAATGTTTTTGTTAACAATCTCTCATTTGCAAATTTGGCAAGCCTGCCACCTTTGTCTTTATCCACGTCACTAAGAAAAATATTAGCCAGTACAGAGACAAACACAGACCCCTGGGACATCCCTTTGGAGACCTCTGGCCATGTTGGCATTGGACTATTGGCACCTACTCTTTGGGTTTGGCCATCCAACCAGGTACCAATCCATCCAATTATATTCTCATCTCACCTTTCTTTTTCCATCTTCTCCACAAGAATAATGTTAGACTCTTCAATGCTTTGCTGAAGTCTAGGCATGCCATATCTGCAACATTCCTTTGAGTAACTCATTTAATAGTTCTGTCCCAAAAGGAAACAAGATTTCTGTGGTATGACCTGTGCTTGGTGAAGCCAGGCAGGCACTTGGTAATCCTTGCTTTCTTTTCTAGCTGTTCACCTACTACTTCTTGTGTGATCCTTTTGAGAATTCTACCTGGAACCAAAGCCAAGCTCACTAACCTGGAGATTTGGAGACTCCCTTCACTTTTTTGGAAGTCAGTACCCTCTGGTCTAGTGGCGCTCCTTCCCATTTCCTTTCAAAGATCCCTGATGGCAGCTCAGGCTCTGATGGGCCAGCTTTTTCAGGCCCGAGGATGTCATTCACCTGGGCCAGGTGACTTGACATCACTCAGGGAAGCCTGGGCTCCCTTCCTGACTTCTTCTTTCTCTTGGCCACCAATTCACCAATAATCATTTTTTCCTGCCTTTCTCCTCATCAGAAAAGTGAGAAGCAAACTAATGACTAAGCAGTTTTGTCTTTTCTCTGCTATCGGTTGTCACCATCCCATCTATCCCAGGCCAAGGTCTTAGCTCTTCCTTAAATCTCCCCTTTCTCCCAATCTAGCTGAAAACACTCCCCCCTTTTTTTGGTCCTTAGATTCACTCCCCAAGTGAGTTTCCCTTCCTTGGAGCTCATCAGGCAGAGACTGGATGACTGCTTGCCTGTTATTTTATAAAAGGAGATTGTTTTATTGTATGAGTTAAACTAGATAGCTGCTGAGGGAGGAAGGGATGAAGGAAGGAGGAAAGGATTGAAGGAAGGAAGGAAAGGGGGGAAGAAAGAAGGAAGAGGAGGGAGGAAGGAAAGAAGAAAGGAAAAAAGGAAAGAAAGATTGAAAGAAAAAAGGAAGGAAGGAAGGAAGGAAGAAAGGAAGGAAGAAAAGAAGGAAGGAAGGAAGGAAAGAAGGAAGGAAGGAAGGAAGGAAGGAAGGAAGGAAAGAAAGAAAGAAGCCATGTTTCCTACTGGTCCAGTCTATGATAACATGGCCAAAGAAAAGGAAGCACAGTAGCCCCTTAGGCTCCTTCCCTTCATCTCTTTGCTGCCTTCTGGTATAGGTACAAGTGTCTTTCTGCTCAAAGTTCTAAGTCTAACATCCTCCACCAACTGACTAGACTGCAGGCAGACCAGCCACCCCACAAAATTCCTCTGCTATTTAAAATTTACAGGAGTGTGGTTAGCTTGAATTGCACTACCACATAGTTGGTGCTATGGGACTAGAGCTCAGGAAAGAGACAGGAGCTGGATATGTTGATATGGGAATCATCCATGTAGAGATGGTAATGGAACCCATGGGAATTGATGAGGTCACTGAGAGAGAATTTAGAAAGAGAAGAGAACCTAGGACAGAGCCTTAGGGAATACCTGGAGTTACGGGGTGTGCTGGGGATGATGATACAGAACCAAGAGCCAACAATCAGTATCCCAGAGGAGAGGCCACCCAGGAGGAGAAGGTGGTCAGCAATGTCTAATGTACTTGAGAGATCAAGAAAATAACAAACTTTAACAGGAGACGTCGAGGAAGCCCTAATCTGCTAGTAGACCCTTATTCTAAAATAAAAATACGGACTATCCAAAGGAAATGGAATTTTGGCAGCATGAGGAACTCTTGGTATAGGAACAACCTCCTTTCACTGATTGCCACCCATCTATGACTATACTGGCTTTCCTCCATGCCTGGAATGCTGTTCCTCTTCCTCTTCACCTTCACCTCCTGGCTTCCTTCAAGTCTCAGCCCAAATTCCACCTTCTGTAGCAGGTCTTTCTAAGTTCCGTCCTTCCTCACTGCGAGGATTTTCTCTCTAAGATTACCTTCCACCATACTCTTGGATATACTTTAGTATTTTCATGTTGGGCAGCTAGGTGGTACAGTGGACAGAACACCTAGTCTGGAGTCAGGAAGACTGTCCTGAGGTCAAACCCAGCCTCAGACACTTACTAGCTGTGTGACCCTGGGCAAGTCACTTCACCCTGTTTGCCTCAGTTTCCTCATCTGTAAAATGAGCTGGAGAAGGAAATGGCAAAGCACTCTAGTATCTCTGCCAAGAAAACCCCGCATGGGGTCACAGAGAGTCAGACATGACTGAAAACAACTGAACGCCATTTTCATGTTGTTTGATCCCATTAGAATGTGAATGTTTTTGCTTTTTTTTTTTTTGCATTCTTAGTGCCTAGCATAGTACCTGGCATGCCGTAGGTGCCTAATCAATACTCGGTGACGGAATGACTGGATGTAGGAGCTGGAGAGCTGCGTGTGGGAGTCAGAAAAACTTGCCTGAAAGGTCTTGGCAACTCCTTAGACACAGGGCTTGAGTGAAGATGACTCCAAAATCGGGAACCTGGAAGACTAGAAGGATGGTGGTGTCCTTGACAGGCATAGGGACTTGAGGAGGGGGGTGTGTGTCAGGATAAGCTCCAAGAAGGTAGCCCTAATGCTGAGCCTTGAAGGGAGCTGGGGATTCAAGAAGGCAGAGATGAGGAGGGAGAGCGTTCCAGGCATGGATCATAGGATCATAGATCTAGAGACCTCAGAACCCCTCCAGTCTGACCCCTCTCATTTTGCAGATTAGGAAATTGAGGCCCAGAGAGATTAAAAGGCCTGACCAGAATCACATAACTATTAAGTGTCTGAGGTGAGATTCAGACCCAGGTTCTCCTGACTCCAACCCAGCACTCTGCCTCAGAACAATGAAGGAAAATGGGAGATAGCATCTTCCTTTAGAGCAAACAGGCCAGGTTTCCTAGACCATCTAGAGCATTAAAAGCCAAGGAGAGCCTTTTACAAGGAATATAAAGTGCTTTGAAGACTTTTAACTGCTGTATAAACGTCAATTATGTGTGTGGATCTGCAATAAACCTGTGATTTCATCACAGTAAAGAAGTCTTGGTGTCAAAATCTATCCCGGACACACATCAGCTTCTCATCTTAGAGAGCTGCCCGGACCCTGAAAGCAGACAGAGACTTTTCAGGATCACTGAGGTAGAACATGAGAGCGGCAGGGCTTGAGCCCAGCTCTTTCTGACTCCAAAGCATGTCACCCTGATTTTCATGATTCAGGAGGAAAAATATGGATTTGGAACCAGAAGGCATTGGCTCACACCCTGGTTCTGCCAGTTACAACCTGTGTGGCCTTGAATGAGAACCGTAAGGTCTTCAGGCTTTGGTTTGCTCATCTATAAAACAGAGGATCGGACCAGACTATCTAACTTCCCATTGAATATAAACTCCCTAAAGAAGCAGAGGAGAGAAACCCTTAGCCCTGAGGGCCATTATATTGCTCCTAGGCTTAAATTGAGATAATTATATATGTAAAACATAGCTATTGCGTGTACATAAATATATAAATAATACTCACACAATATATAAATAAAAATAAAATGCATATAAGTATTGTGCATGTGTATATATGCACACTTACATACGTATACATACACACATATATACACAATTTATATCTATGTATCTTTACGTCTATATCTATATCTATCTGCATTTCTATATATTTGTGTATGTATATATGTGTAGTACACATATACACATATGTGCTTGTATATATATATGCACACACATACACATACATATATACAGGAACACATACACATATACATATACATGTACACGCATACATGCACATATACATATACACATACATATACATACACATACACATACACATACATATACACATACACACACATACACATACATACACATCTACAGGTACATATACACACACTGTGCATATGGGGTGCCCCAAAAGTCTGTTTAGTTTTAAGTTTAGTAAACTCTCCCCATCCTTACAGTCCATCTTCTCTGAGAAATTGTACGTATCTCCTCGCATATCATATTTACCCTATTTTCCCTTGAATGTCACCTAGAACTTACTGACCATGGAATACCATTCCATACTATTGTGGAATGACTATTAAGCCATCCAAGAGATCTCTGACATCCCCCTCTCCCTCCTCGTCCCCCCAGCCAGATTTTCAGAGACCACGTTTAATCTGAACTCTGCGTCCCTTCTGGACGCTGCCCTGGACCCTCGCTAGCTATGTGACACTGGACACTCGAGCCTCAGTTTCTTCTGCTGGAAAATGGGGATATTAATAGAACCTACTTCATCGGGTTGTTGTGAGACTCAAAAGAGACAATGTATGAAAACATTCTAGGTCGCCGTCAGTTCCCTTTATTAGGTTAAGTCCCAGGGAATAGTTTGAGACACAGAGAGAGTAAATAAATTGCATATTATATAGCAATTAACCAACAAGCATTTATTAAATGATTAATTAATAAATGCTTGTTGGCTGACTGTTGGGCACCTACTATTTGTGAGAATGTACTCTCTGGGTGAACGCTGATGTCCAGCCCTCATTAGCCCTTGCCTGGGCTCTTGCAAACATCTCCCTGCCTCAAATTTCTCCTTACCCCAAACCAGTCTTCACTGCTGCCAGAGCAATTTTCCTGAAGTGCAGGTCTGATCTTGTCACCATCTACTCAATACATTTCCTTGATGACATCTTTTATTATGGTTTCTTTATTTTTTATTTTTAAAAACCTTAAATTTTTTTAACTTAAAACACCAAAAATTCATTTCCATGCACACATCAGAATACCAAAAAATGATTCTATATGAAACAGTCAATTTCCATTTTCATATTTCTCGCTTTAAAAATATTTATGTAATATATATGTAATGAATTCTAGCTGCTACTTTCAAAGCTATCCTAATGTTTCAATGGTCACTGAAAAAAAAAAGATATTTCTAAAGTTGTTCTCCCACTAACCCCTCCCCCTCCCCCCATAGGTAAGAAAACTTTAACTGAGGGAAAGGAAAAAAAAATTCCTTGTAACATATAAACATAATCAAGCAAAACAGATCCACACAGTGGCCATATCCCAAAATGTGTCTCTGCCCCTTGTATCCATCAGTCACCTCCTCGTAAGAAGGTGGGTAACAGGTTTCATTTCTCCCTGGAGACATGGTTGGTTATTTCATCGATCAGAGTTCCTAAGTCTTTCACAATTGTATTTCTTTACGACATTGTCTTTAAATAAGTTGTTCTCTGGGTTCTGCTGACTCCATTTGGCATCAATTCATACGACCCCGGATTTTCTGACATTGTCTCTTTTGTTGGGTTTTTTTTTTTTATGGTGCAATAACATTCCATTATATCCACAGGACATAATTTATTCAGCCATTCCCGAATTGTCTAAGACGCAACCTAAGGCACCTCCTTAGATTCTAGTTCTCCCCTCCCCCCCTCTTTTTTTTACTCTCTCCTTTAGGAGAAAGTTTATCTTGTTTGTGTCCTCCCTTCCCCCTCCTTTGCCCAATCCCTATTTGCTTACCTGTTGGTTTTCATGAGAGTGTACATGTATGTATTTAACTCTTCTTTGTTAGTTTTAGATTAGGGAGGTTCACCTGACCGAACATTAGGGACCTCAGAGCCCCAGGGCCTGGGTCCATAGGTAAGAGTGATGTAGCACAGAACAGGTCAGAACCATGTTGGTTCCTGCCCTCTACCACTCCTTGATGCTTCTAATGTCCCCACTCTGGAATTTTCTGACCATGCTAAGACTTTCTCAGGAGACTCTCTGCTCTTGCTGCCTTGAAGACTACATGTGGCTCGTCCCCGGTCTTTCTGGTACTCACTTTGTTTGGGCTGAAGATCCCTTTCCTATTTCTCTCAGGCCTCTGGATGACTTTTTCTGCAATTCTGAGGTGGAAGAAGTAAATGTCATTTCTCATTGGATTTCTTGGTTATTTTTCCATCCGGCGAGAACTCCAGGTTTTTGCCGGAGTTGGTATGGGGGCCAACCAGGTGGCCATCTTGGCAGAGAGTCTGTGGCTCTCTTTCCTAATGCCTCCTTTATACTGTGTTCAACCTAGCCTATCCTCCCTGCCCTCCCGGCGATCCTCATTTTCAGTTCTTCAGTCTTAGTGTGTAGCGTTCCATAGTCTGGTTCTTCACTTTAGGACCTCATCACTAGCACATCTACACAACATCCAGCCTGAACTTTTCTTCTCATGTCCAACTTATAAAAAAATAATTGAGAGCCTCCTAAACTCCTATAATCACTTTGGCCCTTTTCTCACCGCTGCTTCTTCATTTTTATTTCCCTGCTTCTGTTTTTCCCTCTCCAATCCATCTTCCACGCAGCTGCCTCACTCAGGCACAGGTCTACTAAGTTCCTTTGTATTTATATGTCTGTACCATTGTATGCCCAAAGGAACATAAACTTCTTGAGGGCAGAGGCTATCTTGTTTTATGGTCTATGGTTGCCCAGAACTCAGCATAGCACCTTAATCACTGAGGGGACTTAAATGATTGCTAAGGTTGGAGTTGTATGAACCTGGAGGTTTATTGAGAGGGATGGTGGTGGCAATATGGTGAGACCTACACATTAGGAAAACCATTTCGGTATCTAAGTAGAGGATGGAATAGAGTAGGGAAAGGCTGGATGCAGAGAAACCATTTAGAAGGCTCTGTCTAGTCCACACCAGTGGTCATGAGGATCTGAATGAAGATGTTGGATGTGTAAATGGAGAGAAGGGACTGGATATGAAAGGTGTTTTGAAGGGAGAAATGATAGATTTAGCAATGAATTGGCTATAGGAGTGAGAAATTTGGGATGGCACCTACGTTGTGAACCTGATGAATTGGGAACATGGTGGTGCCCTGGACAGTAATAGAGAAAGAGGGGAGGATTTGGAGGGGAAGGATAATGAGTTCTATTATGGAACTTGCTGAGTTCATAATACCTACAGGGTTCAAGATGTCCAGTTTGAGATCTCCAAGAGTCAGTAGATGATGTCAACATGGAGTTCAGCAAGGAGGTTAGGTGAGGTCTCGTACTTTTTCTTGGGCACTTAAAACTCTTACTTGGAGAAGTGTACATTAAATACTCAGTCATTACTTAATCTTTCTGGTGTTTTAATGAGGTGGGGATGGGGAAAAGAGGGAGGGATGGAGTGAAGGAGTTCAGTTCTCTTCCTATGAACTAGCCTGGTGCATTGAGTCTTAACACCAACTTTCCAGAGTCCTTTCCTGATGATTGAGAAATGAATTCATCACTTGGCGGTTCTTCTGAGACATGGTCTGCTTGTGTTTTCTTGGATCGTGGATTGAAAGGAGCATTGACAAGTCCCAGACTCAAAACCTCATAGTCTTCTTGGCCTCATCCATCGGCCCCACATCATCTCAGTCATCAAGCCTTGTTGGTTTTTTAAAGTTCTATCTCTTGAAATCCTTCCCTCTTCTTCATTCCTACTACCCCTTCCCACTCCTAGGCTGTGCTCTCACCACATCAAACCTGGGTGATTACAACAACCTCCTGGTTGGTCTTCCTGTCTCTGGGCTCTTCTTTCCCTCCAATTATCAGTCATTAGGCATACAGCCAAATTTTCCTTAAACTCCATTTACCACAAAACTATCCTGCTCACATACGTTTCATGGCCTTCTATTTCTTATAGCCTGCCTTCAAGGATCTCAACAGTTTGGGCTTGACCCTACCTACCCAACGTGATCTTCCTTCATGTATTCTACACTCTGTATGATCATTCTCATCTCTCACCTCCACTTATCCCATTTCCCGAACAAAGGAAAGAGAATTGGCTTGGTAGGCAGAGTCCTTGGGACCAAACCCAGACTTTGCTCTGTACATGAATGTGTTTGGCAAGTTATTGAACTCTTCTGGGACTCAGTTCCATGATGTCTAAGGGGATAGGGTTAGATCAGATGATTTCAAAGGGCTTTTTCTGCCATACCCTCTGATGATTTTCTTCCTTCAAGGCTCAGCTTACAGGCCAGGTCCTCCATGATTCATCTTCACCTCTGTACATTTGCACACACTACCCCCCATCCTTTGAATGCAGCCCTGGCCTATCTGGGCCTCTCAGAATCTTTACCTTCCTTCAAGCCTCAAGTGTCATCTTCCCTGGGTGAGAAGCCTTCCCTCCTTGCATTAGTTATTACTTTCTCCCTTCTCAAATTGCTTTCTATTTATTTGACTGTGTACACATTGTATCTACCCAGTAAAAGGAAGATCCTCAAAGACAGGAGTTGTTTCCTTTTTGTGTTTGTAACACTTGGTTATAACAATAAATCTAGGGGGCAACTTAGTAGACCCTAAAGTTTGTTTGGTCCCTTCTTATTTGGATTTAGGGGGCTTATTCTAGATGAAAAGTTCTGAGTTCAGTCCTAATTGATCTGAGCCCCTAGTTAGGCAGATTCACAACATATAGGCAGAGCTTGGGCTCCCTGCTTAACTCTACAATTATATCTCTCTTTAGTTAACTCTTGAAGACTATTTATGAAGAACTCACACAGGGCAAGTGCTCACATGGTGGTCAGAAGAAGTGATACAAGGACATTCTTAAGGTTTCTCTTAAGAGCTTTGGAATAGAAGAAAAAGAAAGTTAAAAAGAACTTCAGAATTGATTGTGTGACATGGGAGACACTGGAACAGGCCAGCCCAGCATGGTGTGCCCTCATCAGAGAAGGTGCTGTGCTCTGTGAGGAAAGAAGAATGGAAATACCTCAAAAAAATATGAGGCATGGACTGTCTGTGCCCAGCCCGTGGTGAAGCATTTCGAGCTTGTATTGGTCTGATCATCCACAGGTGGACACATGGTAACTTGACTAACATAGTGTTGTCATTTTGGTCCTCTTCGAGAATGAAGGACAGCAATTGGGATTGTCTGTGGTTAAGGTAAAATTGAGTTTAATGGAAAGGTTTGGGTAACTAAACAGCAAATAATATCGTAGAGTCTGTGGATAGACAGCCATGGTGATGTGGGGGGTGGGGTGGGATGGGGGAGGGGCATTGGGGCAAGAACTTACTTTTTGTTGGGATTTCCTCCATCCCCAGTCTTCTGCTCTTGAAAGGCTATAGAGCCAATGAGTGTCCTCAATATGTCCCTTCTCTACCACAGCTCAGTCCTTCCTCTGTTCTGCGCTTTCTCTAATATCTTGAATCTGGAGACCTTAGAATCTTTTCCCTCTGATTCTGAGTTAGCTTATTTTTTTCTACAAGTTGCTTAGGGGTGAACCAGTGTCTTACTCGATGACTCTGATTGATTCAAGGAGGTGTACAGTGCCTGTTCATTTGTTGTTCGGTTGTTTCAGCCATGTCTGACTCTTTGTGATCACTTTTGGGGTTTTCTTGGCAAAGATACTGGAGTGGTTTGTCATCTCCTTCTCCTGTTCATACTACTTTCTGATTGTTCAATTCAATCAAAACGTGTTCTCATGTACTCTGGTCACCAGAACTAAATGGTGTTAGTTTCAACCATCTTTGTAGCCTCACCAACAAAGTAGAAACATGTTGGACTCTAAGCTGGTGCCTATTATAAGCTGATTGAATGAAATTGGAGCTGTCCTGTCTCCTCCCATCTTCCTGGAGCAATTTGTCTGTCCTTCCTATGCTCCATCACTGTACTTTCATTTACTTATCTGTATACATGTTGTATCCCGTCAGGAGAATGGAAATTCTTTGGTAGTGTTAGAAAGGACACTGGTTCTGAAGTTAGAAGATGTAGGTTGAAATCCTCCTTTTGGTGCTTAGACAAGTTACTCTGCTCACTTGGTCTCAGTGACCTCATCTGTAAAATGGATCCTATGATTATATGGTTTTTACTTTTGTATTCCCAGAATCTCACATAATAACTTGCTCTTGGTCGATGGTTAATACAGGTTTAATGAGTCGAATTGAAATGAATGCTTTGATTTTCTGCCTTCCTCCCCCTTTTTAGGTCTTCTCTGTCTTTTACGACCTAGACCAAATCTAATTTCCTCCAAGGAAACTACCCTGATCCCCTCAGTCTGAAGTAATTCCTCCCTTCTCTGGGACCTTGCACTCCTAACTGCCTGAGTACACATCGGCCCTTGGGTCATAACTCTCCTGCCTTGTACCTTCAGCAAATGCTTCAAAGACTGGCTTACAAAGTGAAAGGTTAAGTGATACATTCAAACTTACTGCCTCCTTTGTACTTCTTTGCTAATATTTCATCCCCTGAGCCACGAAATTCCTTATCCAAATTCCCATTGCCTTAGCACACACACAAGCCATCCATTTAGAGAAGCATTCGCTGCTAAATGAACGGCAGGAGAAATTGATGAATTCTTTCTCTTCAAAAACTTATGAGCCCAAAAATAGCACAAATTCGACACAATAAATTCCCATTTTAATAGTGCTTTTAAGATCTAAAAAGCCCTTCTCTTTTCACAACTCCAGGAAGAAGGTGTTGCAAGTTTTACAGTTTACAAATGAAGAAACTGAAGTTTGGCACTTAACATCGCGCCGGGTAATAGTTAGCATTAATGAATTCTACTGAATTTTTACCTGGAATCAAAATTGATGGGAATAACATTTACCCTGCTTCTGTTTGGAGATAACTCTCCTATTCTCCACAATCTTTCAAATATCTCTGGCCCAGACATTTCAGCAGTGACTCTTTTTTAAGCACCCAAGGATATAGCTCTGCTGGGCCAGGTGACTTGAACTCTTCAAGGGCAGCTAAAAGCTTTCTTATTGTCTCTTTATTTTTCTTGGGTCTTACTCCCCATTAGCCATTTTTGGGGTTGTTGTTCTGTCCTTTCAGGCACTGAAGTCATTCTCTTTGTTGTTTTTTTTCTGAGGGGGGAAGGCAGGGCATTTGGGGTTAAGTGACTTGCCCAAGGTCACACAGCTAGTATGTCAAGTGTTTGAGGCTGGATTTGAACTCAGGTCCTCCTGACTCCAGGGCTGGTGCTCTATCCACTGCACCACCTAGCTGCCCCTGAAGTCATTCTCTTTGGCAAAGATAACAGCAGCAAAATAAACAGGCATTCCAACTACAACAAACATGATATCCAGTCTTTGTAGGAAGACCTCCACTGATGGGGATCTCACTACCTCCCACAGGAGAGGATGAGTGGCAAGTAGACCTTCACATTCCCAGTGCTCGTAGGGGAAACTCTGCCATGTTCCTGGAGACTTTATGCTACCTCCACCACCTACCCAAACCCTTGCCAGCACCCTTCCTTACTCTTTGCCCAAGGAATGGGGAGAGGGCTATTTAATCACCCAACTTTCCAAAGCAAATGCCCTCCGGGTCGAGAACAACCATGGAAATATTCTCAAACCAAAAGGATCAATTTTCACTGAGTTAGAAGCAACCATAGCCAGAGAATAAACTTGGAATGCTGGACTCTCCCACAGCCCCCAACCGACACTGAGAATCCCAGAGTCAGGGATCTTGGCCACAAAATCTTAGAATCCCAGAATCTGTCATCCTTCTTCCACAGCAGGGCTCTCCTCAACCCCATGTGGCATCTATGACAAGCGGTCGACCACCTCTTTGAGAATGTGGACAGGGAACTCACTTCACTGGGAAGTAACTCATTCTCCTTTCCGGAAAACTCTGCCTGCTCAATGTGTTCCTTACACTACCCAAAGACTTCAGTGAGTCTATGAACTTGCTGATGTAGCCATTCCCTCCAACAAAGCATATTGCAATGTGCCCATGCCTCCCATCCAAAATGATCATGTCCTACCTTAACTTTCCCACAGCAGTGGGGAGAGGGGGGAACAACATACTGGCATCTTCTTTGTTTCCGCCTGTCATTGGGAGGATAACATTGGGAGCAGAGTTGCTTATCATCTGAGGGTTAGACCTTGCTCTTGGCACATGACTAATCCACCAGTTTCCCCCTCATCCTCATCCTTTATTCTGATTCTTTTTCATAATTCCCTATTTGTCATGTGTTGTAGTTTGTTCATACCCACCATGAGCCCCTCAATAGCCTTTTGGGCGATACTCAATATCAAGTCTTTGGAAACTATAGTGTTCTATGAATCACTGCCATGTAGTGACACCATCAGAATTATGGTATTAAAAAGAGACTTTCTTTATTTGTGGGAAAAATGTTTGGTAATTGTGTTCATATAGGTCCTGGGTTTGTCTTGGCAGGTAGACTCCCAAATATTTTATAGTGTCTACAGTAACTTTAAATGGAATTTCTCTCTCTATTTCTTGCTGTTGGGCTTTTTACAACCAGTGTCTCTGATAAAGGCCTCATCTCTAAAATATACATGGAACTGAGTCAGATTCATGGAAGCACAAGTCATTCCTTAATTGATAAATGGCCAAAGGATGTGAAAAGGCAGTTTTCAGAGGAAGAAATTAAAGATATCTGTAGTTGTATGAAAAAATTCTCCAAATCACTATCGATTAGAGAAACGCAAATCAAAACAGCTCTTAGGTACCACATCTCTCCTGTCAGACTGGCTAACGTGACAAAACAGGAAAAGGATAAATGCTGGAGAGGATATGGGAAAATTGGAACCTTGCGACATTGTTGGTGGAGTTGTGAATTGATTTAGCCATTTTGGAGAGCAATTTGTAACTATGCCCAAAGGGTTATAAAGATGTGCATATCCTTTGACCCAGCAATACCACTTCCAGGGTTGTATCTCAAAGAGATCACACGAGTGGGAAACGAACCTGTATCTATAGCAGCTCTTTTTGTGGTGGCAAAGAATTTGAAATCAAGGGGATGCCCATCAATTGGTGAATGGCTAAACAAACTGTGGTATATGAATGCTATGGAACATTATGGTTCTCTAAGAAGTGAGGAGCAGACGGACTTCATAATAACCTGGAAAGACCTATGTGATCTGATGCTGAATGAGGGGAGCAGAACCAGGAGAATGTTATACACAATTACAGACACACGGTATGTGTGGTGACTGACTTTGATAGACTTGGCTCTTTTCAGAAATACAAGGTTCAAAGACAGCTCCAAAAGACTCATGATGGAAAAAGCCATCCACATGCAGAGAAAGAATTCCAGAGTCTGAATGCAGATTGAGGCAAACTTTTTGTTCTCTCTTTTTTTCCCTTTTTCTTCTTTTTCAGTTTTGTTTCTTCTTTCTCATGATTCATTCCATTGGTTATAATTCTTCTTTACAGTTTGACTACTGTGTAAATAAGTTTAATGCGAAGGTATATGTAGAACCTATGTTGGATTGCATGCTGTCTTAGTGGGGAGGGAGGAGGAGAGGGAGAGAGAGAAAATTTGGAACTCAAAAACTTGTGGAACTGAGTGTTGTAAACTAAAAATAAAAAAATAAATTAAAAAAGAAACTTTCATACCAACCACATTCCTCTTTCAGCTTAATTCTGGAGCCAACCTCTTGTCCATTACTCTCTGTCTCTGTCTCTCTCTTGGTCTCTCTGTCTCTCTCTGTCTCTGTCTCTCTCTCTGCCCACTTATTTGTCTAACTGACTAATTGTCTGGTTAATAGGAATTCCTCATCCGTTTGATTATTCCTATGGAAATGGTGACTCCAAACTCTTCTGAATGGTAATAAATCTTTTCCAGAAGACTCTACTGCATTTTATGTTTGGATCCAAGTAGCCCAATGTCATCCATAATCAGAGGCATATGGAAGGCTTCACCACTCACAAGAAATTCCCCTGCAACATGGACTTTGCATCGTGTCTCCCTCATGACAGTGGTGAATGCCTTTGGGATATATATGTCTCCATGTTTTATGTGTGTATCTCTCCATCTCTTTCTCTCTGTCTCTGTCTCTCTGTTTCTCTCTCTGTCTCTCTCTCAATACATGTATATATTTGCCTCTACTGATATTAAAGATCAGAGGAGTGCTGAACAAGATTAATCCTATTGTATCTTTCTCACAATTTTGCATTATTTAGATGGCTGGATGGAGAGACCACACTGGGAGAGAGCCTGTAAGTAAGTCAGCATTTTGCTGACTTAATTCCCTATTTGTCATGTGTTGTAGTTTGTTCGTACTAAATAAATACTACTAAATTAAAAAATAAATAAAATACTACTAAATAAAAAATTTGTTTTGAAACAGTAAATAAATAATAAGTACAATGGAATCTTGTATGTGATAATAAAAATGTGATTCACTTTTGAATTTGAATATCGTTTAAGAAAGCCTATCTGTTCCCAACTAACAACCCTATCAAGGATGACCTCAATGCATGTATATATATGCATACATACATATAACACATTATTTTTCTGAGATCTATATGCAATAAAATTTTATGAAATAGGAAAGTAGGTATATAGTTAAGTAGTTGATGATGTTCTCTCAGTTGCCCTTAAGGGAAATTAAGAAGGTCTGAGATTCTTTTCCATGCCTTCAGTATCTTCCCTTTTTTCAGATACTCTTATGACTCAATGCTTCAATGCTTTCACAGCTGTCACTTCCAGCACAGGTCCCCTTTAAGTACACTTGGTCTAACCCATTGGCTTTTGTTCTATCTAGTCCCATTTCTACCTCTAAGTACCTCTAGGACTCTGATGTTAGAATTGAAGCATGATGCCTCAACTTTCCTTAATGTTGAAAAAAGTTGGTCATAAAAATCTGGTCTGATCTTTTCTCTCTTTCACCATTTTGTTGTCCTTTTTCCAGAATCAACCTTAAATACATTCAGGATGATTCTCTTTAGTTCATTTTAGTTCTCTCATCGAGCTTTTTAAAACTGATTTTACCCTTCAGTACTTCTCTCTGTTTTATGAGGCAATGCTGTTCATAAACTACAATCATTTTCTGCAAGACATTACAAATGAGCTTGTGTTCAAAATGATATTGTCCTTGGCAGCCATATCTCTACTTGGCGAGTATGCCAAGCTACTAAAGTGCTTTTTTGGACTCTTTTAGTTTCCCTATGGCAAGTGATTTATATTGGTCAAACTTTAATCACTCAGGTTTTTCTATTAAGTGCCTGCTATATTCTAGTCAGTTAAACTTTTATTAAGCACCTACTAAGTGCCAGGCAATGTGCTAAGCACTAAGCTAGATGCTGGGGATACAAGCATTTTACTAGGTGCCCAATATGTGCCAGGCATTGTTAGGTGCTGGATTTATAAAGATATTTACAAAACAGCCCCTGCCCTCAAGAAGTTTACATTCTTTTAGCTTATAGGACATCTATACCTACAAATATATACAAAACGTGCAAAGCAAATGCCTGGTATTTTCAGGGTGGGCAGAGGCACCAGCAGCTGGGGGAAATCATAGATTCCTTGGAGTATCCATTTCATATTATTGGATCATGCCTAGTGGTGTAGCCCATGAAGACCTTTCTGGATTCAGACTCATCATCCAAGGGGTTTGGTCTCCCTCCCTGCCTTGCGTCATCTATAGATTTGATGATGAGCCTGTCATCTATGCTTTTGTTAAATCTCTGCTAAAACTGTTAAGCAGCTCAAGGGAGAAGACCCTCGTTCACTTCATTTAAGATGAACATTAAATAGCCCCCTCAGTCAGTGATGGTCCTCTCCACTCCAACAGCACCTCTCAGGGCACAGAGTTGCACCCTTCTCTCACGATTTTGCATTGTTTCCTGTATGGGAGTCTTAGCTCTTTCTTGCCAGAGACTCCATGTGGGCTGGGAGGGTGTCATATCTAAATTCTGTGCCTCCCTCGGTGCCCTGAAGTGTTGGAAGAGTTGACATGGGATTTGGGCCCAGTTCTGTGGTTAGTTGTGTTTATGTCTGATTTTGTGCCGCACACAAACACACACACACATATACACACACAGCTGTGGACTCTGAGAACAGTTTGGCTGGGAGTACTGGAAGATGAGTCTAAACCTTTAGGTTCTGTACTCCTTATGAGTTAGGATAACAAGTGGTTCATTTTGGAGTCTGGGTGGGGCTATCTGGAGACAGGCTCAGAAATGGAAGTGGGAGGGGGGAGGCAGCAAGAATACATTTAAACCAACTACAAAGTATCACAGCAGACTGAGTACACAGTGGGCTTTATACAAATGCTTTTCCCTCTCCTGCCCCCCTTCCAAACTCCCTTCCAGAGTTCTAATCCTATGAGCCTTCAAGTACATTAGGGTGGCTATCACCTCCCCTGAGCCTTCTCTTTTCCAGACTACACATTCTCAGTTCTTTACAGCACTCCTCACATGATATAAACTGAAGACCCTTCACCATGCTGGTTGCCTTCCTCTGGACACTCCTGTTTACCAACATCCTTCCTAAAATGGGGTGCCCAAAACCGAATCTTGGACTCCAGTTGTGGTCTGATGAGGATAGAAACTACTGTGACCATCAGCTCCTTATTCCTGGGGGTTCTGCCCCTCCTAACATTTTTATTGGTTACTCTGGCATCTCCCTCTGCTGGCCCACCTGAGTCCCTCCCCTGCAGGCAGACTCTTCTCACCTCCTCTTCTCTGACCCCAGAGCCCCCCAGCTCTCATTCTCCCTTCATCTTTGCTTTCAGTCAAGGCTTCACCTACAGCGCCTTAAGGAGGCTGCTTTCAAGGAACCTACCACTCCAGCACATTGCTGGAGAGCCTGCAGGGAGTGGGGGGGCCTTGGGATTGGAAGTTTTGGCAAGGAATCTCATCTTTAACGCCAATTAGCTGTGAGGCCTTTGGTCTGAGCCTTAGGTTTTGGTTTTTGTTTATGTTGTTTTGTAGAATGAATGCCACATATCTAGAACTGGAGGGGACCCTAAAGACTTTCTAGTCCAATCCTCTCATTTTACATGTGGAGAAACTGAGGCTTGGGGAAGTGAAGAGATTTGCCCAAGGTCATACAGGCAGTAAACATGAGAGTCACGATTTGAACCTAAGACCTCTGACTTCAGAGTCAGTGTTCATGCTATTTTGCTCTCTTTCCCTCACAGGACCGTGGAAAAGAAAGTGCTTTGTGTACAGAATCATAAAGTTAGGAGGGATCTTGGAGGCATCTAATCCAACCTATGCTTGGACAAGACTCCTGTCTATACTACACCCAACAAGTATCAATCCACCCTTTGTTTGAAGACCTCTAGTGGGGTAAAACACCCACCACTTTCCAAGGCAGCCCTTCCCAGTCTGGGTCACTCTCATTGTGAGGGCATTTTCCTAGACATGGAGCCTACTCAGGTAGGACAAGGCTGATGGCTCCTCCACCAGAGAGCCCCTTATTGTTTGAGGACAAATGATACCTCAGCCCTATGTCCTCTTCTCCAGACCAATTATCCCCACTTCCTTCAGCTCATCCCTGAAGAGTAGTCTCCAAGCCTTCTGTGAACTTGTTTGCTCTGCTCTGAATGCTCTCCAGACAATTGTGGTGCCCAGAAAAGGACACAGTCCTCCAGGATGGAGCACAATGGGGCAATGGACTCTCTCTTTCTAGACCTTCTGCAGCCAAAGATCACGTTCCCAGATTTGTTGGTGGTATACACTCAGACTTCAGACTTGTTAGGGCAAGGATCTAAAGGAACCCATCCCCTTGAAAAAAGAATAAAAATAAAAACAAGATATGTTCTTATTAATGAAAAGAACTCCAAACCGATAAATAATAATAGGTTGATGCCAAAAAAAGGGAAATGGATAGAGGAGTGGACATTACCACAGATTATGACCCTTTCCTAAAGAGGTCTAATGGTCAATCACCACAGCAAGGAGACCCACATGGGGTCGTTCTATCAGTATATACATTTGGACAGACATTCTGGACCCAGAATTGAACAGGATGAAGTGAGCAGTCTGGCTTGCCTTTGAAAAGCTGTGCAGTTCTATTAAATGACCTCTAGCCTCCCCTTTAAAGAAAATTCTATGCTAGTCAGACTGCTATATCTGCCAAGGATTGGGCATCACAGCATACTTGACCTGGCTAGCTATGTGGGTGGATGTCATCTGCCGATGATCCAGGTAAGAATCTCCCTTTGTCTTTTGAAATCTACTCTAGGAGGAGGCAGGGACTATTTTGATGCCAAGTGCCTTGCACATTATTATTATTATTATACCAGATCTGAGATTTTATTAGTATAAGAAACTCCAGTGAAAAACTTCTCCCATTACTTATCAGCCTCTTTTTTTCAATTTCTAGTCTCAGAAAATTTCCTGGGTTCTTACTTAACTAAGGCATTAAATGATTTCCCCACACTTCAACCCAGGTCATACTGGCTCTGAGGCTAGCTTTTTGTCTGGGAGCCGGACTCCCCATTACCAACCGCCAACAATCTAAGCATTGAGAAAATATCTTGACTTATAATGCAGAGGGAAATTCGCAAGTGCGAAGAGCTGCAGGGATGTCCTGCCTTCCCTGCCCTGAGTAGTTCTGAATGGTTCTTCTGCCTCCTGGCTCATGGTAAACAACTCCAGGGCAAGCATCCTACCTTACTCACACAGAGATTCTCAGGGATCCATCAAATGTTCTTATTAGTTTAGGTTCCAAAGCCCAGTGCTCACAGATTTGCCAGTTGATTGACTTTTTCAAAAATTATCCACGTCCACACCCCTCCAGGGTCCCAGATAACTGAGAAGTGACTTATTTTCCTTTGGTAATTTCCTTGGGACTCCCTTTTTTAAGCCAGGAACACAGTCTCCTGTTGGGAGACTGGCCAGAGGGAAGCAGCCCCTTCTTAGAAGCCCGACTAAGAATAGTCTTGGTGGAAGATGAAGGAGAAATGAAGTTACCTGATAAGGTCCAGCAGGGCATCAGCTGAGCTCATGATGGGCTTCCCACTCTGGCCGGTGGTTTCCTTCTGAGCCGCACCGCCGGGGTGGATGATGGAGACCATGATGATGCCCACGATGACGGCAACAAAGGTGGTCCAGAGGTAGTAGGCCACGGTGAGGATTCCCAAGCGGCTGGACGTCTTGGCATCCAGGGATGCTAAGCCTGACATCAGGCTGGGAGTGAAAGGGCAGAGCATCAGAGCTGTTCATTAGTCACTCAATCAATCACCAAGCATTTACTGAGCATTTTGCTGTATACAAAGGATACAAAGTCAAAAGTGACATGCTCTTTTCTCATAGAGAACTTACATTCTGTTGGGGGAAAATAAATGTGCACATAAAAGAATATACAAAACATATACAGAACTAATACATGGAGACTGATGGCTGAAGGTCCTGGGAAAAGCCACATGTAGAATAGAAGGTGACATTTGGGCTGCATTTTGAAGGAAACAAGGGATGCTAAGAGGCAAAGGTGAAGAGGAAAGGCATTCAAGGCATGGGGAACAGCCTGTACAAAAGTATGGAGGCTAGAGATGGCATCTCTGCATATAAATCATAGAACCTTAGAACAACATGGAACTTTAGAACAACAGCCCCTTAGAACGATGTAGAATCCTAGAATTTCAGCCTAGTACACATAGAACATTCAACATTTAGAAGTTTAAAGGCATATAACCAGTAGTGTGCTGGAACCAGATCTTACCAGCTAGAGAGAGCCAATTGTTAAACTTTCCGTATGAGCATTTACACCTTGGAAATTGGCAAATGCTATAGATCAGGGCTTGATTTATTGTTTTGTTCATTATCTAGACTTAAGAAAGTGATGGAGAAAATCTTAATAATACTGTTTAAACTTAATCAACCACATGTGATAGGGAGTGGAATGCATTATTATCTCCATCACTACTTCCTACCCTACCTTCAATCTCTCATGCCCAGGCATCCATTCAGTTTTCTATCCTGGGACCCCAGGTTTCTGATTGGTGAGCATTCACCATTTCTAGCAAGGGGCTTCAACCCACCACCTCTTCTCCGCCCCTCGAAAACTCTTTCCCTTTCTCTTCCTCACCTCCCACTCCATTTCTTACTGTAGCTCTGAGAACAACAATCAACTCAACACCAATAAAATACCCCTCCCTGGCTACCACTCCCCTATGTGTATTGACTTCTATTAGAATGACAGCTCCTTGAGAGTCTCTCCTTCAGTTCCTGGTCAGACGACAACTGGGGTATAATGTTCAGTTATGGGGGACATAGCTTAGGAAGAAGAGTAACAAACTGACTGGTGGTGACTTCAGACAGCCACTTTCCTTCTTTCTGTTGTGGAGTAGGAAGAATAATGGTTTGGGAGTCAGAAGACTTGGGTTCTAGTCCTGACTCATATGACATTACTCTGTGTTCTTAAGCCACTTGCCCATTCTTATCCTCAGTTTCCCACTTTGTAACATTAGCAAGCTGGACTAAATGATCCCCAATGTCTTTCCCAGCTCTGGATTCAATGACCTTATGATCCTACCTACCTTTATTTCCTAACACTTTCTTGAAGTAGGATAGTCTGTCTAAAAAGGTAGTGAGTTTCTCATCACTCAAGGTCTTCAGATAGTGCTGGGATAAACACTTATAAGCAGTGTCATAGAGGGAATTCCTCTTCTGGGAGGAATGTTCTGAGCTCTTTTCTAACTCAGACCCTCTGTAGGCCATGACTATTGTCTTTAAATGTCTTAAAGGTGGTCATGGGCAAGAGGGAATGGATGGATTCCATCTGGCTTCAGGGTTGGACTTGGTGATCTTATTCAGTGCTGAGATGTTATGTTCTTGTCTCTTGTTACCTCTTAAAGGTTTCTAATATATTTATTTTGGAAGCAACATTGGTTTTGCTGTCAAGAAGCATGAGTTGCAGTCTTGGTTCTGACATTTCCCAGACTTGGGTAAGTCACTGCCCCTTGGGTTCTGGCTCTGTAAAACGAGAGGATTGGTCTAGGAGACCCCTTCTAACTCTATAGCAATGAGCCTGTCATTTGCAAGGCCCCTTTGAACTGTGGTC
>CM053626.1:314842217-314905078 GCA_028646595.1 Phalanger gymnotis
GAGGAAAATAAACCCATTGAATTTGGAGTCAGAGGGTTTGGATTCGAATCCCAGCTCTGCTTACTGTCCAGGCAACTATGGGCCAGTCACTTCATTTCCTCGTCTGTAAAATGAGCATCTTAAACTAACTGGCTTTTCAGGACCAGTATGGCTTTAAATATATCAGAGAGAAGAAGAGGGAAAGAATCAGAACGATTTAGAGCAGCTCTTTTAACAGTTGCAAAGGATGAGAATCTGAGTGGGTGTCCATCAGTTGGCGAATGTCTGAAAAAGTTACAGCATATGAATGTGATGGAATACTATTATTATACTGTAAGAAATGATGGACAGCTAGGTGGTGATATATTGCAAGTCAGAAAGACCCGAGTTCAAATCTGACCTCAGACACTTACTAGCTGTGCGACCCTGGGCAAACCACTTAACCTTGTTTGCTTCAGTTTCCCCATACATAAAATGAGCTGGAGAAGGAAATAGCAAATCACTCCAGTATCTTTGCCAAGAAAACCCCAAATGGGATTACAGAGAGTCTGACACAACTGAAACAACATTAACAACAACAACAAAAGACATGATGAAGAGATGGTTTCAGAAAAACCTGGGAAAAGTTGTATGAACTGATGCAGAGGAAAGTGAGCAGAACAAGGAGAACAATTTATTCAACGGCAACAAAGTGGCAAAGTCAAACAAAGACTTAAGATCTCTGATGACGGCAAAGACCAACAGCTATTCTAGAGGGCAGATGAGGAAGCCTGCCACCAACCCCTGACAGACTGGGGAGAGACGTGGGGTGCAGCCAGAGACACGTTTTTGGACGTGGCCAATGTGGGAATTTGTTTTGCTCAACTATGAGTGTTTGTTATAAGTGTTTGATTTTTCTTCTTCAGTGAGAAGGTAGGGGGAGAAGAGGGAGGGAGAACAAATAAATGCCTGTTAACTGAAGATATGATTTAAAAAAATCCTCAAACTTCAACTAACATTTAAGCACTCGCTACGTGTAAAGTTGCCATTCTGTGGATACTCTCCAGTTTATCATTATCCTCCCTAAAATATGGTGGACAGAGCTAACCATGACATTCCAGATGTCTCTAATCAGGCCAGGGGGGTGATCACCTCCTTAGCCTATGCCTCTCTGCTATTGGATCATTTTTTTGATTGCTATGTTACACTATGAACTTATATTCAAGGCTTGCTGTCCACTGAAACTCCTAGATCTTTTTCATCTTATCCTGTACTTGTGAAGTCATTTTTTAAAACTCAAGCTTTAACATTTGTTCCTATAAATTTTGTTTTCTGCATTGCACCTTTAGCCCCATGTTCTAAGCTGCTGAATTTTTTTGGAGACTGGTTCCATCATCTAACTTGTTTGCTATCCCTTGTCGGTTTTGTGTCATCTGAAAATTCCATAAACATTTTATCTATGCTTTCATCTATTCCACTGATGAAAATGTTAAATAGCGTGGGTCTGACAGCAGATCCCTAGGGCACTCCACTGAAGACCGCCTTTAGAGTTGATGTTGGACTCCTGACTATCCTTTGAGTCTAGCCATTGAGTCATATCTAAATCAGCTGATTCATCTGTTTTGGATGAATTGGGCCGGTTCTCTACAAGCACTTTCTCTTTGTAGAAATTCATCAACTGATCTTTTATGGAGTCTAGGATTTTTACAGGGATCAAAGTCGAACTCACTGGCCTGGTACTTACAGACTTCACCCTCTCCCTTCTCTAGAAAACAACCACAACAGGTGTCCTTGTCAAACCTGCAGATGTTTCCTGTTCTCCCCAGTCTCTCAAAGATCCCTGGTGGTGGGTCATCAACCCCATTCACCAGTTCTTTCAGGACCCAAGCACAGATTCCATCAGGGTCTGGGCAATTGGACTCATCAAGGACAACTGGGTATTCTCTTATTACTGTCCTATTTGTCTTAGCTTTCCAAGCTATATATCACCTGTTTTTGTTTTGCTTTTTAATGTCCACAGAAAGAGAGAGACACATAGAGAGAAACAGAAAGACAGGACAGAGAGACAGAGGCAGAGAGGTAGAGGCAGAGAAACAGATAGAGACAGAGAGAGAGACAAAGAGAGAGACAAAGAAATACCGAGAGACAAAGACAGAGAGACAGAGACAGAGACAGACAGAGAGACAGAGACAGACAGAGACAGAGAGAGTTCCAGCAGATGACTAGATAATTGGAGCTTCTTATCACTTGCATCATAACACTACCCTGGGCTTGTGATACATTTACTAAACTCCTCATCTACTTCCTCTCTGTCCAAGTGTCTGGAGGACACACTAATGACTCCACCACTCACATTTCTGCCTCAGTTGGTCTTCATCCATGTCCTTGCTGCCAGGTTTGTCCCATTCTTTTCCTTAGATTTCCTCACATGACTGTATGTTCTTAATGTGCAGTGTTACCCTGCCCCTCCTCCCCTTTGCATAGTCTGTTCCTTTCCCATAAGGTGGGCCAAGCCAGAGCCATATTGCAGCCATCAGACCCATCTTAACAAGTCTCCATTACACTGATGAGGCTGAAATGGACTTTTGGCTTTAGGATCTCCAGTACCCATAGTTTGAGCATTTATGTGTAAATGTGTAAGGCCATGAATTTGTAGAGAATCATAGGATTATAGTTCTAGAACTGGAAAATACCTCAGAGGTCATATAGTCCAACCCCTTCATTCTGTATAAGGGGAAACTGAGACCTAGGAAGGTGGAGTGACTCATCCAAGGTCACACAGGTAGAAAGTAACAGAAGTGGGATGACTGACTCCTTTTTTAGAATTTGTCTCCTGTAAATTTCTAGGCCTCTTCACAGCTCCTCCAGTTTGGTAGATCTATACACAGGCAGTTTTCTCTCTCTCTCCATACCTTTTCAGTTTAACATTCTTTTGATTAATTTCGTAAGACTCTAGGGAGAGCAATTTATAACAGTCCATTTTATAGAGCTAGAAAAATTACTAATGAAATTCTTATGGAGGAATAAAAGGTTAAGAGTCTTAAGAGTAATAATGAAAAAAGTGTGGGAAATGGTCCATCAGAACCAGATCCTATACCATACTACAAAGTGGTGATCAAAACAAAAATGATTTGATGCTGGTTAAAAAAAGAGGTCAATCAGTGGAACAGATTAAATGCCAACACACAGAAGTGAGCAAACACAGCAGCCTAGTGTTTGATAAGATCCAAAGACCTCAGTTCCTGGGAGAAGGACTCACTATTTAACAAAAATGTATGAGGAAACTAGACAATGGTCTGTCATAAATTCCATTTAGACCGTGCACTAAAATAAGCTCCAAATGTGTATATAGCCTAGATATAAAAGGTTATACCATAAACAACTTAGAAGAAGAAGGAAGAAATTACCTTTCTGATCCATGGATAGGGGAAAGACTTCATGACTATACAATAGAGAGGATCACATAAGATAAAATGGATAATCTTTATATGAAATTTAAAAAAATACATAACTGAAGCAAGTTTCTCTGGTAAAGGAACATCCAAGATAAGGAACTGATTCAAATGTATAAAACTAAGAGCCATTCCCCAATATATAACAAAGGATATAACAAAGGCATTTTTCAAAGGAATAAAGCCAAGCTATCAGCAATCATAAAAAATGCTCTAAATCATTAATGAATAGAGAAATGCAAATTAAAAGAGCACCAGTGTTCAACTTCAAAACTATCAGATTGGCAAAGTTGATAAAGGGAAAACAACAAATACCGGAGGGATTGGGGAAAGCAGATACTCTAATGCACTGTTAGTGGACTGTGAATTAGTCCAGCCATTCTGGAAAGCAATTTAGAACCATGTCCAAGAAGTTACTAAAATTAACCTAGTGGTATTGGTACTATGCTTAACCCCCATGGAAATCAAAGAAAGAGGAAAAGGATGTATATGCAAAAATATTTATAGCAGCTGTTTTCATAATAACCCCAAACTAAGTGGGAGGGGCATATGAATGTCATAGAATATCATTAAACCATAAGGAATGATGAAATGGATGATTTCAGAGAAAATTGGGAAGACTTCTGTGAACGGATGCAGAGTGAAGTGAAGAAAAATGAGAAAAATTTATATAAAGATAACAACATTATAGAGAAAAATGACATCAAAAAACTTTAGAACTCTGTTCAACACAATGATAAACTACAAGTCTAAAGAGATGAAGATGAAACATACACTTGCCTTCTGCCAAAGGAGGTGATAAACTTAGAATGCAGACAGAGAAATACATTTTCAGACACGGCCATCATGGGAATGTGTTTTGCCAACTCTGCAGCTATATATATTGAGGGTTTTATTTTTTGGGTTTGTTTTTATTTGATCAATTGGAAAGGAGAAACAGAACGAGGGGTGGATTTTTAAAAAACTAAAACAACAAAGAATATTTGCAGTGATACACCACATTTTTTCTTAAAATAATTTATTGCTGTGCAGTGGTATTGATCAGAATTAAAGCACCAACACTGAACTACACTGCCAAAAAGAACGGTCAAAAATACATTACATTTAGGGTCTTGTCACTAAAAAAAGTAATTCAACACACTGCCTTGATGGTGTAGGACTGTTATCAAAATCACTGTTGTTGGGAATGAATAGGGAATATTTATTGAAAAAGGTGTATTAAGAGCGCAGGATTTAAATTTATATTTTAAATTTTTGTATTGCTAAGGCACATCTATTATATAATAAAAGAAAAAGAAAAGCTCATTCCATCCTCCACCATGGCCAGAAGCCTGCATTTCAAGCTATGGTCCAGAAATCTGAATCTTATTGAGATACCATATTTCTTAACCAGCTGTTTGCTTTCCAAATCTGTCTTTCTCTTCTGAAGCCCTTCAGTTCAAGCCAGAACTGTGATGAAAATACCCCCTGGGCCCCTAAGAGTCCTTAGTTTGAAAGTCAGCACAGCTCAGGTGAAAGAACACTGGCTTTGGAACTGGAAGATCCAGGCTTGAAGTCCAGCTTTGAAGCTTCCCACATGTGTGACCTTGGACAAATCACCTTCCCTCACCTGTAAAGTGAGAGGGCTGGAGGTGATGTCCTCTGAGGTCTATGATTCTAAATGCAGTCTCTTCTGGCCCAGAACTTCATTATCATAATGATTACTGTTGTTCAGTCATGTCTGACTCTTTGTGACCTCATTTGGGGTTTTCTTGGCAGATACTGGAGTAGTTTGCCATTTTCTTCTCCAGCTCATTTTATAGATGAGGAAACTGAGGCAAAGTTAAGTGACTTGCTCAGGTCTCATAGCTACTAAGTGTCTGAGGCCAGATTTGAACTCATGTCTTTCCAATTCCAGGACCAGTGCTCTATCCACTGCACCAGCTGGCTGCCCCCATCATAATGATATCGAGGACTTTATTAAGAGAAGTGCAGAGTGAGGGACACAGCAGCCCCTCTCCTCCCCCCCTCCATCTGGAGTATCATGTTCAGTTCTGGGCACCTCTTCTTAGGAAAGATGTCCTGATAAACTGGAGGTCCTTGAGTTCATAGCCTGTGAGGACCGTTTGAAGGAAAGGGGACCTTTAGCCTGGAGAAGATGAGGAGCTGAGAGAGAGAAGGAGGGCCCTAGAAGGCCCCAAAGTGGAACTGGGAGCAGTGAATGAATGTTCCAAAGAAGTATATCGAGACTTGATGTAAGTTAGCAAAAACTTCCTGAGTGGAATTCCTTCTCAAAGTGGAATGGAGTGCCTCAGAGCCCGGGGAGTTCCCTATCTTGGCAGGTCTCAAGAAGAGATCAGATGCCCCCTTGTTGGGCATGTTCTGCTCTAATGGGGACTGGACTAGAGCTCTCTGAGGTCCCTGCCAGTTCGGAGAGTCTATGATGCTCCATTTTCAAGCCTTTAAACCCTTTCCAACTCATCACTAAAGGCTCTGCACGTAACGCCGAAGGTACTCAGTCCAAGGTTGCTGGCAGCCAGATGGTTGGAGGGAGTGTGCTGGCATAGCTTATCCTTCCCCCTGCCACCCAAATCAGCACCCCCAGTTCTGTGGTGCGTCTGGGCCTTGGCAGATGTGGCCGTTGTCCTGTGCCTGGGCAGGGCAGCCCACGTGCTCCGTCCCAATGGGTTTTAGCCTTCCACCCCAGGGAAGGTCTTGTAAGCTAAGCCCTGGAGAGGCTAATTGTGGTCAGATTGCCCTGCTTCTGCCTGGGCTTGGGAGGTAGCTGGCTGGGACCATTCATTCATCATATCATCATCTCTAATGCGATTATTCCCAGAGCAGACAAATGGAGATGAATTCAAGCTGGGAGGAGAAATCCCTCCCATAATAATGGAATAAAAGATGTCGGAGATGAAAGAGACCTGAGGGCCTAGAGCCGAGCAGAAGAAGCCAGAGCTGGAGGAGGCCCGGCCACAGAGGATGCCCTGGAGTGGAAGGCCTCACCCTCATTGGTGCTGGTGGGGAAGATAAGAGCTACCTGGGAGACCTTGAGTCTTACAATCTCTCTGGGAGGTGGGTGCAGCTAGTACAGGTGAGAAAACAGATCCTCAGAGAGAGATCAAAGGATCTTAGATTCAAAGTTTGAAGGGAACTTAGAGGCCATGGAGGGGTCGTCCAACTGTTTTATTTACAGATGGGGAAACTGAGGCAGACAGCGATTAAAGTGACTTGCCCTTACTAGTCACACAGCTAGTGTCTGATATAGATTTGAACTCAGATCTTCACGACTGTAGGTCCAGCACTTTATCCACAGTGCCCCCTAGAGGAGGTGCCTTGCCTAAGGGCAGACAGCTAGTGGGTGTCGCAGCTGGGATCCAGACCCAAGTCTCCAGACTCTGGGTCCAGCACTCTGTCCCTCAGCCTCCCAGCGATGAAAAAGACAAGAGAATATGGTGAAACTCAAAACGCTGGGGAATAGGGAGTTATTGTTACTGTTCTGAGTTTCTCAGCACCCGGCCCCTTCTTACGTCCTTCCAACCCCTGTCCCCTCGACCTGCGATGCTCTCTATCCTCACCCCCACCATCTCCAAGCTTTCCTGACTCCCTTCAAGACTCACCCCAAATCCCACCTTCAATGGGAGGCCTTTCCCATCCCCCTCCCCCACCCAGGACCCTCCCCTTCCCCATGACTTTGCGCTCGGTAGGTATCTTGTATGGACACAGCTCTTCACACGCGTTGTTCCCCTCATTAGAGTGTGAGACCTTGAGGGAGCTTTTCTTTGTGTCTGAAATGCTTGTCCAGGTGCCTGGCCATAAGTAGCCACTTAATAAGTGTTTATTGATTGATTGATCGATTGGGGAAGAGCTTAGCTTCCTTCCTGGATATTCCCATTTTGGATAGTCTCATTTTCTGGGTAGGCCATTGGAGGTAGGCTGGGTGCTGGTGGAAGAGAGCGTCTCTGGGCCTTCTGGCCATGGGCAGGGGCTTGAAGACGGGGCACCCCTCCTTCCCCCAGGCTGAGCCGCTGCTCCAAGGCTCAGGTTGGGGGTGGGGAGCTGCTGCTGAGCAAAGGAGAGGCCAGGAAGTGGGCCTCCTCTGGGATCTGGGTTCTCCTCCGGAAGCCATCTGGATATTGCTTTGAAACAGAGGGATTAGGGCTCAAATTGTCCAGGGGATTACAGGGATTAGAGGTACATTAATCCCACTGGAGAAGAAGGGATGGCTAAGTAGGGCTACCCTCCCAGAAACAGACGACTTTCCATCTGTTGATTGCTTGGGCAAGAGGGAAAAGCCCTGGTTAAATGGCATCAACTGTATATGGGGGTGGGGAGTGTGGAGACACGATGATAATGAGGAGGAAGGAGCAGAAAATCACTGCCTGTGCAGACCAGGGGGTGTAGAGGCAGAACTAGGTTGGGGCAAAAGGGATTTTGCCTCCAGACCCTCACTCCTGATGGGGCAGCTAGGGGCATCTCTTCTTGGGATCCCCTGATAGTGTCTGGCGCACCCACCCTGAAGGTCTGGCCAATTATCACTCACTCAACCAAGCATTTATTAAGTTCCTACTATGTGTCCAGCACTGTGCTGGCAGCTAGGGAGACCAAAAAAGAATGAAGCCATCCCTACTCTCAAGGAATGTACATTCGAAAGGTACCATGGCTGTGGTACCATGGCTTCCCCTTGGGCCCCCTCCTGTCCCATCCAAATCTGAGGGGAGCAACTACTTTGGCCACACCCCCAACTCCCACAACTTCGTCTCATGGGGCACCCATGGGACACAAGGGAGGTGTCCATCACACAGTCTCTCAAAGAAGGAGTGACAGTTCTGGCTTGGACAAGAATATTTTCATGTCAAGAACCCAAGGCAACATCCTTCCACCGGTATAGATCAAGACCCCTCTGGGACTTACGAGATGGTTTTTGTGAGTTGTTCAGCTGAAAATCCAGTCAGCAGCCTCGTCATTCAGCAGCCAGCGCTGAACCTCCCTCCGTCCCTCCGCTCACAGAGGCTGGGCTTACAGTGATGCCAACAGTCTTGCGTTGGATTCAGACCTAGGCTTTTCCCACTTGGGAGGACCCCTTAGAGTGTGGAGTCCCCTGCCATAGCCATCAATCTCATGGAGCTGCCCATGCACCCAGGGGAGTGAGCAGGGTAGAAATTCATTGGAGGAATAAGTCGGGAGCCAGACCTAGAAAACTCCTGGCATGGAAATTCTCTCCTCCAGTTCATACCAGCCACTCCTCAATAGGATCATTAAAATTCAAGTTCCTTGAGAATAGAGATTGCTTCATTCTGCCCTATGGGGCCCAGAAGATCAGATTCTCCCTGAGTCTTCTCTTTCCAGCCTGAACAATATTCCCGGGTCCTTCCACTAATGATAGTGTGTCATGAACTCAAGGCCCTTCGCTATCCTGGCCCTCATAAAACCTGGGATTTGAACTCAGGTCCTCTGTCCCTCATGCCTGGGGACCCTCCTCACCATTCCTTTAAGACGTAGCTCAGGCTCCATCTTCTGCCCCAAACCTTTCCTGATCCCTTTGACTTCGAGGGCCCTTCCTCCCTCCCTCCACCCCGACTCCTCTGTCTTTAGCTACTTTTAAGATATTTGTATGTGCCAGCTTTATATTTATTCCATATGTATTTTTATATGTACGTATCTCCCCCATCGGAATGTCAGCTCCTTGGAGTAAGGATTGTTTCATTTTTTTTATACCTAGCACAGAGCCTGGCACACAGTAGGTGCTTAATAAGTGCTTGTCGGTTGGTTGATTCATCTAAGGTCATCATCCTTTCTACTGTACCACATTGTCTCTCTAACCTCCTGTTCTCCAGCCCACCCCCACCTGGAGGAGGAGGGGGAGTGATGGGGCAAGGCCCCAGGGTGGGAGGGGGAGCCGGTGGAGATAGCTTCTCCCTCTCTTTCTTTCTCACTCCAGCTCTCCCATCTAGAGCCTACTCACCTCCTCCTGTATTGAATCCTGCTTCCTTTAACACACTGTGTGATCTAAAGCATCACCCCTCCCCCACCATGCCTCAGTTTCCCCTTCAACCCTATAAGGCAGCTGGACTGAGTGAATCTTTGGGCTCCTGTTCTTAGGTGGGGAGAACCATGGTGCCAACTCCCATTTTTCTAGGACGTTGAGGCTCATCAGAGCTTTTCTTGCCGCAGCCTGGGAGGCCAGGAGTGTGAAGATTTTACATTTCACAGAGGAAGAAACTGAGGTATCCCTGACACTCCTACCCCCTCTTTGACGGGGGCGGGGGGGAGCTTCCCCAGAGACAGGCCCCAGGCTCTGCAGGAAGGGGCAGGAGAGCCAGCCAGGAGGCAAGGCCTGAGGAGGGGAGAGGGGCTTCCCCAGCAGCAGAGGGCCCAGGAGGAGATGGCTCGGGGTCTGCCTTGCAGTCGCACATGCCACATCAGCGTTGTGGCTCCCAGATGGTTTCCCTTGCACCCCACCCCAGCCCTGCCAAGGAGATGGAGCTGTTTGCTGATGAAGGCAGTCTCCCCGTGTGGGCTGGCCCGTGTTCCAAAGCAGATTTAGCACGTGGCACTGAGAGGGGGCCAGGTCTGTGGTCAGAGGAGGTTCGAGTTCAAATCCTGACGCTGTCACTGACTGACTGACTGTGTGAACAAGATCCTTAACCTCTCTTTCTGGGCCTTGATTTCTGGGCTGGGCAGGAAGCAGGGAGAAGTTCCACTGATTCGTTCATTGAGGCAGTGAGAAGGGACAGCAGCTAGCATACTGAACTTGGTGTCAAGACCTGAGTTCAAATTCTGCCGCAGACACTATCTGGGTGGACTCTGGGAATGTCACTTAATCTCTTTCAGACTCAGTTTCCTCATCTGTAAAATGGTGATAATAATAGCATCCACCTCGCAGGGTCACTGTGAGGATAAAGCATCAGAAACTTCCTGTGTCTGAGGCCTTGTGGTGGCCCCAAGAGTACTTGGACAACTTCTGTCTCTGCTTTTTTTTTTTGTCTCTCCAGAGTTTGGTGCCGAGCACATAGTAGGTGCTTTATAAGTGTTTGCTGTTTGAGTGCTTACTATGTGCTGAGCTGGGTCGTTGGCCCTCTGGAAGATTGTGAGCTCCTGAAGGGAAGGGCCAGATAGAATCAGATAATGTTAGAGCCAGTTTGTGCCTGAGCCGAGACTAGAGGCCAGGGCTCTTTCCTCAGCATGGCTCAATTGGTGTGGAAGGGGTATGAGGCTCAAAGGCTGCATCTGGAGTTAGAGGACTGTGGGTTTGGATCCTAGCTCTGCCACCTACCACAGGTGTGGCCTCAGGCAAATCACTTTCCCTTCCCCAGCCTCAGTTTCCTTTTCCATAAAATGAGAGGTTGGAGTAGATGGCTGTTAAGCTCCTTTCCAGCTCTAATTTGTGGTCCTCTGCACACCTTTGTCGAGTCAATAAGCTAGTCAACAAGCATTTATTAAGCACCTACTGTGTGCCAGGCACCATGCTAAGTGCTGGAGATGCAAAGAAAGATGGAGTAGTTGATGCAAGTCTTATGATCTCCATTTTGTAGTCGAGGATAGTGAGGCTAAGAGAAGGGTCTCATGACCCCACAGCTAAATGCTTCATTTGTAAAGGAACTGGGGGAAGGGAGAGGGCATCGGGGTAGAGGTCCCTCCCATCTCTGAGTCTATGAGCCATTGATCCCTTGAGGGGGTGGTGTGCAGGAGACCTAAATGTCACAGAATTGGAAGGAAAGTCACCTAGTCCATGATCCTCTGAGTCCCAGAACCTCCAGGTTTGAAGAAGCTTCCCGTGGCTATCCATTCCATCCCTTACCCAAAAGCTAATCCTCCTTCTTCCTCGTGGACCTTCTGATACACTTACCATGTTTTATTGCACATTGCCCACATGGATTTTTTGTCAACTGATATTAACAATAATGGCACATTTATATGGCACTTTAAGGTTTGCAAAGCTACGAATATAATCTCGTTTGCTCCTCATAACCATCCTAGGAGGTGGGGGCCACTATTGTCTCTATTCCACACTTCCACAGGAAGCCCCCCCCCATCCCTCTTAATTCCAGGGCTTTCCCTCTTTTAATCAATTCCTGTCTATCCTGTAGGTAGCTTACCTTGTAGATATTTGTTTCCATGTCATCTCTATATTGGTTTGGAAGCTCCTTGAGGAACTTTCTCTTTTGCCTCTTTTCATATTTCAAGCACTTAGCACAGTACCTGGCATATAGTAGGCGCTTCATACATGTTGATTGATTGAGGCCTGGAGAGGTTAAGTGATTTGCTCAGGGCCACACAGCTGGTACGCATCTGGAGCTTAATTTGAACTCAGATCTTCCTGACTCTAAGTCAGGCATTCTGTTTTACCACTTAGCTCCCACTAGACAGTGAACTCCATGAGGACGGCAGCTGGTTCATTTCTGTCTTGTAGCCACAGTCCTTGGTACACAGTAGGTACTTAATAAGTGCTTACTAATTGATTTGTAGTAGGGATTCAAGAACTGTCTGGTGTGTTGGGATTTGCAGTTTAGAGGCACAATCATTACCTCTCTGCCCCGAGAGTGATTTGGACACTCATGATCTCCGAGCCTGAAGAAGGACTTGAGTCACATCTGAGAAGGCAAGATAGAGAGGAAGGATCAGGGGCTACATGTGCAGCATGGGAGAGACACTGTCCCCAGCCCTGCAAGGGACTTAATACATAAAGCTTGAGAAGCATTAGGGGTACAAGGCAACAGGACAAAGGAGAAACTGAAAGGGGGCTGAGCTGGGACTAAGGAGAAAGAGAAGGGGAGCTATCCAGACCCTGCAGGTACCTTGAAACAGGTGCAGAGGACTGAGGCTAGAGCCATAAGCTGTATTCACCTCTTTAAAGATTGAAGGAATTTCCAAAAATTCTACTCTTTCTTCTTATTTCTTAATGAAATCATTCAGATGGTTGCTGCTTTGCTCCAGTTTGCAGTGGAGAAGCCTAAGGTAAAAACTCATTATGTGATTTAAAAAAACTGGGGCAGCTAGGTGGCACAGTGAGTACAGCACTTGCCCTGGAGTTGAGAGGACCTGAGTTCAAATCTGACCTCAGACATGTGATGCACTTACTAGCTGTGTGACCTTGGGCAAGTCACTTAACCCCAATCGCTCTTCCTTTCCCCCCTCAACAACAACAACAAAAACTGACGAGGAGAAAAGCGTTCTGGCAGAAACTAGGTGTAGACCAACATCTCTTACCATATATCAAGATAAATTTCAAATGGGAACATGACATACATACAGGGTAACATACATGATAAGAAGACCAAAGAAGAAATCTCTTTCAGTTTGGATAGGGGAAGAGTTAATGACCCAACAAGTGATAGGAAGGATCATACAAGATAAAATGGACAATCTCATTGACATAAAATGAAGCTTCTGCACAAACAAAATCAATGAAATTAAAATGAGAAGGAAAGCAGATAAGTGAGGGGAAATGATCCTCACAAGTTTCTCTGATAAATGTCACATTTCCAAGATACACAAGGGACTGATTTAAGCTTATAAGAATAAGAGCCATTTTCCAATGGACAAATTGGTTGAATGACACGAATAGTTGGTTTTCAAAGAAAGACATCCAAGCTCTCAACAACCATATGAAAAACTGCTCCGAATCATTAATAATGAGAAACTCAAATTAAAGCAACTCCGAAGCCCTAGTTAATACCCGTAAGATTGGCAAGGCTGACAAAAAAGGAAAATGACAAATGTTGGAGGGGTTGTAGGAAAACAGGCATATTAATGCACTACTGATGGATCTGTGAACGGGTCCAGTCACTCCAGAAAGCATTTTGGAATTATGTCAAAAAGTCATTAAACTGCATCGTACCCTTTTACCTTGAAATATCTACAAGACCTGTATCCCAAATAAATCAAAGGGTAACACCCCCCACCCAATATGTATAAAATATTTCTTGCAGCTATTTTTGTAGTAGCAACAACAAAACAAATGCTTACCCCAAACCCGAAACTAGGAAATAAAAAGGTGCCCATCAACTGGGGATTGGCCAAACAAGTAATAGGCCTATGACTGGGATGAAATTCTGTTATGCCACAAGAAAGACATAGTGTCAGTGAAACCTAGGAAGATTTGATGAGCCGATACAGAGTGGAACAAGGACATCAGTTTTTACAATAACATTACTGTAAAAGCAAGCAATCCCGAAAGGCTTTCTAGTCAATGCAATGAACAATTGTGATCCCAGAGGACTGATGACAAAATGTGTTACCCACTTCTTGAGAGATGGACTCAGGATGCTGATTGAGATATGGTTTTTGGACATGGGCAATGTGGGAATTTGTGTTGCTTAACTATGCACACTTGTTACAAGGATTTTGTTTTCCTTTCCTTTTCTTTTAATGGTGGGGGAGAGTGAAGATGGAGAGAAAATAGATTTTTGTTCATTGAAAAAATAATATTTAATTAAAAATTAACTGTAGTGCTTTGGACAATTCTACATAGTTCTTTAATGCCTTCAGGAGGTAAAAGCATAGTCCCTTTCCAATGCCTTCCCCAGTACTTTGTAGTAAAGACTCTTAGGAAAATCCATATGGCACAATTCATGAATGACCAGGAACTAACTTCCACACTTCCAAATATATGGTGATATAACTTGATAAAAAGATAATCATTTTATAAAATTCTCACAGGTTACAATCTGTCTTGGTGCTTACAGAAAGTCTTCCTCAAACCAAAAATAATTAGAAAAAAGAAAAAGGGAAAGAAAATCTAGCTTCCCATCTCAGAGAGAAAATCTGGTTCCACTAGAGATCCTAGAATACATGGTGCTCTTCCCCCAGGGATTTGTAACCCATCCATCCTTAGGTGAGGAAGCAGACTCTCCTGGGTGAAATTATTTCAAATTTATTTAAAATATAGGACAATCCACCTGGAGGTCTGGATACAAATTCTCTAAGTGTCCCTTTGCATATAGGGTACACCAAAATGTCTCCAGGGATCCCTTATCACACACAAGGCATTCTCACTGCCAACAAAAACTTCCATCTAGGTTCCAGAGCCACAAGACACCCCAAATTTTCTCCAAAGGATTCCTACCAATGCATAGGGGCAATTCAAATGGAGTTCCTGACTCACTCCTTGCTAGTACAAGCAGGTTAACACAAATGGAGAATAAATTTAGACTAGCTCCAAAGAGATGTGGGGTTCCCAAATGAATTAGATATTTAGTGTTCATTTATTTGGGGTTTCTAGGTCAACAGTCAAACTTCGTACAATAGACTTGCAGCCCATAAGAATCTCACACAAGTTATCTTCACTAATGTCACAAACAAAGTAAATAAGTCTGGGTCTGCTTAAAAGTAAAAAAGAAAATAAAGAATATTTGTGAGTTATCATAGAATCCACAAGCTCTTATTAAGTGCCTTTTGTCTTTGTTTTTGTTGGGGCAGCTAGGTGGTGCAGTGGATAGAGTGCTGGGCCTGGAGTCAAAGACTTGAGTTCAAATCCAGCCTCATAGACTTAATAGTTGTATGATCCTGGGAAAGTCACTGAATCCTGTTTGCCTCAGTTTCTTCAGCTGTAAAATGATCTGGAGAAGGAAATGGCAAACTACTCCAATATTTTTACCAAGAAAACACCAAATCGGGTCATGAAGAGTCTGACTTAACTGAAATAACTGAACAACAACAAACCAGGTCTTTTAAGGGATGGCACAGTGGTTAAAATGCCAGGCCTGGAGTCAGGAAGACCTGAGTTCAAATCCAATATCAAATGCTGTGCTAAGTACTGTGGATACAAAGAAAGCACCCCCCCCCCAAGTCTTTGCTTTCAAAAACTCACAGTCTAAGGCAAGGAGACAACATGCAAACAATTATGTACAAACAAAATTTAGGCAGGATAAATTAGAAATAATCTTAGAGAGAAGAATACTAGATTTGGAGTTTGCCAACTTGGGCTTCAGTTCCTACTTCATCTTAACTAGTTGTGTGATTCAGTCAAGTTGCTTAATCTTTCTGAGTCTCAATTCCTCATCTGTAAAATGGGTGATATGGATGAACTACCAGGTATTAGGATTTTAGGAGTGAAAAATGCATACTGCATGCAGTAGCTACAACCCTCATATTGTATACAGGAATACAGCAGATACTCCTGGTACAGAGCAATCAAATGAACAAATAAAAAAATTGTTGAAAAATAACTGGTATAACTTATAAACGAAATATACTGGAAAACAAAAGAGAAAAAGATACAATTTTTCTTCAATGGGTCCATGCCAAGCTAGGATGGTCAAGAAACTCTCCAATCTGTTCTTGAAAACGCATCGAGGACCTGTGCCAAACTTATCCCGGATGAGCCCCTGCTTTGTAACACTCTAGAGAATGTTTCTCCTGAGGGTAGAGTTGACCACCAGATTCTGGATCCTTTCCGGTCCCTCCATCTTTAGGAAAGAGGTGGATCCAAAGTCTTCTCAAGCCTCATTGATCTTCCTGCTTCCTTCCTTTCCTAGGAATGTGATAGTTTCCTCAATTATTGCCCTTCTTCCCTGCCCCCTTCTCTGGAGATGCGATCAGCCACATTCTGTTGCAACAATTAGCTTACTTTTAGTTTAGCAACAATATAATGTCCCTCGGGTCAGTTAGTCCCTTTATTTGCTATTTTATGGAGTTTGTACCAGGTAAAAAGTCATTGATGTGATCACAATAGCTCTGAGACTCCCCATTAAAAAATTCCTAATAGTCTGTTTCAATTTCTGCTCTAATTTAAACTTTGTGTATTTCCAGCTAACCTCTGGCTTCTGTGTATTTGAAGCAAAATCGAGAAACAGGAAATGTTCAGGTAAATGATACACAGTGTATTGGAATGGAACAGGGAGGGAAATTTGGGGAGAAGGGCGACCTTCTTCAGTGACCTGAGTTTGAATCTTGGTTCTACTCACCATGTTACTTTCTCTCTTAGATGTTTGCCTCAGGGACACACTGCTATCCTGGCACTCCTACCATAAATGGTACCAAATGGAAGAAAGAAATTGCAGATAAATGGAAGAAAAGCTTGCAAGTTCTCCATGGAGAAGCAAAGAAAGGACCTGGCAGAGTTGGTTTGATGGAGAGTCCAAAGACAAGATAGATTCAAGTGCCCTTGTGAGTATTTCAATGTGGACCAGGGGTATAGATATGAAGATGAAACTGATGCTATCCTCGAGGAGCTTCCTTTCTACTGGGGAGAGGTAACCTATGTGGATTGTGACATCTTAGAAGACCTGAGGTCAAATCCCGGCTCTACTTGCCACCTTTCTTTCTTAGATGTTTGTCTTGTCTCCTTATCTAGATTGAAAATCCTTGAGGAGAGGGACCAAGTTTAATATTTCTTTTCTTTTTTTTTTCTTTCTTTCGAGGCAATCAGGGTTAAGTGTCTTGCCCAGGGTACGCAGCTAGTAAGTGTCTGAGGGTGGATTTGAACTCAGGTCCTCCTGACTCCAGGGCCAGTCTATCCACTGAACCACCTACTTGCCTCCTTATAGTTCTTTGTATCACCCACAGTGCCTAATATGGTGAAATAGTTGTTTCAATAAATGATGTCTTGGTTGGCTGTTTTGTTTAACTCTCAGGTACTGCTTCCCAGTCCCTCCTCCAAAATAAAAGGAAGGTAAGGTGGTGTCAGATTGTGGAGGCCTTTGAATGCCAGGCAGAGGAGTTTGAAGTTGGGAACATATGGGATGATAGATCGTTTTCTATTTCTGATTTTAATCATCTGTAGATAACAATAACTCTCACTGCATTCGAAGATTTGCAAGACAATTTCTCCCAACCACCCTTACGAGGTAGGTGTCACATGTGTTATTATTATCCCTATTTTGATAGATGAGAAAACTGAGGCTCAGTTTGTGACTAGGATCACATAGCCCATGAGTGCCTGAAATAAGATTCCAGCTCGAGTGTCTTGACTCTGTTTCCAGAATTCTATCCCTCAGGTTGTATGGAATTTTACGTTTGGTTTCTCCATTCCTGTCCTTCCCCACCCCCATGCCCAAAGCTTATGATTGCTTCAGGGTGTCCTAAAAATCTCAGTGTCATCTTAGGCTTTTGTGACTTAAAAACCATTAAAGCTTTGGGACAGGCTGATTAAAAGCAAAGATCCCAATTTCTTTATCTTTGCATGCCCCCACCCCTGTCAAGCTCAGTGCCTGTGTCAGAATATAATAGGTGCTTAGTCAATATTCATTGAAAGTCTGTTTCAATTAGGGAACAGCTAAACAAATTATGGTTCATGAATGTAGAGGAACAATCATGCACCATAAGAAATGATGAATATGAAGAATATGGAGAGAAGCATGAGAAGACTTACATGAACTGATGCAAAGTAAATTCAGCAGAACCAGGGAAACAACATATGCAATGACTACAATAATGTAAATGGATAGAATCATAACAATGACCTGATGCTATGAAGTCAAAATGACCAATGACCCCAAAGAAGAGATGTTAGAATTCACCTCCCTCTCTTCTTTTAGAGTTGGTGGGGTGGGGGATGGAGCTTCTGGGTGTGGAACACTGCATAAAATATCAAACGTGGTTGATGTGCTGGCTAGTTTTGCTGAACTTTAAAAAAATTCTTTGTTAAAAGGGATGGCTCTCTGAGAGGAGATATGGGAAGACATGAATGGAATGTTAAAGGGAACGAATGGGATATTAAAACAAAAAATATTAACTAAAAATATTTGTCTGTTTACTGAGTTGTCCGGCTCCTCTAACACCAGACAAGTTTCTGCCTCACCCCAGAGACGTTATCTGGAATGATTGCTTCCTCACTCCCCATTCCCACACTTGATGAGTCAGTCCCAGCAGCTGCCTAAACAGCAAGGCCAAAGGAGAGATTTCAGGAACCCCTAAGGGAGCCGTTGGGCCAGGACAGGTTCTGGGTTTCTTAGGCCATTTGTCAGGAGACCCGACAGCAAAGCCCAGCACCACAGAATGATACCACACAGTGATGAACAAGTTGCAAAGCCTGATGCTTTGTAATAACAGCTTAGGTTTACAAAAGGCTCTCTGTTTCTTGACAGAGTATAATTGCTATTACAAGGTCCACAGACAAATTCACTTGTAAGGTGGATGGGAGACAGAAACTCCCGAGGTTGTTGCTGGATAGATTCGGTCACTGCAGATCCCAGGTCAGCCACAAGTCACTGACAGTCCAGCTTAGCAGGAGTACCAGTAAAGCAATGGTGGAAGTTGGGCCCCAAGTGAGGGGGGTGATAGCGACTAGATCCTTGTTGGGATGGGGGATGGGTAGGGCATCAGCCCAAGACTGGAAAAGGGCTAGGCAGGAAAAGCAGGGTCATCAGAGAACCTAGAGGAATGGAGAATCATTAGAGGGAAGAAGGTAGCTCCCCTTTCTCCGTCCCCCTCCATGGCAGTGCCCTGGGACAGAACCTGGTTGTCCTATCTTAGTGATGTCTCTACCTTTCAATAACCCTGTGGGTTACGTGGGACAAGTGCTATTACACCCATTTGCCAAATAAGGAAGCTGGGGCCCCTGTGCTATGATTGCTTGATGGGGCAGGATTGATTCTCTTCACTCACCTGGCAGACATTTCCTGTGTGGCCTCACGCGCTTTCATTCAATGACCTAAGAACTCTACTCACAAAACGACTAAGATGTTCATACCTAGTTTGTACCTTTGGTTGATTCTGAAACTTTGCTAATGAAGCTTTTCATCTGAAAGAAGTATCAGGGTGTCGAGTACCCTGTTAGTTACATTCTTTGGGGTTGGGAGTATGAGACACCCCTCTCACAAATGCAAAGTATTTTTGATGGGGAGAGCGCTACCTTGGAGGAGGGGTCAGTAAAGGCTTCTGGTAGGAGGTGGTGGCTGGGATGTGCCTTGAAGGAAACAGGGTCCTATGAGGAGGAAGAGGCAGAGAGGAAGGACATTCCAAGCCTGAGCTTGGTCTGTGCAGAGACACTGAGGTGGAGACAGAATTTCGTGTACGGGAGGCAGCAGCAACTTGGCTGATGTAGTTGGAACCTAGCATGTGTGAGGGGGAACGTGTATGGAAAGCTAGTTGGGAACCAGGCTGTGAGGGGCTTTAAATGCTAAATGGGATGGGGGAGTTTCTATTTTATCTCAGAGGCACTTCGGGGTCACTGAAGCTTTCTGAGCAGGTAAGTGATGGTCAGACTACATTTTAGTAATGTCAGTTTGGTAGCTGAATGGAGGATAGATTGGTGTGGGAGGAACTGAATGTGGGGAGACCATTTGGGAGGCTAATGAAGAGTCCAGGTGAGAGGTGAGTAAAGCTTGCACTAGGCAGTGGGGACGTGAGTGAACAAAAGGCGATGGGCCTCTTGGGCTGGCTGGCTATTGCAATTCTGGATTAGGAAACTTGCTTGCTGGTTCCGCCTTCACATACACCTCCCCCCCAAAGTCTCACAGGGCAAGACTGATTCTCTTCCACCAACTGGAAGACATTTTCTGTGAGAGATGTGGAGAATCAATAAGGCTTGGCAACTGATTAGATATTTGGATCAAGGGAGAGGAAAGAGTCTGAGGCTGGGAATCCGAGCGATCTGAAGGATGGCGCTTCCCATAGAAGGAAAATAAGGAACAGAAGTGGGTTTTGGAGGAAAGACCCTGAGTTCTGTTTTAGACATGGCGAATTTGAAGCATTTATGGGACATCCAGATGGAGACATCCAATGGAGAACTGGATACGTGGAAGAGTGTCTGACACCTAGGAGGCAATTCATAAATGCTTTTTGGCTTGAGCTCAAGAGAGAGATGAGGGATGGATGTGCTGAAAGTCATCTGCTTAAAGATGAAAGCCGAACCCATGGGAGCTGATGAGGAAGGGGGCAGAGGGAGATAGACAGGGATAGAAACAGTGATCGAGAGGGGGAGAAAAAGAAGAAGGGAGACAGGGGGGCCCTGGATAGGTCTGAGGGCAGCCCAGTGAAGGTGGCAGGACCTGGCTGAAGATTCAACAGTGGTCAGAGAGAGAAGGACCAAGAGAGGGGAGTGCCACAGGCCTGGGCTCCATCCACTCCAGAGTCCGTGCCTTCTCCCTCTTGTCCTTCTCTTTCCCCCCACCGGTCACTCACTGTAGCATCTCAAGCCCTTCCCAAGGGCAGTCGCCTCTGAGTCAGCAGCTGTCCTTATCCACCCTCCCCACCCCTATCCTCTGCCCTTGGCCAAGTTTGGCTGCAGTGAGGGGACAGGTCCATCCCACCAGCCTGAAGACTTCAGAGGAAGGGTGGAGATGGGGAGTACTGGAAGGGGTGAATTTCTCCACCCAAACAACCTAATTCTAGGAAAAGTGGATTTTGAAGGCTTAGGAGAAAAAGAAAGGAACACACACACACACACACACACACACACAAAACTCTTGGCATGGAAAGTGGGTTCACCAAACATTCTGATGAGTTCAGCACAAGCTGAATCAGAAACACATGGACCCAGTTTTCTTGAAATATGCCTGGTTTGAGAACATGGGCCTAGGAGGAGGGGAGTGGTGGGAGAGCAGTGGGGAGAAGGCTTGGCAAGGAGCAAAGGATCCGAGGGCTACAGGCCCCAGGCCAGTTCCAGATGTTGGAGACAGCCTATATGAGCCACCCCTGGCTTCTCCTTCACTTTCTTCTAGGGATGTGCGAAAAGAAGGCCTGGGGGGTGGGAGTCAGGGGCTTCCCAAGCCTGAGGTGGAGGTCAGACACTGGGAGAATCTCAGAGCTAGAAGGGGGTGGTAGACAGCATCTCAGCAGGCCAGACAATCCTCCAGCTAGAGCAGCAAGCCACCCCAGAAGCCGTCAAGGGCAACCTTCTCATTTTACAGATGGGAAAACTGAGGCCCGGGGAGGTGGCATGATTTGCCTAGAGTCACATAGCTAGTGAGGTTATCCAGTCCAATTCAATTCAACAAGCATTTATTAAGTTCTTAATATGTGGATATAAAGGCAAAAATGAAACAACCCCTGCTTTCGAGGAGCTAATGTTCAGCTGGGGTGGGGGGAGGGGACCACAACGAGTTCAAGAGGGAGAGAGGGATAATAGCTGGGATGATGAGGAAAAGCCCATCAAATATAAGAGGCAGTCCCTGAGCTGTGCAGCCCCATTCACAAAACACGGGTTTAGTCCGAAGCCCAGAGACCAGCAGTGACCCGTCCAGGGTCACACAGCAAATTCTTTGCAAAGCCAGGCCCTAAATGATCTCCTGACTCCCAGCCCGGGGCTCTTTTCCTGAGTGTCCCTGCTGACTCTGGGTGTATCTAGGAAAGCAGAACCTCACAATTGCTCCATCTTTAGAATGTCCCTAAGAGTCACTTAGCTCCAGGACTCTGTAGGGGAATGCAGGCTGGGAAAGTTACGAGTCCCAGAAAGCATCCTGGTGTTAGAGGCAGAGGACCAGGGCTCAAATTTCTTCTAATCTCTCAGAGTTCAAATTCTAGAGCTCCTCCTTACTGCATGTGTGACCTTGGACAGGTCATTTCCCCACCCCGCTCCGCAGACTGTTTTGTCATCAATAAAAGAAAGAGATTTGACTGGATTGGGGGCTGGTCCTTGACCTGGGCTCAGTGGAGCAATTTCAGAGTTTTGTGAACTCAGATGGAAGAAAAAATGACATCTTTATTTTTATCTGCCTCTAACTGAAATTTAGCATTCCCTTCAATTGTGGGTATAGACAACCAAACAAGAGCTGGTTAATGGTCAGACCCAAAGAGGGAGGCAGCAAGGTGGCACAGTGGATAGAGTGGATAGAATGCCAGACTCTTGCTAGCTATGTGACCCTGGGCAAGTCCCTTTACTCTGTTTGCCTCAGTTTCCTTAACTGTAAAATGAGCTGGAGAAGGAAATGGCAAACCACTCCAGTGTCTTTGCCAAGAAAACCTCAAATGGGGTCACAGAGAGTCAGACACGACTGAAAAATGACTAAACAATAACGACAAATTAAAATCATGAATGGTTTGATGCCAGCTTATCAGGAGGTCTCCAGTAGAATGCCTCAGGGACCCATGCTTGGTCCTGTGTGATTTCATATTTTTTAATTAGATAAAGGTGCAAGTAATAGCAGTAGTAGTAATAGCTAAAATTTATAAAGTGCTTCAGGGTTTGCAAACTACTTTACATAAATTATATCATTTAATTCTCACAACTCCCTACTTTACAAATGAGGAAACTGAGGTAAATAGAAGTTAAACAATTTACCAAGGTTCACATAGCTAAGAAATGCAAGAGGCATGATTTGAACTCAGGTCTTCCTGACTTCACATCTAGCACTTGACCCACTGTGCCACCTTCTAGATGGTGTGCTTGTCATGTTTTCAGATGACATAAAGCTGAATAGGAACTAAAGATGTTTAGCCTAGAAAAGAGAAGATTCTGGGGATAAGCAATAACTGTTTTGAAATATTAACAGGCTGTCATGTGGAATAGATTCTATTCCCAATGCCAGCACCCCAGTTCACATCTTCATCATGATTTCACCAAATGGATGCAGTGATATCCTAACAGGTCTTTCCCTGCTCCAATCTATCCTGAAAACTTGTTCAAGACCTTGCCACTGCCCAACATTTTCTCCTGGTCTTGTGTCCTAATCCCTCCTGCATGCCCTCCATACTGGAAGCAATCTTTTGTCCCCTGAAAATGCCTCTAAAGTGACATCAAACCATTAATGATTTCTCTTTGGGTCTAGCCATTCAACCAGCTCTTAGTGCATCTAATTGGACTATCATCTTGTCTTTTCTCACCATCTTATCCATAAGCAAAGGCTTTGCAAAATCTGGGCAAATTCTAACCACAGCATTCTCTCCATCCATCAGTCTGGTGTTTTTGGTAAACCTGTCCCCAGTGCCCAGAATGCCCTCTTCGCTAGTTCATGAGGTCATGAAATCATAGGTTTAGAGTTGGAAAGCTTCTTCAAGTCTGAGGTGGCTCCAAGCCTCTTTTATAAAGGAGACTTGTACATGTGTTTTGTGATAACTTTGCTTCTTCTAATGGCCTTTGCATTCAGAGTCAGTCAATAAACATTTATTAAGTGCCCACTCTGAGCCAGGCTTTGTGCTGGGGACACAAAGAAAGGAATACTTAATCTCTGCCCTTGAAGAGCTCACAATTTAATGAGGGAAAGACAACAATGTGATAGGGTTGGGGGGAGAGAATACTCATCATGAGGGTGTGGTGAGTCCTACAGCTGGGGGAGGAAATGACCTTAGAGAGTGTGAGTTACAGAGTTGAATTCATCTTCCAGAATTAGGAGTTTTAGGAAAACACGAAATCTAAGAGATCAGCCAGGTGGAAAATGATGAACACTCTCTGCTGTTAAGCTCTTATTAAGCTCCTACCATGTACAGAGCCATGTGAGCAGTGCTAAGTGAGACACCAGTATGAAATAATCTATAATTCCTGCCCTCATGGAGCTCTCAATGAAATAGAGAAGTGCAGCACAACTCACGTGAAAACAGCCATAATATAAAATGGTGGATGAGTGAGAGGCAAACAAAATGATATGGGAATCTGAGGAGAAAAAAGGTCATTTGAATTGGGATCTCAAAGGATAGTGAGGATGTCAATGGCTATAGGGTTAGCATGGCATTCTAGATATAGGGAACAGCCTGAGCAAAGGCAAGGAGGTAGGAGGATGTAAGATGCAGAATCATTCACTTTAGCAGGAGTAGAGAAGACTGAGATAAGAATGGAAAGGTATTTCCTAGCAGTGGGAACAAAGGAGGGGACAAAGGCAAGCTATATTGAGGAGGTAGCATCAGCAAGCCTTGACAACTAACTGGATCCCTTTGTAGGAGGATCATGGAGAAATCAACCCATTCATTAATCAGGAAGCTTGTACCAAGTGCCTACTGTGTGCTAAAGGCAGTGAAGACTCAAAGACAAAACCAAAACAATCTTTGCCTTCAGGGAGCTTATACTAATAGAGGGAGCACAGATATGTTTATGAACACACATACTTAAATATACATTTGTAGGCATATGTCAAACACATGCAAAAACAGACACGATATACCTTGGGGGAAAGAAGGGAAATTATCAAATCTCACACCAATATTTCAAATGTGTTACTCATAGTATAGAGCAAAGAACACTAGACCCAGACTTAGGAAATATTTGAGTTTACATCCTGTCCTAGCTACTCACTCACATAAGGAACCTAGGTAAATCATATTGCCTCCAGAAGCTTTTGTTTCCTCTAGCAGCAAAATGGGAATATCTCCTAACCTCATAGGACAGCTCGATTAAACATTTGTGTTAAGAGTGGGGCTCCCTTCTCTCCGTTAGGGAGTAGATTATTCTACTCTTTTAAAATGACTTTTGTTAGGTAAGAACAACTCTTGGTTTAGTCAATCAGGACCAAGGGTGAACAGGACCTGTACACCTCCTCAAATCAATCAAAGCCATAGTGTGAGAGATGTAGTCATGCCTTAAGAAATGTGTAGGCAGTTGTTGTTCAGTCAGTTTTCAGTTGTGTCTGACTTTTCATGACCCCATTTGGGGTTTTCTTTTTTTTTTTTGCAGGGGGGAAGGCAGGGCAGTTGGGGTTAAGTGACTTGCCCAAGGTCACACAGCTAGTAAGTGTGTCAAGTGTCTGAGTCCAGATTTGAACTCAGATCCTCCTGACTCTGGGGCCAGTGCTCTACTCACTGTGACACCTAGCTGCCCCCATTTGGGGTTTTCTTGACAAAGATACTGGAGTGGTTTCCCATTTCCTCCTCCGGCTCATTTTACATTTGGGGAAACTGAGACAAACAGGGTTAAGTGACTTGCTGAGGGTTACACAGCTAATAGAAGCAAATTCAAAAGTGGAGAGTGATTCTGAGGGAAGACTCTGGAAACAGAAAGTAAACTTGGAGCAAGGGTAAGGTCCAACCCATCTCTGAGGGGCAAGGCTAGCCCTGAACTATGACAAATAGGGAGATATTGAGGAAAGTCATCAGCTCTATAGGCACCTCAAAGTAGATCTTGGCTGAAAGAAATCCAAAGAAAAGATCAGTTTGTCCCTGCTTTTCCCTCCAGGTACTATCTGTCTACAGACACTATAACATAATCTTCAGTTTCATTACCCAAACATTTCCAGGAAAGTGAATTTTGTCTCATCCACAAAGAAGCCAAGAGTTAACTAGAAACAGATAGAATTGTTGTTGGTCATCCTTTGTTTCAAAAGGGACCAAAGACATCACAGGTGATGTCTTGACTTTCTCATGAATTGGATTTAATTGAGGCAGTGTGATACAAAGTCATCTGCCTCACTCTCCCTTCCAGAGTCTTCCAGTGGCGAGACAAAAGTCAGGATGACTAGCAATGGCCTGAGATTCGGTGGATGATCTTGGCATCTTCGATGTCTGACCAAGCCCTATGTGCTCCACAGTGCCTGCTTTAGTCACTTTCATCGTCTTTGGAACAAATTGTTCTCCTCCGCCCATTTCACCAGAAGAAGTCTTCACATTTTGGCGTAAACACCCCCCTAACTCACCAGCGGGATTGAGGACTTTCTGTTACCCTCAACCTCGTTTAGCCAGAACTGTACAGTTAGGTAGGGAGCTCAGCCTCTCTCTAAGTGTCAGGAATTTGCCTAATTGGGGGCTTGAAGCAACTACGACTGAACTTACAATTTTTCATCTAAAATGAATTTCGTAAAGATGAAGAGGAGGAAACCAAGTGGATCCTTGGGGCTGACACTCCTTAGGCTTAAAATGAGCTAATTATTATGACTATTTTACTTATTAAGTATCTGCTATTAAAGTTTCTCTTTTCTCTAGTTCAATCCAATGATGCGGACAATGAAATAATTTTTACCCTGATTTTACAGATGGAGAAACTGAGACTCATAAAGGGGTAGTGACTTATCCAGGGTCACACAGAGGACAAGTTACACAGAGCCAAGCCTCAGACTCAGTTTATCTGAATAAAAGACCAGAGTCCTTTCTACTGCACCCCATGGCCTCCTTTTAAGCCTCAGAAAATCCACCTCTAACCAAGACTGTTCCTCAGAGAAAGTGTCATAGGGGTTCAGGTGAGAGAGGCTGAAAGCCAAAAGCAGGGAGGGAAGGAAACTTTGGTCTGGGAGGCCACCTCACAAGAGAAATAATTTTTATGGCACTCTAAAGTTTATAAACCACTGTCTTTATAGGAATCCTGTGAGGTAGGGAATGTAAATATTATTATTCCTTTTACAGTTGAAGAAACTCAGATGATAAGGCTCATACAGTCACAGGGTCATTCAAGGTTACAGGCTTAGTAAATGCCAGAGGTGGGATTGGAGAACCAGTCCTCTTGACGCCAGTGATTTTTTTCCTGTGAACGATATAAAAATACTTTTAACCTCAGTGCAAATATATGCATGTATATACTCATATGTACATACATACACACGTATATTTATTCTTGTTAAGTTATCTCCTGCCCTCTGGTCCAGAGCTCTTCCCACACATCACAAGTTCTAGACTCCACAGTTCCTAGAAGCTTAAGCACATGCTGTAGATGACAGTTTTCCCATCAGGAGAGAACAAGGGGGTGAGAGGGACCAGCAAAGATGGCAGAGGAGGGGAAAGCTGTACAGCCCAGCTCTCCCTGGTAACCATTCCAACAAAGATCTAGGAAAAGCATCAGAGTTGTGATTGGGAAATAAAAAGAAAAAATTCACAATGATTTATTTTTCTAGCCCAGGTCAGCAAAGGTAGACAGAGTATAGAAGGGGTCTGGCCTGAAAGGTTCCCCATGCAGTGTCTTCTACATTGGAACTGAACTGGGACCTGTAGCTGTGTATGAGCAATCAATCAATCAATAAACATTTATTAAGTGCCTACTATGTGCTAGGCAGTGAGCTAAGTCATGGGAATGCAAAAAAAGAGGCAAAAGATAGATCTTGCCCTCAGGGAGTTTACAATCTAAAGGGAGAGACAACATGGGCAAAAAGACAATCCAGATCCTGTAGAGACAGATCTGATAATGTGAAAGGAGTAGGAAGAGGAGCCGACTGGAAGCTCTGTTGTTTGTACCCTTATCTGGGTTGAACATCCAGTGAGGACTGAGGAGGGGACCTGCACCTAAGAGTGGCTGTCTAAGGCAAGGAATGGTTGCGGGCCTGAGGTAGGAACAGAATCAAACAGCAACTGGGCAGCCTCCAGCCCAGTCTAAGTCCTGCAGCTTAAGCAGGGAGCTCAGATCAAGGATAAGCCTGCAGTTCTGTCACTCTGAACCTACAAAGCCTTCCAGCTGATTGAGAGGGGCCAGGGCCTGAAGCAGTCTACCAGAACTTCAATCAGGGGTAAACCTACAGTCATGTTGCTTGGGCTCAAACTAGGGTCAAGAACTTGCAAAGCTCATCTTAAATGGGCCAGCAGCCAGACTTTACCCTGGATCAGACTGCTCTAAGTTCACTGAAAGTTTGAAGTTCTACAGCCTCAGTTGCCTCTAAGGTCCTTGAAGAACACAGAATTCAGTACCCAACGAAAGCAGAGCAAAACCCCACAGAATACAAATCAGAACTGAACAAGACCCAGATGTTCCCCCCAGAAGTGGTGAAAGCCTGGCCCTAACATAAAATCCTGTTTGGGGAAATAAGACTGAAACAATGAGTAAAACAAAGAAACAAAAAAATGACCACTATCAAGAGCTATTATGGTGCCAGAAATACCCAAGATACAAATCCATAAGAAAGAATGATTCTAAAACATCTACAAGAAAAGCCTAAAAATATAGCTTTGATACATGATCAGTTAGAATTTAAAGGTAATTTTTTTTTAAGTTTTAAAATTATTTTCTAAATGAAATGAGACCACTAGAGGGAATAACTAGAAAAACATGAGATCTTTGAAGGAAAGACTTGGAATGAGGATTGACAGTTTGGAATAAGGGGTAAAAATTCTTACCCAAGCAACAGACTCCTTGAAAATTAGAATGGACCAAACAGAAGTGAATTACCCTTTGTGTCTTTCTGTCCAACTCATCTACCATGAGACAACGAGAAATATTAAAACAAAATAAAAAGCCTGAAAAAATAGAAGAAAGTGTAAAGCATCTCAGAGCCCCACCCCCCCAAAACAAAAAACAAACAATTGACCTGGAAAAGAGATCGAGAATCTCTGGATTACTTGGATCAATCAATACATTACTTGCATTTGGATTACTTGCCATTAGGTGGCTCAGTGGACAGAGCACTAGGCCTGGAGTCAGGAAGATCTGAGTTCAAATCCAGCCCCAGGTATTTGAACCTACACAAGTGGCTTAATCTCTGTCTACTTCATTTTCCTTAATTGTAAAATAAGGATAATAATAACTCTTGCTTTGTAGGATTATTGTGAGAGTTGAGTGAGATAATATATGAAAAGTTCTTAGAGGGTACCTAGCACATAGTAGGTACTTAATAAATGCTTGTTTCCTTCCTTCTTTTCTGAAAGCCACAACCAGGTTTTAAAAAAGCCTGGACATGATATTTCAAGTGACCATAAAAGAAACCTCTCAGATCTCTTAAAACAAAAGGGGAAAGTGAAACTAGAATCTACTGGTTGAAAAAATTCCAAAATGAAGACACTCAGAAATATCACTGTCCAAATCTGGACTTTCCAGGTCAAAGAGAAAGCGTTTTCTATATTGCAGCCAGAAAGAACTGGAGTACTGAGGAGCAATTTAGGATCATACAAGAATCAGCAGCTCCTAATATAAAGGAGCAGAAAGCTTGGAATATAATACTCTAAAAGGCAAAAAAATATGCTTACAACCTTAGAACAACATACTCAGCAAAACTTAGTATAATCCTACAGGAGGAAAAAGTGAATCTTTAATGAAAGAGAGGACTTCCAAGCATTCTTGATGAAAAGACCTGAACTTAAGTAGAAACGTTGAAAGACAAACACTAGAGTCAATATAAAATGGCTAATACTAGTTTCCTTTGATGGATCTTTGTCCAGGTCATGCCCACTAAAGGCAGGTGTCCACTAATTCTCTCTTCTGGCCCATTTTCTCTTTTCTCTATTTCACTTAATAATCTCATTAACTCTCACAGATATAATTATAATTTCTATGCTGATGAGTCTATCTAGCCCCCACTCTCTCCTAAACTCTAGACTTACTTATTGGGCATCCCAAACTAGATGTCCCATAGACATCTTAAACACAACATGACAAAAACTAAACTCATTATCCCCCTCCCCCTTTTAACTTCCCCATTACAATTAAGGACACTAGTATCCTCCCAATCATCCAGGCTCACAACCTAGGTTTCATCCTTCAATCTTGAGTCTTTCTCATTTCCTGCCTCCCAACCCATATCCAGCCAATTGTCAAGCCATGTTGTTTCTATCTTTGTAACATCTCTCATATACGTATCCTCTTTTTTCTCTGAAGCTACCATCATCACCAACAGCAATGAAGAAAGAAATAAAAATTAATTAGAGACTAAGTAACTTAATCCTAAATAGGTAGGTAAAATGAACAAATCATAAAAACAATAGATAATTTCATTAAAGATTTCAACAATGAAACAACACAACAAAAAAATTTTAGATGAAGATTCCTTAGGGAAAAATGTATATCTCTAAATACTTTCAACAACACAAGAGAGAAAAAACAGATCAAGGAACTAGGTAACCTACTTAAAAAACTAGAAAACCAACAATTTAAAAAAACCCATTTAAACACCAAAACAGAAATTCTGAAAATCAAAGAGGAAATTAGAAAAAAATTGCAAACAAAAAACTTCCTTTGGTTGAATAAATAAAATAAGGAACTGGCTTTTTAAAAAAACACAATAAAATAGATGAACCATTACATAATTTGATTTAAGGATCAAGACAGGGGCAGCTAGGTGGCACAGTGAGTAGAGCACCGGCCCTGGAGTCAGGAGGACCTGAGTTCAAATCCGACCTCAGATACTTGACACATTTACTAGCTGATTGACCTTGGGCAAGTCATTTAACCCCAATTGCCCTACCTTCTCCCCTGCGAAACAAACAAACAAGAAACAAGACAGAGCAATGGGACCCAGACAACCACAGACTCTCCTCAGCATACACACACACACACACACACACACACACACACACCCCATATATGTACTTTGTTTATACCAAGCATTGGCAAACATCTTGGTAGTCACTCACCTTGAAACAACAAGGGGCAGGATCAGCATCTTCAGCATCCTCATCAGCAGCTCTCCAGGGAACTGGAAGTAACTAATTTCCTAGAAGCAAAGGAAGGAGTATGGGTTTCTAGCAGGCCCTCACTCACTTATGTTGACCTAATACTGTTACACTTATCACAGGCTTTTCATGGGGAAGAGGCCATTCTTTAGAGGCCTCATGGGCAGTGAAAAAAGTCTAAGCTTTGGGGTCAGGGTTCCTGGGGTCTCATCCCTCTTCTGTCTCTGATTTGCTGTGTAACCTTTGGCAAATCACTCCTTTCTGAGCTTTGCTTTCCTCATCCATTAAAAAAAATGAGAGATTGGAAAGGACAGTCCTCTAAAGTTGTTTCCAGATGCTGGATTCATCTCTGTTCCCAGCCCTGGACCATGATGATCTTAGAAGTTATTTTATCTAACTCCATTCTATGGAAGGCAAGGAAACAGAAACAGGGACTTCCCCAAGACCACACAGCTGGGTAACCCTGGGGCTAAGAAGACACCTCAGTACTGTCCAACCCTCTCAACTATTTTACAGACTGGGAAAACTGAGTCCCAGAGAGAGGAAAAACTGACTTACCCAAAGTCACAAAATAACTCAGTGGCAGAGCTGAAACCAGCCTCATGCTTTTTCTAGCATACCATGAGAAACCAGTAAGTTAAAATAAAAACAAATTGTGTCCAAACATTGCTTTACAAGCCACCTTATAACTTTTTTTTCCCATTTAAGCGTTTTAGCAGTCCTGTGAGGAAGAAGTACAAGTAAGATTATTATCTTACAGATGGGGGAACTGAGTCTCAGAAAGGTGAAGTCATGACTTCGCAGAATGTCAGAGCTGGAAGGAGACTTAGAATATAATGGTAATGATGGGAAATAAAGGGAGTATAGCCTAGAGGTTGGAGAGCTGACCTCAAAGTTCAGGAAGAGCTGGGCTCAGGTTCTGCCTTTGACACACACTAGTTACATAAGAAGGTGTCCCGGAAATTCTGTAAGATGATAAATTGAAGAGCGGGTGCCAATCTGCATTGGTGGAGAGACCTTCCTCACCAGGAATTCCTTCTGCCAGTGAAAGCACAGGTCTAGTCCCTCCTCAGATTACAATGATGATAGTAATAATGGCTACAATATTCACTGACACCAATATAGGGTTTCGAGGTGTGCCAAATAATTCAATCAATCAATTGATAAACATTTGTTTCTTCAGTATGATATCTCTTTTTATCTTACAGCAACCCTGTGAGGGAGGTCCTATTCTTACCCCTTTTAACAGAAGAGGAAACCAAGGCTCAGAGAAATCATTGCTAGGGGCCACACAGACTCTGGAGTGGAAGTGGAGATTCGAATACAAGTCTGAGGGGCAGGGGTCATCTAGTCTAACTGTCCTGCTACAGATGACCACACAAACTCTGGCGCGGAACATGGCGCCTGGCAAGCGCCCAGGGCCAGTAAGGGTCAGAGCTGGGAGGGATGAGCTCCTGGGACCTGTCCGGGCTCTTTCTGTCCTCGCGTGCTTTCCCTATCGCACAAAGAGCATTGTTTAGGGAAAGGGCTGTCCAGAACTCCAGTCCCCGGCTGAGACATCAGATGGCCCTTGGGGGATTGTATTTCAAAGGGAGACACTGAGCTTCCCATCTCCAGCCAAGCGCTTGTTCTAGCGTCCACATCCTTCCTGTTATCTCTCTGGCTCAGGAACTGCAAGCCCATCCAAACAGATGGAGAGGGATGCTTGGAAGGGAAAGGCTCCCCCCCCCAGACGGGCTGGGAACACACAGGAATTCCAAATTTGTTCTCAAGTTAAGACCTAGCAGCAAACAAATGTTTGATCCTGTGTTAACTCAGGGGAAGAGCTGGCCTGCTACCCGGGATCTGGGGAGAGGGCCCTAGCTGGGGGTGGGGGGTGGGGCACGAAGGGACCTCAGAAACCACAGAGCCCATGCTACAGAGGAGACAGCTGATGCCTCTAGGGAGAAGTGACCTGTTCAAGGTTCCACCGTTAACAAAGACCTCAGCTAGCAGCTAGGTGGCACCTTAGTGCATAGAACGCTAGACTTGGAATCAGAAAGACCTGAATTCAAATCCTGCCTAGACGCTTCCTAGCTGTGTGACACTGGGCAAGTCACTTCACCCTGTTTGCCTTGGTTTCCTCATCTGTAAAATGAGCCGGAGCAGGAAATGACAAATTTCTCCAGTGTCTTTGCCAAGAAAATCCCAAATGGGGTCACAAAGAGTCAGACTGAAATGACTGAACACCAACAGGGATAGGGAAGGGTCCTCAAGTCCAGGACAGATCAAAGGAACTGGGAGTGTGTGTCATGGAGAAGAGAAGGGCTGAGGGCACTTATGGGAACAGATGAAGTTTGACCATCTTCCCCTTCCTGGAAGGTATACTTCTCTTAATGTTCTCCAAGTCAAAGGAATGAATATCTAATGGTAGAGACTGTTTTTGCCCCAGTGAGTAGCCGGGAGAGGTATATTGAGGGAAAGAGAACTCCTGATATCGCCCCTTCGGCTTGCTGCCTATGCTGTTGTATGGTCAGACTCTCCTGGTCCCCCTGAGATGCTGGACTTCTGTGTCTAACAGTCTGGTTCCCTAAGGAGTTCAAGGGTATCATGAAACCTGCTGTTACCTGACTTCCCATCTAGCCTCTGATGCTCCTTAGACTTGTCCTCTTGGGAAAGTCATTTGGTTTCTCTGACCCTTAGTTTTTTTGCTCTGTAAAGTGGGTATTACAACCCTTGCATTTGCTTCCCTCACAAAGCTCTTAGGAATACAGGGATTTATACCAAAGAGAAAGGAGTAGCCATCATCAGAAAAGGAAGTGAAAGAGAGAGACAGAGACGGAAGAGAGATGGAAGGAGGAGACAGAGACAGAGACAGGGATGGAGACAGAGAGACAGAGACAGAAAGAGGTGGGAGGAGGAGACAGGGACAAAGACAGAGACAGAAAGAGGTGGGAGGAGGAGACAGAGTCAGAGAGAAATAGATGGAGTACCACAGACTGCAATCTATCAAATATACAAGGATTTTTAGGGAGGCCTTTTATGCACTGGATTTATGGGAGGAACAGGACCAGAACAGTCCAAGATGGGAAAGCCTGCATGGGTTAAGATCTGTACCCATGGAGGGCATGAAATCATCCTGACCTTGGAGTTCCGATCCTTCCTCTGACATGATGAACAGTATGACCCTGGGAGAGCCACTTCCTCAGTTTCCTCATCTGCCAAATGGGGATACCAATCCCAGTCCCACTGCCTATCTCAGGCTGTCCCTCAGATGCAATGAGAGAACAGATGTATAGAGCTTTTCAGACTTCTAAGGGCCATCCCTTGTTACTATGAACATTATTTTTACCTTCATTATTCAATTCTATTCAATTCAACAAGTGTTTCTTGAGCACCTACTGTGTGCCAGGCACTGTACTGACAGCTAGGGATGCAAAGCTGTCCCAGAGCTTATATCGGGGGTCAGGAGTGGGGGGAAGGGATAGTTACAACAAGCATCCAGACGTGCACATAGTCGATAACGTGAGGATGCAGACAGTGCAGCCCACTGAGGGTAGGGGGAAGAAAGGTCTTGAGTTCCAGGTGGCACATGAGCCATGTCTTGAAAGAGCCTGGATTCTAGGAGGTGGGGGGGGTGGAGGTTGGGGAGCGCTTCAGGTCAGCAGGGTGGGGGATGGAAGGCGCAGGTTGCCCCAAGACTCCGAGGGACTGACCTGGGGTGAGAGGTGCTGGGTCCTCAGGAAGAAGCCCAGGAGGCAGCCTATGATGACAGAGAGCACCGACAGGATGAGCAGCCCATTCCTCCGGCACACATCCTTCATCCGAGCCAGAAGAGCATCCAGAGCCATGGTGCCCTCTGCCCTGGAGCCAGGGTCCTGGCGTGGGGTCAGCCTCCCATGGAGCTGCCCTCCTGCTCTGGGCTCCCCAGGCCGTCTGGGGTCTGGGAAGAACGGTTCCGAGCTCCCAGCCCCGGCTGCTTAGCATGTGAGGTCACCCTTCCCCCCCACAGCCAGGCCCCACAAGGGCTCCCTCCAGCATTATTACTGCTCCAAATGAATGCCCACAATCCTATTATCAACTACATCATTAAGAGCCTGGGAGCAGCTTAGGGAGCCCTGGGAAATTAGAGTAAAGCCCGGAAGGGTGCCAGCAGCATTGACCAGGAAGGATGGGGGCAGGGGGCTGGAGTTAATGACCCCCAGTTCCCTTTCGGCTCTCAGATTCTAGGAATCTATGCTGCAAAAGCAGAGTCCCCTCTGGTTTGATGATGGTGCCAATTTCCAAAGGACCCATGCATGCCGAGAGGCAACCAACCTGGGTTCAGATTCCATTTCTACTGTGCACCTCTGGCCAATGAGGGAATCAGGCTAAACGGTTACTAAGCATCCTTCCGATTCTAACCTTCCATGATTCTGTGGTCAGAGAATCATAATCCTAATAATTATGGTTATAGTAATAAGAATCAATGTGGCTGGCTCCCCCATGCTTCATGAAGCTGAGCTCTAGGGGGTCCTACCAAGCTGGAACCATTAACAGACGGGGTGTCATGAGAGAGCTCCAAAGCCATGATGCTCTAAGCTCAGGCTAGTCAGGAGTCGGGCTGACATCCACAGCCACAAACAATAGTCCACAAATGAATGAATTCGATCTTTTTGCTATGATCCTCATCTCAAAAATAATTGTTTATTTAACTGAAGCTTTCTAGTTGGAACAGAGGGAAATGTTATGTAAGTCTGACTTCCTGGTGGGAAGTGCAAGATTTCAAAAAATCAGACATTCTTGGGGAGTGACAACAACCTTCATTTTCTAAGGGCCTATAATCAAAGGATATTTTTTAAACCCATGGGCAAGCCCTCTTTTTTTTCATGTAAAAAGGAATTTATTGGTGTTGTTCAGCCATGTCCAGTGCTTTGTGACCCCATTTGAGGTTTTCTTGACAAAGATATTGACTTGCCATTTCCTTGTCCAGCTCATTTTATAGATGAGGAAACTGAGGCAAACAGGGTTAAATGACTCACCCAGGGTTACACAGCTAGTGAGTGTCTGAGGCTAGATTTGAACACACGAAGATGAATCTTCCTGACCCTAGGCCAGGTGCTCTGTGCACTATGGCACCACCTAGGGCCCACAAAAAGAAATACATTTTCTTAATTAATAAATTTTGGTACAGCGTAAGGAGTGTCAGGTTTGGAGTGAGAGGGTGCAATTCAAATCCTGGTTCTGCTTCCTACTATATCGTGACTTTGGGGACATTGACTAATTTCTCTCAGATTCCCAATCTATAAAATGGGGGTGGAGAGACTGAACTCAGTGAACTCTCAGGACCCTTCTAACTCTATGAGCCCCAAGATGTGACTGGAATGTTCCTGCTTGAATCTCCTTCCCTACTGGCCGTAGGCCCAGAGCTGTGGCACCTAATTCTTTCAATGAACCCCAATAAATTTCTTGTGTAGAAACATCTGACTCCATCCGATGGCTCAAAATCATTCCACTCCCACAAATAACTAAAGACGTATTTATACATGGCTTGTGCCTTTGATTGACTGATTCAAAGAGGCAGGCACTCTCACTCCCTAAAAGTATCAGGACTAGAGAAATTCAATTCAATTCAATAAACATTTATTAAGTATCTACTATGTGCCAGGTACCGGGGACACACATTTTAAAAATAAAGACAATACCTGCCCTCAAGGAGCTTACAATCTAATGCGGTGACAACCAAAAAACCCCTAACATACAAGTAGCTACAATGATGTAAATGAAAATAACACAATAGAGCAGAAGTCAGCAGATTGTCTTTGCTCAGCTGCACCACTGACTGGCAGTTATTGAAATGAGCCAGGTTTTTGTCTTGTCTGCTGCTTAAGGTCTTGGAGTGGGGACTCACAGAAAGCTGGTTTGTGGTGCGTGTAGCTTGTCTTTGAAATTAATGCGCATATGTGTGTTTGATTAAATGCTCTTCTAAAATAACGACCTTAGCAAAGGAGATTCCATTAAGCACAATTTAAATGGATAGAATGAGAGTGGCTAGCAGAATGGGGCCAAGGAACCCCAGAGAGGGACATATGTACACGTCACCTTAGACACAGACCTGAGAAGCAGGCACCTACTCGGGGGCAGAATTAAGAGGTAATAGACAACCCTCTTTCTTGAGAAATTGTGGTTAATCCTCCAAGCAGCCTCTGGTGTTGGGGAGGTGATTGTGATGCTGTTTTTTTATGTTGCAACATCCTTGATTTCTGTTTCTAAGAATATGTGGAATAGACTTTGAAATCCTAGGTCTGGTTTCCAAATTAAAGTATGACATAGCATGGCAGGTGGCACCCAATTCATGTAAAGGAAGCTGTGTGATCACTATAATGGCCCCAAAGAAGAAGCAAAAAGATTTATGTCTCTCCATTCTTTGAAGGAGTGGGGGACGATGAGTGTGGAACATGGCATATACTCTCAGACGCAGCTGATGTGTTAGTTTGCTGAGCTGCCTCCCTTCCCTCCTGCCCCTTTATTTTTTATTTTTTTGTGGCAAAGGTGGCTCACTGAGTAAGGGAAGAGGGGAGGAAAAATATATACAAAAATAAAGATGATATAAAAACATAATGTAGTTAACTGTGATGGACCTTGGCAGGCAGAGAGAAGTATGTAGAGTCCAGTGGATTCCAAAAATGCATTTTCTCTTCGATGAGTATCAGTTTCCTCAAATACACTTGATAATCTCTGTTCTATCAATTCTCCCACGTGTTGATGCTCCCCATCCCAAAGTAGCTTTGTGTGTATCATATTTATTTTATATTTACTCATCTGCACACACAGTCATTCCCCCTCTCTACCACCACCACCAAGCAAGTTTCACCTATTTCTTTGTGTCCTTAGTGCTTAGGATAGTGACTAATGGTTTTTTAAATGCTCGTAGAATTAAATTAAAATTCAGTTAAGTGAGTGGCAGCTAAGTGGCACAGTGAATAGAGCACCAGCCCTGGCGTCAAGAAGACCTGAGTTCAACTAATGCATTGTTGGTGGAGTTGTGAACTGATCCAACCATTCTGGAGGACAATTTGGAACTATGCTCAAAGGGCTATAAAACTGTACATACTCTTTGACTCAGTGATACCACTGTATTCCTAAGAGATCATAAAAATGGGAAAAGAACCCATACATACAAAAATATTTATAGCAGCTCTTTTTGTGGTAGCCAAGAATTGGAAATTGAGGGGATGTCCATCAATTGAGGAATGGCTGAACAAGTTGTGGTATATGAATGTAATATAATTGTGCTATAAGAAAATGACCAGCAGACATTTCAGAAAAAACTGGAAAGCCTTAGATGAACTGATGCTGAGTGAAGTGAGCAGAACCAGGAGAACATTGTACACAGTAACAGCCACATTGTATGATGACCAACTTTGATAGACTTAGCTCCTCTCAGCAATGCAATGATCTAAGACAACTCCAAAAGACTCATGATGGAAAATGCTATGGAGTCGGAACACAAATTGAAGCATACTATTTGCTCTCCTTTTTTGTTGTTTTTGTTTCTTTTTTCTTGTGGCTCCCCCCATTGGTTCTAATTCTTCTTTACGACATGACTAATACAAAAAAAAAAAAAGAGGATCTAAGTTCACTTACAGCCTCAGACACTTACTAGCAGTGTGACCCTGGGCAAGTCACTTAACCCTAATTGCCCCCCCCCCAATTAAATTAAGTGGTCTTAGCTAGGAGAACTATGCAGAGGGACTTATGAGGGAAAGAGCTTGGATGCCTTGCCGTGTGGTTTTTGAATTGGGTTGTATAAGGCAAATATTGTCTTTTATGAAAATTGGAGGTTATCTAGGTAACATTTTTCTGTTTTCTGGATGATGGGAAAATGTGATAGTGTGTATTATTATCTTTTTATTCTCCCTCCATTCCCATTGCTGGCACTTGTGGTAAAGAAGGGGGTTAGGGATCTAGCTCGTTCTGAGATTACGTAAGAGTGCAGGCATAATACCCCCCCAGAAAACTCCTTAAAAGTAAAAGATTTCCTGACAGACTGAGACAGCTTGGAATTACAGAACTGGAGGATGAGTTCATTCAGATTCTCCAAGTGGGTAAATCCCAGGTCATTGTGGAAGCAAAAGCGCTGGGCTCAGCCTAAGCCAGGACTGGTTTATGGCCATCAAGACACTTTGACTCCAGACTGCAAGGGTCCAGGGACACCCCAAGTACAGGTACCCTCTTGAGAAAATAGCTTTGTAGTTGTGGAGATGAAAGGATCACCCTCTCTCATCCCCAATCTCTAACTAATTGTCGATCTCTCTCTGTCCACCGGCTGCTTCTCTGAGGCTTAGAAACATGTCACACAAACCCGTCACTTGATGCCTCCCTCCCACGACTGTTGTTTTATAGCTCTCTTCCTTTCCATGGCTAAACTCCTGGAGAAGACTGCCTACAAATGGCGCCTCCACTTTCTTTCCTCAAACTCTCTTCTTAACTCTCTTCAGTAACAGCTCTCTCCAAATTTGCTGATGATATCATAATGACCACATTCCTTTTCTCAATCCTCGTCAGTCTTGACTTCTCTTCAACCTTTTGTCAATCGCCCTTTTGAAGAGGGGTGTCTACCCCATGCATGTGAAGACTTCTCTCACCCCACAGAATGTGGTGGGGAGGGGAAGGATGAGAACATTTTTTTCCAAGGGCCACGAAGGCAGATGAAGCTTAGACCTTGAGCAGACACTGAAGATGCCACGGTCATCCACTGCATGCCAGGCCCTCGCCAGTCATCCTGACTTTTGTCCTGCCATTGCACTTCAATGACTCTGGAAGAGAGAGTGAGGCAGACAATTTTGTGCAGCTCTGCCTCACTTAAATCTAATTCATGCACAAGCTAAGACGTCACCCCGGGATGTCATTGGTCCTCTTTGAAGACCAAGGACAAACAGCTGTCTTCCCTCTAGGATTTCATGACAGGACTCTATCCTGGCTCTTCTACCTATCTGACCTTTTTTTTTTCTTAGTCTCCTTTGTTGCAGCTTCATCCAAGTCACACCCACCAGCCCTGGGTGTCCCCCAAGGCTTTCTTCTGGACTCTCTTCTCTTTCTACATGATTTCACTCAGTGTTCTCATTTGTTCCCATAAATTCAGTCATCATCTCTGCTGGTGATTCTTAAACCTGCTTATCCAGCCCTAACATTTGTGGTGGCCTCCAACTTTGAATCTTCCACTGCCCATTAGCCACCTCAAACTGTATATTCTGCACACATCTTAAAGTAACATGCCCAAAATGGGACATCATCTCCCTTTCTCCCCCACTCCAAGCCCTTCCTTTTTCTTATTTAAGGAAGGGATGTTATTATCAAGCATGAACATCCTCCCAGGCTGCCAAGCTCACAATCTGGTGTCATTATCAACTCATTACCCTTTTTTACTGTGTACACCCCCCCCCAATAAGTTGCTGTCAGTCAACAAACATTTATTAAGCACCTACTATGTGTTAGGTATTGTGCTAAAGTACAGAAAAGCAAGAAAATAGTTTCTGCTCTCAAGACACAGGCTAATGGGGGAGACATTATGCAAACAAATATTTTTGTTTTACTATTTTTAAACATGTTTTTAAGTTAGTGCAGGGAACTGAAAAATGCATTCTTTCCTGCCTATGAAGTAACCAGAGCAATGATTTCCCCAGGTACTAAAGAAGGGAGATCAACTTCTCCCTTCTCTCTCAATCAGGCTGCTTGCAGCTGCTTCAAGTGTTTTGAAAAACTTTTCAAGGGCCAAAGCATCATCTTGACGTGATCTTAGCAGGCCTCCTCTGTGGACTGTTTGTACAAAAGATTTCACTGGTGTTCCTAAACACACCCAACGGTTCACTTTTAATTCTCTCTTTTTGGTGACCTCTTTCCATCCCACAGGACCCTTTTCACTCAAACCAAAGAACAGGCTGAGCTAAAGTGCAGCCGTTGTGTGCTGGGGCAGATCCGGCTGGCTCTGGAGGCAGGACAAAGAGGGAAGGCCCAGGGAAAACACGATGTAGATGAGGAAAACTGGAGGTAATCAACAGAGAGAAAGCACTAACATTAAGGGAAAGCAGGAAGGGCTTCCTAGAGAAGGCAGGATTTTAACTGGAACTTGAAGCAAGCTAAGGAAGCCAGGGAGCAGAGACAAGGAGAGAGAGAGAGCATGCCAGGCATGGAGGACAGCCAGAATGAATGCCTTGAGTTGAGAGACAACGTCAGATGTGAGGAAAGGCAAGAAGGCCAGTGTCATTGGATCAACCAATCAATCCATAAAGATTTATGAAGTGCCCGGTATACCCCAGTCACTGAGCTGAGCACTGAGGCTACAAAGAGAAGCAGAAGACAGTCCTTGCCCTCAAGGAGCTTACAATCTAATGGGACAGACAACATGCAAACACATATATACAAAGCAAGCTTTATACAGGATAAATGGGAAGTGATTAACAGAGAGAAGGCACTGGAATTCAGAGGGGTTGGGGAAGGCTTCCTGTAGAAGGAGGGAGTTTTGGGGACTTACAGAAAACCAGTTCTGGATCACAGAGTGCCCAGAAGGGACACCAGAAAAGGAGGAAGGGGTCAGCGTATTGGGACTTTAAAAGACAAACTGGAAATTTGATATTTGCTCCTGGAGGCTACAAGGAGCTACTGAACCTTATTGAATAGGGAGATGACCTAGAGGAGGGTTTTCAAAAGATTAATCTGACAGCTGAATGGAGTCTGGAGAGATCTGAGGTGGGTGGACCCACGAGCAGGTTATTTCAATAGGCCGAGAGTGAGGGGGTGGGGGCTGGTTACTAGAGGGGTGGCAGTGTCAGAGCAGAGAAGGGGTGTATTCAAGAGATGGTATGAAGGTAGAAATAACACCTGGCAACTTGGAGAGGGGTTCAGTAGGAAAGAGCCCAGGCTGGGGCAAAGCCACTGGTAGAACTGGGGTTGGAGAAACTGGTGCTCTGGAGGCCAGGAAGCTCTCCTGGGCAAACCCAGGAAAGGGAAGTGTCTATGGCCTTCATAACCTTTCTCACATTTATGCCCCCTTCTCTCCTGGGATGCTGCCCCCACCCTCGTGCAGACCCTCATCACCTCCCACCTGGACGATTGCAGTGGCTGCTGGGGGTGCTGCCTGCCTCAAACCTCTCCTCATTCCAGTCCAGCCTCCACTCAAACGCCAAAGAGATTTTCCCGAATTGCCGATCTGTCTGTGTCATCCTTCTCATTCCCAATAAACTTTAGCGATTTTCTACTGCCTCTAGGATCAAATATAAAACGTTTGGTATTTAAAGCCCTGCATAACCTGGTCTCTACATATCTATCCAATCTTCCTATAATTTACTGCCTTCCCCCCACATACTTTGCAATCCAATGCCCTTTGTTGCTCATCACACACAATATCTCCAGTCTCCAGGCCTTTGTCCTGGCCATCCCCTATGCCTGGAATGCTTTTCCTCTTCATCTGTCTCCTGGTTTCCTTGGCTTCCTTCAGGTCCCTGATAAAATCCCACCTTCTACAGGAAGCCTTTCCTGATCCCCCTTAATGCTACTGCCTTCCCTCTGTTGATTATTTCAAATTTATCTTCTATATAGCTTGTCTGTACACAGTTGTTTGCATGTTGTCTTCCCCTATTAGAACATGAGCTCCTTGAGGGCAAGGATTGTGTTTGCCTTTCTTTGCAAACCCAGCACTTAGCACAGTGCCTAGCACATAGTAGGAGCTTGTTGACTTGGTTCAAATCCTAACACTAACATATGCTACTTATGTGACCCTGGACAAGTCCCTTAAATTCTCTGTAGATTCTAAGATCCCTTCTATTTCTGAATCTGTGAACTCCTATAGACTAGCCTATATTTCTCCATCTTGTCCACAAGAATAATCTGAAAGACTTTAGTAAGTGCTTTGCTTAAATCCATGTATGCCTTAGTTATAGCATTTCCCCACCACACCAGTCTGGTGATGAGGTTAAAAACAAACAAATTCATTTAGTCGGGCATAAAAAACCCATGTCTGCCTTTGAAAAGCTGAAATAAAGGGAAGTGTGAGCTATGGCAGAGATGGGAGACATTGAACAGAATTACTGGCTCCATAGATTTCTCAGAGAGAAGATCCTGGACTGAGGGAAGTCCCCAAAAGGTCAACTCCTTCCCCAATTGCTCCCATTCCAATGCTTGTCACCAAGCACAGACACCCTAGTTGCAGAATTTAGTCTCAACTACATAAACACCACAAAGACACAGACATAAAAGTAGAGAACCCAACCTCTGCCTAGGTGTCAGGAATCTTTCCTAGCTGGGGGCTTGGAGCAGTTGTGAATGAATTCATAACTTTTTTGGCCTAAAATAACTCCCTAAAGCCAAAGAGGAAGAAGTTATGTAGACTTTAGTGACTATTACATTACTTTTAGACTTAAAATGAGCTAATTATTATAACAGGATGTTGGCCTCTTATTGGTCATTCTCTCTCCAAATCCTTATAATAATGCCAATTTAATAATATCCAAGAATTTTGCCAGGAATTCAAATAAAATTCATCCTTCCTATAGCATCTAATGCATGGGTTCTTAATACAAGGTCTATGAACTTTAAAAAAATTGTAGTTGTATTTTATTATTATTGGTTTCCTTTTCCATGTTATATTTTACTTTATGCATTTAAAAACATTTTATGAGAAGAGTTAAGAAACTGACTGCCACAGAGAATAAGACACACACTAAAAAGGTTAGAATCCCTGATTTGGAAGGAGAAGAATCTAGTTTCTTATACCTTCTGAAAATTGATCCAACATTTGCCCACCTGCAGCCCTGGGACTCCTCTTCTTCCCTCTGAGATTTTCCAAAGAGCACTGACAGCTGTGTTGTATTGGAAAGTGCTCTGGTCCTGGAGACAGGACACCTGTGTTCAAAACTCCACACTCTGAAACTTCCTCACTGTGTGACCCTGGGACCACAGGATTCTTTGATCTCCATTTTCCACATCTGTGACATAAGGAACTAGGTGAAATGAAAGGAATTGCAGAAAGGCAGATTTCTGCTCAATAGGCTGAAACATTGATTAACCAACAGAGCTGTTTCGAAGAGGTATGGACTGCTTTGGGAGGGGGTGACTGCCATCACTGGAGGGTTTCGAACAGAGGCTGGATGTCGACTTGTGGACAATGTTGTTAAGAGAATTCCTGCCTATTTATGAGCGGGACTAGGCAGTCTCTGGGGGCTCCTTCTGTTCGCAGAATCTGTGGTCCTCTCCTGGAGCCACCCCCCCAGGCCCACTTCCACTTCCCTCTGTTTCCTGGATGACTTTGGAATTTGTTCCATCACCACCACCTGCCATTTCTGGCTCTCCAACACTCCACTCCTGTGGACGGAAGCTGGGATCAACAAACAGCTGGTGTCCCAGGCCAGGAAGCTTTCCGGATACAACTTTGAGGCTGCGCCTTCTCTCTGGGGTCTATGAAGTGATGCCTTTTGGGGGAATCCAAGTTCTCATTGACCTCAAATTTCAGGTGTTAGGGTACCCTGGGGAGCTCAGGAAAGCAAAACATGAGAAACAAATACAACTCTGGCCTCAAGCCTTACGCTTCTGGGAAAGGGGGATTGGAAAAGTCACAAGAGGATAAAAGTGGATTTATGCAGGGCCAGCCACGATCTGGAACTTTGTAGGCAGGGAAAGATGGGAGAAAAATATAGGTCTGGGGAAAGACTCTAAGTCAGAAGTGAGGAGATCTGGGTTGTAATTCTGGTTCTGCTGTGTGACCCTGAGAAAATGACTTAGGCTCTCTGTTCCCTACCCCTGGTATGCTGATGACTCTCAGATCTCTGTCTCCATCCCTGACCTCTCTTCTGAAGTCCAGGCCCCAGCTCCAGGTGCCTGTAGGACATCTCCACTTTGATGTCGCATCAGGTCTTCAGGAGGTGATTTTTAAAAAAAATCCTAAACTTCTCTTTCTGTTTCTCATTTTGTGTTTCCATAATACCATCATTTATCCTGTATCTTGGCTCTGTAATCTTGGGATTACCAGCAATGCTTCTCTACCCCTCACTTCTTGGATTCAATCATTTGCAAGGTTCTGTGGATTCTAGTCAGTTACTTAGTCATTCAACAGGTATTTATTGTTGCTAAGGGTCAGGAATACTGGGGAATACCAAGAAAGTTAAAAAAAAATATGATTCTTTCTCTCAAGGAGCTTATAGTCTGACGGGAAAGGTAACATGAAAATAACTAGATAGATACAAGACTTGATGGAAGGTCATCTCAGAGAAGGAAGGCACTAGCAGATGGGGTGGGGGGGGCGCGGGACCAGGAAAGGCTTCCTACAGAAAATGAGATTTGAGTGGAGACTTGAAGAAAGCAGGAGACAGCGGTGAGGAGGGAGAGCATTCCAGGCATGGGGCACAGCTGTTGCAAAGACATGGAGTCTGGATTTTGTAGGATGAGTAAAAAGGCCAGTGTTACTGGATCATAGAGTACATAGAAGGGAGGGAGTAAAGTATAAGCAGACCAGGAAAGTATGCAAGTCATGGAAGGCCACCACAATGAATAGAGTAAGGTCAGATATGAGTGGTAGGAAGTTCACTTTGGCATCTAAGTGGAAGAGGAGTAGGAGTGAGGAGAGACTTGAGAGCAAGGAGGCCAATTAGGTTATTGCAGTGGTCTGTATGTGAGATGATGAGATCTATAACCAGGGTGGGGATCGTGGGAGTGGAGAGAAGGGGGCATATGCAGGTGATATCATGGAGATAGAAATGACTCCCAATTCAGTAAGACTCTGCTCCTCTCCCTAGTGTGCTCACTTCCCCAAGAGTTGCTCAAATAATAATCCAGGATGATTCCCTTCTGCTATCTCCTACCCTCATTATCATCAAGCCAAGTTCCAGGCTCCCCTGTCATCCTGCTCACTGGCTTACTGAGCTTGTATATCTTGGTGCCTCAGCTGTGGTCCCCCTCCTGCTGCTAATGTCCACTCTAGAGATCCTTGTTGTTAGCTGTATTTCTTGGGATAAAATGCTTTTAAGGGTAAAGAAGGGAGTTTGACACGTATTCTTCAATAAAATAACAGATGCGATTAGGTTGTCTCATAGATGAGCTGGAGCTACTGGGGTTATTTTGTAAACTATAGAAAGGTGTCCAGCCCCACGTCACTCCTTACCCCCACCCCTCTTCATTTGGCTCCTGGCTCCTGCTGCAGGTCAGCGCTCTGGCTGTCATAACACAAAGTAGCACAAGGTAAGAATCCTAGGAATACTAGGCTAGGATTTTAGAGATGGGAAGAGCAACAAAGTCTAAACTTTGAAGCAGAGGAGATCACAATGTAGCTGAAAGTGATCTTAGAAACCACCTGGTGCAGCTCCCTTGTTTTATAAGCAAGGGACAGGAGGCCCAGATTCGGGAAGAGGCTTCTGGTAAAGACTTACTGCTACGCTTCAAAGATTCATGATGTTCCTAGTGCATCTAGGCCCTTCACTGATGCCAATTTCACCTTTCCTCGCCTTGTTGACCATCTTTATGGGTTACTGCGGTCAAAAAAGTGGCCAATCTGGTTATGAGCCTCTCTGGATTTGGCTAGGCTGGGGTAGATGGTATACAGCGCTAGTGCACACACGCGCGTGAACACACACACACACACACATACACACACACTATACACCTCCGGGTATCCTGCCAACACCTTTACTTTGCTAACACAGCCTTAAAGAATCCCATGAAGAGACATCGAAGATGATATCAGCAGACCTATTGGGACCATACCTGGCAGTGATGCGGTTCTCTATGGTTTTCAGAGTGTTTGTTCATCTCTCTTGCTCCTCACCAGGACCATGATTAGGGCAAGGTGACCGGTGCTCTGCCCCTGCAACACCAAGATTTAGAAGACACAAACATTCAAAACAATGGTTTTTAGAGACTGTGCAATTGAAAATGTGTTACATTTGTATGTGGTTTTTAAAGCAAACTAAAACAAACCAAGTTAATGTTGTCTTTTGTTTTTACATCAAAGTCACCAGGCACCCCCACCCCCAGCTCCTGCTCTCCCCACCCTGATCCCACACACACATTGAGCCCTCACTTCTAACAAAAACATCTAAGGAAAATCAATAGTCGCTGTGACCTCATCTGGCGGTGTATGCCTCATTCCACACCTGTAGGCCTCCACTCCTCTGCTAAGAGGAGATGTATTTCACCATTAATTCTCCTCAGCCCAGCCCTGCCCTGCCCTGATCCCCAACTCACCTGACTTTGCCTAATTCCTTACATTATTGCGCTGCTTGCCCCAGGGGCCCAAACCAGCAGTCATAGCTGTGATCCTCAGGTCAAGTGCTTTGTCTGGTCACAGATCCCAGTGACAACTGGGCCAGATCGAGGCCAGGGTTTTGGACTTTCAGGCCACTCTCTTTTCCCCTAATGACTCCCATCATATGCCAGGGGAGCTGGTGGTGTAGTGGACAGAGCGCTAGGCTTGGAGTCAGGAAGATTTGAGTTCAAATCCAGCCTTAGATGCTTACTAGCTGTGTGACCCTGGGTAAGTTACTCCACCCATCTGCTTCAGTTTCTTCATCTATAAAACAGAGATAATGATAGTGCCTGCCTCCAAGAGTCGTGAGTATCAGATGAGATCCTTGTAACGGGCTTGACCTAGTGCCTGGAACATATTGTTGACTTGTGTCTGACTCTTCCTGACTCCATGGGCCATATCATGCCAATACTGTTCATGGGGTCTTCTTGGCAAAGATCCTGGAGTGGTGTGCCAAATCCTTCTCCAGCTCATTTTACAGATGAGGAAACTGAGGCAAACAGGGTGAAGTGACTTGCCCAGGGTAATACAGCAAGTAAGTATGTGAGGCTGGATTTCTGACTCCAGACCCAGGGCTCTATCTATTGTGCCACCCAGGGTTATATAAATATTAGTTATTACTATGATTACTTTCAGAGTGCTAGTCTATCAACCACTCCTCCAGGCCCAGTACCAACCCTTCTGCCGCATAGATCATTCCCTCATTTATCATTCTACAAACAGTTCCTGCTGAGTGCCAAGCCCTGTGTTCTGGGAAGGGGGATCTATGGCATATCTCTCCCTGCCTCTAGGGCTCAGTTTCCCCATCTGCAAAATGAGCAGGGGAGCCACCAGCTCCCAAAGTCTACAGAGCTGTGCCCAGCTCTGTGACTTCTCAGGCCAGGAGGGAGGAGCCCGCCAGAGCTGTCTTATCCTCAAAGATGGAAACAGCTGGGCTCTGACGCTTCTGAAAAGACAAAAACAAACAGAAAACAAGCCCCTCGGCCAAGCAAGACTGGGCCTGGAAAGAATGCTGGGAATGAAGTTCAGCTGAGTTGTTTAGAGTTTGGCACCAATGAGGTCACGGTGGTGGGTTTGATTCCCTTGTGGCCCAGGGAGCTTTGGCTGTGTTCCTCAGCTAGAACCGGGGATGCTGGAGGCAGGGAAACCAATAAGAGCGTATTGTAGTGGTCCAGGAGAGAGGTGGAGGGGCAGGTAGGTGATGCCACAGTGCCAGACCTAGAGTCAGGAGGACCTGAGTTCAAATATGCCCTTCCTCGCTATGTGACCCTGGGCAAGTCACTTAATCCTGTTTGCCTCAGTTTCCTCATCTGCAAAATGAGCTGGAGAAGGAAATGGCAAACCACTTCAGTATCTCTGCCAAGAAATCCCCAAAAGGGGTCATGGAGAGCGGGACATGACTGAAATGACTGAACAACAACAATCTTCATATAAGGATCCCTAAATGGCTTTAAAATGCAATCGTGTATGTTTTATTGTAACTTTTGCTTATTTTGTTAATTGTCACCCAAATATTTCTGAGGGGTTGACACTGCTGTGCCACGCAACCCTATAAGCACAAACATCTCCACAGAGAGGAAAGAGTCTTGGCTTCAGAGGCAAAGGACCTGCCAGGGAATCCTCGTTTTGACAATTATGTGGGACCTTGGCCAAGTCACAGATTATCCAGGCCTCAGGCTTCCTTGTTGGATGAGGAGAGGACCTGCAAACGGTCCCTTCCTGCTCCAGGCACTTGATGAGTGGGGATCAGGAAGCACCCTTTACCTCCTTTCCCTGCTCAGCTCCCAGGATCCATGTTTCTTTTCACCATCAAGGGGTAGAAACACCCATTTCCCAGGTGAATGAACTTCAGGTGAACTGATTTTTCCTCTGAGGAGAGCTGACAGACTCGAAGAAGATCCTCTCCCTGATTTCAGCTATATAAAATAAAAAACAAAATTAAGCCACTGGAGGTGCCGGCTAAGAGTGGATTGGGAAGAACTGATTTAAATGAGAAAGATCGGTGAAAATATTAAGCTAACCTTCCCACTTTGATTCAGTTCATCTACTGTGGGTATAGTGGTGGGCATCACAAAAACAAAGGCATATTCATCTTTGCCCTCAAGGAGATTCCACTCTACTTCATTGGAATAAAGGCATTTTTCAGGCCTATTTGATCCCAGGGACAGACCTTGAAGTGAATTCCATGTCACAGGATGCAGACATGGAAGGAAATGTAGGTTTCAGCTAATCTAACCCTTTCATTTTACAGATAAGGAAACCAAAGTTCCTGAGGAAAGTGAGTTGTTCACAACCTCAGCTAGGCCGTAGCAAGAGGAAGATCTGGGCCATTCATGCCCTGCTAGGCCTCATGATAAAAAGATGCTTGAGGAAATGAGCAGGTTAGTGTTCTTAAGAGACTGGGGTGGATTCTGAAACAAAAGCCTCCTTCTAATGGGGATGGGATGTGGGCAGCTGGACCCCAACCCCCATTCGCCGCCTTCCCCAAGAAGGTTCCAGAAGCTGGTGTCAGTTGGCTGGGCAGCTGACCATTGGCAACTGGCAACTGTGGGATGTGGAGAGAATCGTGAGGGCCGAGCCCCCGAGGTGGATCATGGGGGCTACCTGGCTCCCCAGTCTGAAGTAGAGTAGACCTGAGAGGGATTTTGGTGAATGTGGGCCTTCACGGTGACATTGTTTCCTAGGAGAATGAATTCTAGGCCAATGTCACAGGTCTGTGAGTAAGCCAGTGGTTCCTATTTTCTCTTTTCTTTTTAATTTATTCTTAGTTTCAAGCTCTCTTAAGTCCTCTTTGGCCAAATGTGCCTGCCTGTTCTTTGCAGGGAATAGATTTTTTTCCTTTTAAACAGAAAATTTATACAAACAATATCTTCAGTGTAGATATTTCTGGAGATGTTCACAGTCTCAGGACCAGCCCTGGTGTGGGCAGAGGTAGATTACAAAAGGTGCCTACCTCCAAGGGGATGTATCCTTTCAACCATAGCAGTTCACAGAGACTCACCCTTAACATGTAGAGGGGTTGCAATATGTATCAGTGAAGGGAAGAAAACACTCCTCAAAGCCCAGCTCTCAGTATGAAGCAATGGAAGGAGCTCAGGTTCTGGTGTCTGAGTAGCTGAGTTCAGATGCTTCCCAGCCTTGTGAAGGGGGCAAGTCTCCTCACCTGTATTTGCCTCAGTTCCCTCATCCACAAAATGGGGACAATGATACCACCTACTTCCCAAGGTTTCCGTGGGGATAAAATGACATATTTGTAAAACACTTGGCAAACCTTAAAGGCCTATTTTTATTGTTATGATTAAAATGACCAGGGTCCCTGAGGTCTCTTCCAACTACAGAGCTAGAACCCAATGAGCTTAAGCTACTTAACCTCAGTTTTCTAATCTGTAAAAAGGGGAGAATCAGACTAGATGGCCTGAGTTTCCATTCATCTTGAGCCAGGATTCTGGAAGTGTATGTAACATTACGCTCAGTCCCCCGTTGATGTGTAATCACGGACAAGGGAATGGGATCATAGAGTTGGGTGTTGCACTGAGGGAGGTGAGGAAGGAGGAGGAAAGCTTGAACCTGGGCTCCGGAAGGCTGTGGGAGGGGATCGGGGCATCAGGCCCAGTGCCTCTTCATCCTCTGTGTTTGATGTCAGGAAACACTTCTTAACAACACAAGCTGCCAGGCTAAACAGGGAGCTCCCCATCATTCAGAGAGCAGTTTGTCAATAGTTGGGGATGTCAGGAGAGGAGATTCTCAGATCACAGGATTATGGATCCAAGCTGGAAGGGACCTCAGAGTCTAATCCCTTCATTACACTGATGAGGAGGGGAACTGATTTACCCAAGGTCATACAGAGGGTAATTGTCAGAGGTGGGATTTGAACCCAGGTCCTCAAAAAATAAGGCTATTTCTACATTACTCCCATATGGTCTCTGAGGGGCCTTCTAGTGACTCTGAAAACTTAATTTCTGCCCTCAGGACACTTGTAGTCTAATTGCGCAAATGGAGCTTGCACCTCGGAAAATAATGATAAACACCAATAATAATAGCATTTGAGAGTTTGCAAAGAGCTTTACAAATACGGCCTCATTGGATCTTCCCAACAACCCTGGGAGGGAGGTGCTATTATCATGCCCATTTGAGATGAGGAAACTGAGGCAGGCAGAAGTGAAGTCACTTGCCACACTAGTCACACAGCTAGTAAGTAAGCTAGTAAAAAGCTGGATTTGAACTCAGGACTTCCTGGCTCCAGGTCCAGTGCTCTGCCCACTGGGCCATCTAATAGCATAAAACTGTATTCGGGGGTCAAATTAGTGACCCAAACAAAATGTGGTTTTGGAATTGAGCAGAGAAAGAGAGAATCCAATCTTTGCTTTACAGATAGGAAAACTGGAGAGAGAGAGACACACACACACACAGAGACAGAGACAGAGACAGAGAGAGAGACAAAGACATGAAGAGAGAGAGAGAGAGAGAGAGAGAGAGAGAGAGAGAGAGAGACAGACAGAGAGACAGAGAGCGCTGAGCCTCGAAGGATAAATTGACTTCAGCTCTTTATCCCTAGAATGTGACTTAAAGCCAAGTGAGAAAGAAATCCACCTGGAAACAAGACCCAAACAATCGACAAGTATTTTATCATGTGCTTGCATCAGAGCCATGAAGACAACAATGAACCAGTCCCTGCCCTCAAGGGACTTCCATGTTGGGGGGGTAGGAGGTGGGATTGGGGGGGCTGGAAGAGAGAAAAAGCTGTGCACAATGCACATGGGGTAGAGAGACACCTGGGCCTTGGGGGAAGCCCCAACAGCTGCTCTGTCTCCTTGAAACCCACCAGGGCACTGAGCCGGTTGGAGCTGGAGAACGACCAGAACAGATCTACTGAGAAGCTGGGGGAAATCCTTGTAAATGAAACCACTTTGAAAGGACTCGGCCAAACAGAACCAGATGGAGAAGTCAGCCCTTTTCAAGTGAAGACAAGTACCCTAGCCCAAGGGGGACCACAGCGGTGCCCTGAAACTTCCTGATCACCCGCTGGTCCTCTTGTGGGGTGGGCAGCTTCCTTCTTGGAGTCAAAGATGCTTTGATGCTTTCCAGAGGTCAAAAATCAGCCACAGGTGCCTCTCCATGAGGCCAGGAACCTTTGTGCCACTGGACCTGAGGGGAAACCGGCCTGGGGAGTAGCATTAATCAAGCACCTCCACTCCATCTTTACCTCAATACAATTCTTGGGGGTGAGAACCAAGCTTCACAATAAGATGTAACTAGAGGCCCCTGCTGCAGAGGCTATATTATAAGGGGGATTAGGGAAGGGCCACAAAGCTTCCTGAGCCCATGGCCCTGTGCCTGGCACTATCTGCTGGGCAGGGGGCTGCCAAGAGGGCCTTGAAGAAGCTTGTAACCTGCCACAGGGGCACTTTGAGGCAGTCAGTTCCATCCAGGGACCTTCGGGCCTTCCGAACTCGTCCATTAAAGCACACAGAATACCTTCATCACAGCATTGTGGACACCATGCACTATCAGGAAAGCCTGCCCAGGTAAGGCTGGCCACATACCTGGTGAGGGTGTGGCCAGGTAAGAGCCTACCCAGAGAAAGGCCTGCCTAGGGAAGCTCCTGCCCAGGTAAGCTTTTGGCCAGGTGAGCTTCAGACGAGCTCCTCACCACATAAGTTCTTGGCCTGGTGAACAGAGACTGTCTGGCTAAGTACTTGTTTAGGGAAGCTCCTGCCCAGGTAATCGCTGTCTCAGCTAAGACCCTCACCAGGCAAGCTCCTGTTCGGACTCTTGCCTAGGTAAAGTTCTGCCAAGGTAAGTGCCCATCCAGGTAAGAACCTTCACAGATAAATGCTGACCTGGGTAAGCTCTTGCCAACTAAATGACTATCTGGGTAAGCTCCTGCCCAGGATATTGCCTGCCTAGCTAAGCTCTTGGCCAGGTAAGGGCCTGCCCAGAAAAGAACTGATTAAGTAAAAATCTGACCAGGTCAGCCCCCAGCAGGGTCAGCTCCTTCCTGGGCATACTCTTGTCCAGGTCTTCATTTACCCAGGTAGGAACTGGTGACATTGCGGCAGTACAGGCAGGTCTGGAAGCATCCAGGGTCATCTCTGGCTGCTTCTAGGGTCACGTTCCCAGTTTCCAAAGTTCTTTTTCAAACATAACCTCATTTGTTTTTCATTGTAAACTTGTAATGAGTACTGGCATCTTCACTTCACAAATGGGAAAATTAGGTGCCAGAGACCCTGTTAGAAAAAGTGTTCCTTGTAGGCTATAACCTCAAGAGTCAGGATGACAGCCTGAACTTTGGTGGAGGCAGAAGGAGGGAAGAGGAGGGGGCAGATGTAAGAGGCAGAAACAGAATCAACAGAACTTGGCAACCAACTGGTTTAGAAAAGGGAAAGGGAAGGGTCCATGGGGACTCTGGTATTTCAAGCCTGAGTGATGGGGAAGACAATGGTGCCACTAACAGACAAACCGGTAGAAATAGGGAAATAGAAGCCCTCCCAGCAAGCCTCCTTGTGTCTCCTCCTTCAAGTCCAGTCAAATTGACAAGAATTAAGTGCCTACAATGTGCCAAGCATTGTGCTGAGTTAAGCTAGGGGATAGACTCCATCTGTGTTGCAGGGGTAGGTGTAGGGAGGACATGGCACACTGGACAGGCCAATGGGACATTGAAGTCCACATCCAGCAGGCAGCTGGCCACGTAGGGGCCTGGGACTTGGGAAAGAAACAGGTGTAGAAACCTCTGTGTAGAGTGGATACATGAAGGCATGGGAGTTAATTAGACCATCCCCTGATGGCCTTAACAAATCTATCTGGTTCATAGAGTCTTGTTACGCATTCATTTTAGAAACCATAATGAATCAACAACCATGTATTGAGCACCTAGAGACAACAAGGTGCGGTAGTGGATAGAGTGCTGAATTGAGAATCAAGACTGATCTGAGTTCAAATCCTGTTTCAGACATACTAGCTTTGTGACTCTGGACAAGTAACTTAACCTCTGATTGACTCAGTTTCCTCAACTATAAAAAGGGGACAATAATAGTCCTTCCTCCCAGGGTTGTTGTGAGGATAAAATGAAATAATACCCATAAAGCCTTTCACACACCTTAAAGCACTATGGACATGTTAGCTGTTATTATGTGCTAGGTGCATCTAAGTTTGAAAAGTCCTACCATTCTAGTGAGGGTGGCAGCATCCATACATGCAGACTCGAATTCACCTTTTCTTTTCCCTTTCAGGCTGCCTATTCCTGATCTGGTAGATTCGGTGAGAAGATACCTAAGTGCCCAAAAGCCTATTTTAGATGATGATCAATTCAGGTACAGACCGATAAACAGGAAGCCTGCTGACCCAAGTTAGCTGGGGAATCCATGTTTGGATTCACAACCACGCTCATGCCCTCTTCTCTGAGGCTCGTGGGAACTCTGGGGTGGGGTGGGGTATGTGGGAGAGGGGTATGGGAGGGAGCTGTCCTCCAGAAAGCCTCTGGCTCTTCAGCCTCCGCCTCCAAGATGATGTCAAGTCATCAGTGATGACATCTTTGAGTCTAGCCCAGGGGTGAGGAACTGCCTTGAGGCCATACGTGGCCTTCTAGGTCCTTGGGTGTGGCTTTTTGACTGAATCCAGGCTTCACAGAATTTGTTCTGTGAAGTCTGGATTCAGTTAAAGGTCTGAACTTGAGGACCTAGAGGGCCACATGCGGCCTTGAGGCCATAGGCTCCCTACCCCAGACTAGCCATTCAACTAGCTCCAAATCCATCTATATATCTCCGTGTTGGCAATTACAATGGAATGAAAGACTTGGTCAAAAAGTCTCATACTTCAACTCTCTCTTAGCCATTTTTGTTCTGTCCTTCTCAGTCTAAAGGTAGTTCTTCTTGGCATAGAAACAAGGAAACAGAATATCGAGTATATCGAGGATGTCTGATCCCAGACAATCTTGGATATTACTCCTTTGAGTCTCTTCTTTTCTCCAGCATAGGAGAAAACCCCCCAAACATATAAACAAACCAAACACACAGAGCCTTTTTGTTGCCCTCACATTCTTTGCCAGCCTTGCGCCATCTTGAACTGAAGAGGACGGGGTCATGCCTCTGTGTTCATCCTTTACTGGCTCTCTTCTTCTGTCTTCATTCAGTTAAAAATCCCAAGTCAGTGCACTCATTCTGTGTCCACCTTGGTCTCCCTAAACAACTCTTCACCATTCTCTTCATCCAAATGGATCCTTTTTGGTTTTCAGAATTTTGATCTTGAGAACTTCCCATCCCCTCTTAGGCTGACCTTCCTAAGGAATTTCAGTCTATGGGATCCTGCTCATGCTCTTCCCCAAGCCCAGGGCGTCTAGACACATACCAGTCTACACTCAACTTGCCTTTCCTCCGTTGTCATGAAGACTAAGATGGACTGGTCACTTGCCCCTAAGCTTCCTATCATGTTGGCTTTGGTAACCAGGTTCTTCCTCTTGGTGAAAATCAGTGATACCCTCATGGTTTCCTCCTCCTCCTCCAAAAGGATGAAATTATTGGTAAGTCACCCCATGATGTGATCAGCTGCTCTGCTTTGGGGAAAGAGAGAACTGGGTAACTGACACTCACTTCATTTCCCAAACTCTTCATCTCCTTCTGCCTTCTGTGGGCTATTCCCACAATGTCCCTTCTAGTTTGACCTTCCCCCAAGGGCTCTGCAGTATGCTTCCTTCTCTGGTTCTTCTGTTTTCTCACATGTGTCTCTCTTGCTAACTCCCAATTCTTGCCCTACCTCCAATACCTGCTTTCTCCTTTCTGGCCATTTGGAAGAAGGTGGGCTCTTCCAGAGCCTTGCATTCCATGGGGCTCCATGACACCTTCTGAAGGCATTAGGAGGTGCCTGCTGTCATATTAATTAAGGTAGGACTTTTTTGCTGTTTTCTCTTTTGGAATGCTAAAGTAATCAAATGCCTTTGATTAAGCCTTACTAGGTATAAAACCTCAAGCCCACACCCTTTTGCTTTCTAGGTGCTAAACCCCAAGCCCAAACCCTTTTTGCTAACTAGGTGCTAAACCCCAGGCCCACACCCTTTTGCTGATTAGGTGTGAATCCTTTAGGCCCTGAACAGAGTATAAAAACTCAAAGATTAGCATTTTGTCTGGCGCTCTCACTCCGGGAGGAGTATTGATGTGGAGACTCTGGGCAGCTGCTCTAAGAGCCTCCTGGCTCATGAACCCAGATGTTGATGCTTTCCTGGTAACTGAATTGTGATCTGGTCTGTTTATATTGTGTATGTTTGTAATTTGTCTGTATTTGCTCTGAAGTTCAGGTTGCTGGCCTTTTCTCCTGAACTAAGTGAATCATGTTCGTATGTTGTATTAAAGTAAGATTGTTAACCCCTTAAAGTTACTTTCCTTAGTAAAGCAGATCAAAGAGCCTGTTAGCAGCCTTCTGTGTGCTGGTTGTTGGTGGGTCTTATACCCCTCCAGCTGCTGCCAGCCACGTTGTTGCTTATTGCTCACTCTGTGTAGAAGACATCAGAAGACATGGCTTTTACTATGGCTCTTCCATCAGCTTTGACCTCTTGCTGATTTCCTGGACATTTCACCCACTGTTCTGCATTAGAGCTGGTCTCTATGAAAACCAGATTCGCAGTGATATAAAAGCCCTTTTCTTCCTTCCCTTTCCTTGGTCAGATTAAAGAATTTAGATTAGATGGATAAGACTCCCGGCAAACACACACAGACACACTCGCCCACACCCACACACCCACACACACATACACACACGCACACATAGTATATTTACATGCAAACGGACACACACATCTGCATATGTGCACATACCTGTAGTATATACATACGTGTATATGTGTACACATATATTTCTATAAATACATGTATATATGCATATAAGTGTGCATGTATATATATGTACACACATATGGATAAATGGGGGGAGCTAGGTGGTGCAGAGGATAGGGTGCTGGCCCTAAGGTCAGGAAGATTCACCTTCCTGAGTTCAAATCTGGCCTCAGACACTTACAAGCTGTATGACCCTGGATGAATAACCTAACCCTGTTTGCCTCAGTTTCCTTATCTGTAAAATGAGCTGGAGAAGGAAATGACAAACTGTTTCAGTATCTCTGCCAAAAAACCCCCAAAATGATGTCACAAAGAGGTGGATATGGCTGTAACAACAACGGGTATACGTGTGTTTTGCTGCTCATCAGTCGTTTCAGTCGTATGTAATATACATATACATTTAAAAACTAGACCTTGTCAGACATACTCCTTTCATTGCTAGGGACTCACATTCCAATGTTTTAAGCAATGGTCCAGAAATTCAAATCATATTCTCAGATACAATCTTATTAACCAGCTGTTTGCTTCCCCCAAATGTTCTCTCTTCCAAAGCCTTTATATTCAGTAGGTAGCCTTGATGAAAACACCACATGTACCCTCAAATTTGTCAGTTTCTTACCTAGTTTCATCATAATTCTTAGCAATGCTTTCTAGATTTCTTCTAGCAGAATTGTATTTTTAAATTTCATTTAATTTTTTTCATTTGACAAAATTATGTTTTCTGTCCCTCTCACCTTACCCTCATTTAACAAAGAAAGTAAACAAAACCTCTGTAAAAATCTACATAACAAAGCAAAACAAATTGCCACATTGGTCATATCTGCTTCTGTAGCAGGTCCATCCCCTCTCTGTTAGGAGGGAGGCGGATGCCTCATTATCAGTCCTTTGGCATTATGGGCTGTCATTATATTAATATTCTCAAGTCTTTTGAGGTCATATTGTTGTTACTGTATAAATTGTCCTCCTGGTTCTGCTCACTTCTCATTGCATTAGCTTATACAACTTTTCCCACTTATTTTTTTAACCCATCCCTTTCGTCACTTCATACAGCAAAATAGTGTTCCATTCTAAATTCTATTATATGCCACAATTTGTTCATCCATTTCCCAGGTGATATTTCTACTTTGTTGATATTACAAAAAGAACTGTTAATTTTTTGTAGCCTTTGATCTCTTTGGGAGTAGAGACCTACCAGTGGTATTGTTAGGTCCAAGGGTATGCACAGTTTGGTCATTTTCTAAGCATATTCCAAATTGCTTTCGAGAATGGCTGGGCCAGTTTACAGCTCCACAATAGTGCATTACCATGCCTGTTTTCCCACAGCCCCTCCAACATTTACAATTATCCGTCTTTGTCAACTTTGCCAATCTGATGGGTATGAAGTGAAATTTCAGGGTTGTTTTATTTTGCATTTTTTCTGTTTGTTATAAATTTGGATCCTTTTTTTCATGAGACTAATGATAGTGTGGGTTCCTCCCTTAAAAAGCTTCAATAGCATTAACTGTTCCCATGTGAGTGACCCAAAGTGGGGAGTAAAGGTGTCGGGCATAGGAGGTTCACCAGCACACTTCAGAGACACACCCTGAAAAAGACAGCAGATCTTTCTTTTTAAAAAATTACTTTATGACTTTATTTACAATACGTATTTATTTATAATAGTTATTTATATACTTTATTCACAAGGCTGTCTTTAACTTTATAAAGGAAAGGTTTCCAAGGAAACCCCATCCGGGATAGTAAAGGGCAATTGTCATAGTAATTTAAAATGCTACATTGCTCAGTTTTCCCAGGTTTTCATTTAGGCATCATAAAGTAACATGGTTTATACTCTTAGGAAACTCTCTTAAATTCTGCAGTCTGCTCACTTTCTGCAATGTTCTTCTGATGACTCTCTCTCTCTCTCTCTTTCTCTCTCTCTCTTCCTGTCTCTGTCTTTCTTTGTCTCTCTCTGTGTCTCTATCTCTGTCTCTCTGTCTCTTTCTCTCTATCTTTGTGTGTGTCTCTCTCTGTCTCTGTCTCTGTCAGTCTCTCTTGTCTCTCTCTCCTGTGAATAACATATATCATAGAGTGTGAGGAGCTGCATCCTCCTCCGAAGGCCCAGCAGCTCTCTCTATAGGAAGAGCCTTTTATCTAGTACATAGGCCCTTCTTGCAGCCCCATTAAACAGATGAGAAAACAGAGGCTCAGAGAGTTGCCATTTGCCCAAGGTCACAAAACTGCTGAGACCAGAAGCCAGGTGTGTCCCATTCTAGTCTGGTCTTTTTCCTCCTCCCTTTCCCCAGCAGAAGGGCATCTTCCCCTCAGTTTCCCACTTCATTGTTTTTTGCTGTGTAGAAGCATCTTCTCTTGGGACTTTGCCCACAATGGTTGTAACTCTCTGTTCTCTCACTTAGGAAAACAGAACTCTTGAGTCATTCTTTTAAATACGGTATTGGAAGAGACCTGCATGAAGAGTTGGTAGCTCTGGACGAGCTCCATCAGGATACCAGCTACATTTCAGGTAAGAGGAGAGACAGAGGGGAGCATCCAAGGCCCAGAGGCCACCCCACCTAGTTACAGACAAGGAAACTGAGACCTGGGATGGGGAGGAGGTTGCTGACCAAGTGACTCCCAGTCCTGGAAATTCCCTGGTTGCCTCAGATTTCTTTTCTGTAAACGACAGGATTGAATAGGTGATCTCTAAAACTCATTCTGGTTCTTGAGACCCTGACTCAAGATGGTGCAACCTAGAGAAGCAGGAGCTCCCTATCTACCACTGATGTGTTCTGTGCACTCACATTTGGCCTTTCCTGTTACAGAGATGACCAACATCCCTGGGACATATCAATGTCAACCCAGGGACAAAGGGGATTGTCAGGATCCCCTCTGAATCTGCACTCAGGTGACCCTTCATTGGACTCCGCACAGGTCCAAGAGAGTGGAAGCTTTCCTTCCATATGGACTGATAGGAGAGAACAAGGTGGCCTCACTAGGGTTAGGGAGGGCTGCCGTTTTCTGGGATTCCTAGGTCACATTAGCTGGGAGAGCAACAGGGTAGGAGTTCTTCTCACCCTATGACTAACTATGACTGACTGTCACACTACCCTGCGCTAGAGCCTTGTCCATCAGGTTAACCCAAGACTCCATGGCCATTCATACCTCTAGCTCCTAGTAAGTAAGCCCCATGTATCCTTCCCTTTTCCTATATCCTAGGACAGTAGAGAGTTGGGCTAATGGTGATGCCGTCACTATTTGGCTTAGAAAGCTCATTCTATCTGCTTGGCTGACACATATTGGTGCTGAGCAGATGTCTATACCCTACATTTCAACACCGTGGCCCTCATTCATTGATTCAATAAACATTTATTGAGTACTATGTGCCAGGAACTGTGCTAATCAAGCACTGGGGATACAAAAAGAATCAAAAGACAGTTCCTGCCTTCAGGGAACTTATAGTCTAGTAGGGAAGATGTTATAGAAACAAGCTACATACAGGATAAATAGGAAATAATTAAATCTCATGTCCCCATCAGCCCTGGCACCAGAGAACAGAAAATTCAGCACACCTCCTGTGAATCCCTGGAGGCTTTAAGGGGCAGAATATTGTATCCAGTGTCAGATACAAACACCCCGTTGGTTGTTTGTGCTTAACTGTTTTCCTTGTCCCCGGGCCAGACCACAGTTAGCATCATCCCAAGGACAACACAGGGTGTGAGTTCTTCCTGCAAACTCTATGATGGACATTGGTATTAGGTATAGTTATATTTTTCCATTACTTCTTTAAGAGTGATATAAATTGGAATATTTATCAATCTTTTTAGAGTAAAAGCTCCATGAAGGCAGGCACCTTTATCTAACTTTATCTAACTCTTGACACATAACACAGCCTGCCCTTTAAAAATGTGTTTTGAATTGAACCCGATGGAATTGTTGGATTTGACCCCTCATCAATGGTCCTTTTTCCCCTCTTTCTTCTTTTTAGTAATGTGGATTGATGCATTTTTAGCTCTTCGAGATTCTATAGCTTTCCACGGCAATGCAGCTCTTGCCTTCCAAGCAGATCCAAGCCCTGAGCAGAATGACCAACTCACCCGAGCAACCAACCTGACCATATCATCGATTCGGTTCCTGAAGACCTTCAGGGCTGGATACCTTGAGCCAGAGGTCATGCACCTGTACCCAGAGAAGACTGACAATGAACAATTCAAGAAACTCATTCAGTTCATATCTCCAGATATTGTGTGTACTGCGGCCTCTATGGTCAGTGCCTATCCTCTGGATATGTCTCAGTTCCACAGGCTTTTCAATACAACCCGCATTCCCCTAAACAAGAAGGATGACTTGGTCACCGATGAAAGTGGGAGGCACATTTTGGTGCTACGAAATGGGAATTTTTATGTCTTTAATGTTCTAGATGGCGATGGAAATATTGTGAAGGCCTCAGAAATCCATGCCCACCTGAAGTACATTCTTTCAGACCAAAGTCCTGCTCCTGAATTCCCCTTGGCATACCTGACCAGTGAAAACAGAAGCACCTGGGCCAAGCTGCGGAAAGAGCTGTTGAATAATGGCAACGAGGAGGCCATGGGCCTGGTAGAAACAGCCATCTTCTGCCTGTGTCTAGATGACTTTTCTGTTACAGATATTGACCAATTGGTTCAGACCCTCCACCATGGGGAGGGGATGAACCGCTGGTTTGACAAGTCTTTCAACCTGATCATCACCAAGGATGGGTCTGCGGGCATCAACCTCGAGACCTCTTGGGGGGACGGTGTGGCCATGATCCGTTTCATGAGCGAGATCTTTAAAGACAGCACCCAGGAGCCCATGGTCACGCCCCACTCTCACCTCACCAATGTGGACTCCATTTACTTGGTGAGGAAGCTAGACTTCCACCTGAATGACACCTTAAGAGAGGGAATTTCTGAAGCCAAGGAACACTTTGAAGCTATGAGGAAATCCTTGACTTTTCAGTGTTTCCGCTTTGAGAAAGGAGGGAAGGCCTTCCTAAAGAGGCAGAAGGTAAGCCCTGATGCCATGATCCAGCTCGCTTTTCAGATGGCTTTCCTTTCCCTGTACGGGCAGACAGTACCAACGTACGAGGCCTGCAGCACAGGGACCTTCAAGCACGGCCGCATGGAGATCATTCGGCCTGCCTCCGTGTACACCAAGAGATGCTCTGAGGCTTTCATCAGGGAGGCTTTCCGATACAAAGTGAGGGACCTTCAGAATATGTTGTCTGACTGCTCGGAATACCATGTCCGACTGATCCGAGAAGCAGCCATGGGTGAGTAGGGATGTTGGTGCTTACCAAGGACTCTTTCCAGAAGAAAGACAGCCTTATTTTTACTGATTCAAGCAGCAATACACAGAGTCTTTTATAGACAAGAGACGTTTTTACCCTTCACTAGGGGTCCCCTCCTATGCCTCATTGTGACATGGAGATGACTCTGCCTTCCTGAAAGCTAAGCAAGTGCGGCAAGAATGCCAAAGACCTGGGGATGAACTGAGTGTCTGTCACGGAATCATAGACCATGGACCTTAAGCTGGAAGGGACTTTGGGCACTGTTGAGGAAACTGAGGCCAGCAAGTCAGGTGACTTCCCCAGGTCACCTATAGATCCCAGACCTGGAGCTGGCGATGCTGCCAACTCACTCTACACGACCATCAGCTCATTGCCACTTCTCTGTGCCTCAGTCTCCCCTGCTCTGTAAGGTCCCCCATGTCCCTCACATTGTAGAACTGGTGCGTATGGTGCTGGTTTTGTGTGTGTGTGTGTGTGTGTGTGTGTGTGTGTGTGTGTGCAGTCAGTCAACTAACATTTATAAGGAGCCTACTATGAACCAGGTATAGGGTTTCTTCTAGCCCTGATATTCTCTCTCCTAAGGCTCCTCCCAGCTCTGACATTCCCTGTTCTCAGCCCCTCCCAGCCCTGACATTCCCTGTTCTCAGCCCCTCCCAGCCCTGACATTCCCTGTTCTCAGCCCCTCCCAGCTCTGACATTCTCTATTCTCAGCCCCTCCCAGCCCTGACATTCCTTGTTCTCAGCCCCTCCCAGCTTTGACATTCCCTGTTCTCAGGCCCCTCCCTGACATTCTCTATTCTATAGACTGTTTTTTAAATGTCTTAAAATGTGCTCTTCTGGCTTTGAAATCTCATGATCTCAAAGGCCAGTCACTCAGGTGGGTCCTTTTTCAGACAGTTGTCATCAGCTCCCCAGGAGCCGAGGCCTCCCCCATGCCATCTTGCTCTTTCCCTGCCAGAGGGTGCACTATCACCAGTAACAACCTCTATCTGTTCCCCAGGTCAGGGGTT
>CM053626.1:314905578-314924261 GCA_028646595.1 Phalanger gymnotis
GTCTCCAATACTGCCCGCCTCAGCATCCTTTTTCTCCTCATGGAGTTTTCACAGAACTTACCTCCTGATTTACTGGGTTAGTTCTCCCCTGAAACCACAGTTGACTTTCTTCTCTGGTCCTTGATGCTACCTCTTTTCTCTAATCATTGCCTCTCTGCGAAGAGAGAATGTGTTTCTTATCTCTCTGCTGAATGTATATCAATTGTGTCCAGAATGCTTTTGAACTGATTGACTAACTACTGGGTAGTGTGTCTCTTACTGGGCAAATAACCCTGGTGCTAGCCATAATAGCTAATGGAGAGAAAGGATAAAAACCAATCCCTCCTCCCCACTCTCTGGTGTAGGCACAGTGGTCACACCACACAAACTATGTATCCTTGAAAAGCTGGGGAACTCAGCCTCTTAGGAATCTGATCATCACCTTGCCAATGGCATTTACTTTTCTGATCTAATCAAAGAAAACTCTCCGTAGTCCTAAAGGGATAATGGGTATTAACACCTGTGAACTTTGTTAACACCTCAATACTTTAACACCTTAGTCCTTTGCTTTCTGTGTCTGTATCAAATGAGGATGGGCTGGGAATTGATTGATCAGAGACCAACGAACCCCAATATACTTCAAAGAAGCATAAAAATGCCTTCAATTGTAGTATTCATATTGGGACCTATAAACTGGATTTATTGAATATTAACAGTGTGCAGTACCACAGAAAGAGCCTGGGCTCTGGAGTCAAGATCTGAGTTCAAATCCAGCATCTTCCTCCTTATATGACCTCAGGCAAGTCGGTGAGCATCTCTGAGTCTTAGTTAAATGAGGTGATTGGTTTCTGAGGTCCTTTCCAGCCTTCATCCTGTGATCCTCTTGTTCAGATCACAGAATCAGAAAGAACCCTCAGTCCACTGTCCTCCCTCCCCACCCCCCCACCAGCTGACGGGAGTTCACATCTGGCCTGTCACAGTCAGGAGACATTTGGTTTTAGGATTAACTGACACTAACAAGTATTAGTGACCAAAGGCAAATCCCTTTTCCAGTCCTTCCCTCAGTTTCCCCATCTAGAAAAACAAGGGATTACCCTGGTGGATCCCTAGGGATTCCTTGCATTGCTAACATTCCACCAAAGTTAGAGGCAACCAGGTGGTGCAGTGGATAGAGCCTAGGCCTGGAGTCAGGAAGACCTGAATTCAGATCTGGCTTCTGACATTTACTAGCTGACATTTACTAGCTGTGAGCTCAGACAAGTAAGTCACTCAACTTCCTCCTACCTCAGTTTCTCCAACTATAAAATGAGGATAATAACAGCACCATATTTGTAAAGTGCTTAGCACAGTGTCTAGCACCCAGTAGGTGCTTAATAAATGCTTGTTCCATCTACCCAATAGTCCTAGGATCGATGGGAGCATTTAAAAGGCCTGGTGAATAACTCTTCAGAAGTCACAGGGTGCCTCCTTCTCAGACTTGGAATCACGGCAGTCCTTTGATCCAATGTCCTAAATGCTTTGCCCCTGGAGCTTGTAGCGAAGAAAGCACCCCCTCCCATCCCTGCATGGGAGAGCTCCAGGGCCAATCCTTGAAGAAAGCTGAGGATTCCAAGGGGCCAAGCTAAGGAAGGGCTGCGTAACAGGCGGCAAAGGTGAGGAGCTGGCCGATGGAACGCTGAATTGGGGGAACCTCAAGTAGGTTGGTTCAGTGGGAAGGTGGGACGTGTCGAGTATGATGAAGCTGCCCGGGGGCAAAACCCTGCTTTCTTTTACAAAGGCCATGTTGCTCAAAGTTTTCTTTTTGAAAGTCGCTGGTCAAGCTTGGGAGTGGAGTGTGCTTCTAAGAAGCGACTCTCACCCCTTAAAGGACTGAAACATCTTCACGATGAACAGGAAAAAAGAAAGAGGGCTGGAGCCCTACTGTGAGGAGTTTAAGACTGAGCTGTCTGACTGAGGGGTTTGGATGGGATCCAGGAGGCAGTGGGGAGCCACTGACCGTTCCTGAGCAGGAGACTGACCTAATCAGCCCAATGCTTTAGGGAGAGTGAGCATTTGACTGCTACGTGGAGGGGAGGGAAAAGGACCAAGCGCGTAAGTGCCTCCTGTGTGCCAGGCACAGTGCTAAGTGCTTTTTACAATATGAAAAGGATGACATGTAAAGGATATGATAGAAAATAGAGAGAATGTAGACAGGAAGGCCAATTAGGAGGTAATTACAGAAGAAGTGGAAATGACAGCAAACGCATTACAAATTGCTGCCAACGGAATTTTAAATGGAGGTAATGTATCGGATGCTCCCTTCTATACACTTACGTATTTTCTCTCCATTGAGAATTAATCTTAGGAAAACATCAGAGACTTGGACACACATGGGACTCATGATAAAGGAACTAATTGTCTCATGTAGCTCCTGTCCCGACTGTAACACTGCCCATTGAGGCGTTGAAGGATCACAGAATCTAGGAGTTGTGAGGTTAATTAATTCTATTTTCATTGGTTTATATTATTGATAATTACCTCATCAGCCCAATTATTGGGAAGAAATTTTCCTCAAAAGGGGCATTAAAAAAGACACTTAATTTCCTTACATAATAATAACAAATTATACATATATACACACATACACACCGTATGTACACATACATATATAAACAACACACATATACATATAATATACAGACAAAATATACATATATGTGTATATCTACATCTATACATGTGTATATACACACTCATATTTACATATGTGTGTTATAATAATTTATATCACATTTTAAGGTTTGCAAAGTGCTTTGCAAAAATTATTTGATCTTCATAATCCCTTGTTGGGAAGCAGGTGCTATTATTACCCCCCCTTGATTTTACAGCAGAAGAAACTGAGGCAAACAGGATGAAATGATTTGCCCAGGGCCACACAGCTAGTAAGTGTCTGGTGCCAGATTTGAACTCATCTTCCTCACTCCCGAGTCCATTGCTCCGACCACTGTGCAATCAAGCCACCTGAATGTTATCTAATAGCAGTGTTCCTGACAATGTAGTTTTTGTACATTGACTTCTCTACATGCACTTGGATATCGCAATCTTTGAAGAAATTTTATTGGGAATTCTTTTAGGAAAGGAACCCTTAGAGTCTCCTTTGGAAAAAAAAGTGACCTCCCTGCTCTGGGCCTCAGTTTCTTCCTCTGTTAAGTGAGGGAGGTAGACTAGTGGGCCTCCAAGGACTCTACCAGGTCTCAGCCTGTGGGCCTGTGGATGACTTTGCTTTATTGTCTTTTTAATTATGGACCCTAAGGTCTCTCTTAGCTCTGGCTCTGTGGTCAGCGGTGTGCTGATAAATGTCTAACTGCCTCAGACTGTGTGTGTGTGTGGGGGGAATATGAACATACATGACACACTTTTAAGTTTAATCTGAATTTTTTCTCATGTGCTGCCTCACTTTCTTAAAAAAAAAAAAAGGTAGTCGACAAAACAATAAATCTAGTCCTGGTTTGTAGCATCTGCCAATTTCCAAGGTGCAAATACTCACAATGTACATTTAACAATCAGCTCTCTGACCTGGTTCAAGCTGGCTCTGGCATCCTCTGGGATGCAGTGGATCTTCAAACGCCATTAGTTTTGCTGACTTTTTGAAAACCAAGTAGATTCACAGTAGATAAGAGTCGAGCAAATAGCACAGAAAGAACACCAGGGGGCAGTGTTTCCACGAACAAGTCCTTTCTCTTGAGCATTTTGGAGGATGTCTGAGTAACAAGTCCTACTGTGTATGTGTCATTCATTCAATAAACATCTATTAAGTGCCTACTGTGAGTCGGGCACTTTGCTAAGGGCTGCCACCTCTTCAGTCCTGCTCCACCTGCTTCACTCTCTTCTCGATCGAGCTAAGGTAATATTCTCTTAACCTGATTTTAACGTACAGAGCAGCCGGTTGGAAACTGAATTCCTTTGGCTGCACTTATTGAGGCATCTTCCTAGGATGGGGGTGGGGGGTGGGAAGCTAGATGACACCATAGCTCACATAGCACCAGGCCAGAAGTTGAGAAGACCTGAGTTCAATTCCAGCCGCAGACACTTACTAGCTGTGTGTCCCCGGGCAAGTCACTGAACCCTGTTTGCCTCAGTTTCTTTATCTGTAAAATGAGCTGGAGAAAGAAATGGCAAACCGCTCCAGTATATCAGCCAAAAATAATCCAGATTGGGTCACAAAGAGTTAAGCCACGACTGAACAACAACAGACTTCCCAGGATGACCTTGAAGCCACTGTCCTTATTCCTGGTGATGCTCTCTCCTGCTTCATCTGACCCCAGCCCAGGGTACTCTGTTGGAGTATCCCACCATTATCTGCTTCTAACCCTCATAGCAGAAACTTGCTCTTGGTGCCAAGGCTCGGGAGTGAGTGTAAGTACGTGGAGGGCAGAGATTGTTTGGGATTTTTCACTGTTGTTTCTGCTCCTCGCCACCTAGTATAGTGCTCTGCTCACCGTGGTCACTTCACACTGGATGTGGGTCACTGAAAGAATAGACAGCCCAGGGGATCTTCTAACTCTTGACTCAGAGCCCCCACCCTGGAATCCAGAGAAAACACATGCCTGATGAGCCCCAAGTATCCTGAGAGGGACAGTAGCTCACCTGAGAGCACAAAGGTTAATATATTAGGTGGGAGATTTTTATTAAAAGGAGAAGAAACTACATGCATCCTAGAATGCTTGACCATGTAACATCGTCATTTTATTTTATACAATCGAAAGAATTGTTTCCTTGACCACCCATAGCTTATTTCAAAAGCTAGTCAGTCACTCAAGAAGCTAGGCACCGTACTAAGCACTAAGGCTACAGAGAAAGGTGAAAACAGGGTCCTTGACCTCACAAAAATAATATTTGAAAGAGGGAGATGAGATGAAAATATCTATGTACATAGAAGAGCTATAACCAGTGTACATGACCAAGTAACATCTGTAAAGCACTTAGTGCAGTGGCTGGCACACAGCAGATGCTTAATAAATGCTTGTTCCCTTTCCTAAATGGAAAGTAATCTTAGAGAGAAAGTACTAGGGGTGAGGAGGGATTGAGAAAGGCTTCTTGTAGAAGATGGAATCTGAGTTGAGTCTGGAGGGAAGCCAGGAGACACAAATGCCAAGTATGGGAGACAGCCAGTGGAAATGCAGGAGATAAGGGGGCCAGTGCCACTGGACCATAGACATAGAATACAAGAAGGAGGCAAGCAAGGTGCAAAGGGTCTCAAATGGTAAGAAGGAGCTGATTGTGAAGGGCTTTGAGCACTAAATCGAAGGTTCTATATCTGATCAAACATAAGAGGGAGCCACTGGGGTTTATTGAGAGTGGGTGGGTGACATGGTTGGACCTACTCTTTCAGGAGGCTCTGAAGGAAAGTATAGGAGAGAAGATATTAGGCTGCCCACCACACGATGATCTACAGAGCCATTGTGATGACCTCATTGGTGTGTGCCTGTGAAGCCTGGACGGCATACCAGCGCCATGCCAGGAAACTGAAAGGCTTCCATTTGAATTGTCTTAGGAAGATTCCGAAGATCACCTGGCAAGATAAGGCACTGGACAAAGAGGTCCTTTCTAAGCTGAACTGTTATGCCCTGCCCCCCTCCAGTTTCTCCATCTTGCCCCAGCTCACTCCGCTGTTTTTACTCCCGTCTCCATGGACCCCACTGTTTGTGTTCCCTTCTCTACAGAAATAATCCTGCCTCAGCTTGTCCCACTGTTTGTGTTCCTATCTCCACAGAAATCAAATTGTGTTCTTTCCCTTTAAGTACCCTCTCTCTTCCCCAGCTCGGGGCTGTTCAATTTGAGTTATTTCTCCGAACAGCCGTCCACATCCAAATTTATATCCAGGTCTCTCTCGTATTTTTCAGCACAACAAACTACCAAGCATCCAAACCCTATTGCAGAGAACTCGGTTCCAATGGGATGGTCACTGCTCCCTGAATGCCAAAAGTGTGGTTGCCTAAAAGACTATTCTACAGAGAACTCACACAAACCAAGCACTCACCTGGAGGTCAGGAGAAGTGATACAAGGACGTTCTCAAGGTCTCTTTGAAGAACCTTGGAATCAATTGTGAGTCATGGAAGACACTGGCAAAGGACTGCCCGGCATGTCATGTCCCCATCAAAGAAGGAGCTGTGCTCTATAAGCAAAGCCAAATTGTAGTCGTTCTAAAGAAACATGAGATGCATAAATTTAGAGCCGTATCCACTCCAAATGTTCATATGGACTATTTGTGCCTGACCTGTGGTAGAGTGTTCTGAGAGCGTATTGGTCTGATGGGCCACAGTCAGACACACTGTACCTTGACCCAACATAGCGATGTCCCCTTTAAGCACAAATGCCAATGGCTACTACTAATTTTTCATGGACTGGTAGAGGGAACAGATCATGTTGGAGTATGCACCTTGACTTGAAGGGAATGGGATGGAGGCAGGGAATAGGAACCATTATCATTTAACAGCATCTTAATGGACTAACAATGTAGAAATCTCCCAACCATCTGGTGTCTTTCTAGCAGAAAGTAAGGAGAATTAAATTATAACAAGCCACGTAGAGTGGATGATCGCATCCACTGCGGTAAAAACTGCTTGCTGTCCTTGGATGAGAGACATCTGCCCTCTGCTCTGAATGCTTACTTCAACCCTGCAGTTTTGTCTAAATGGACATTTTTCACAATGGTAAAAGTATTTGGTCACCTGTCCTTGAACAGGTTATGTCTCTTATTCCAGATATTCCTTCAGAAAGCTTCCCTTTTCTACCCTGAATAATTCCCCGTTTCTCTATTTTTCTATCCCCTTTCTGTTAAAGGCGTTATTTCTAAGTTGCAGCAGAATGCTGCCATTTGAATTTGCGTGCTAAGCAAGCCCAAGCCTTACGAAAACCCAATCTGCACCCTAGAATTGAAGCTGTGATCAGCAGTTTCTTTAGTGTGCTAATACATTTCTTTGCTTTCGGTTTGGCCTTCTATCTTTGCCCTGCAGTCATCCAGCCCTCCTCTCCCTTGGGTATGCCTTGCCCTCCACTGGGCCCTCCTCTCCCTTGGGTACGCCCTTGCCCTCCACTTGGCCCTCCTCTCCCTTGGGTATGCCTTGCCCTCCACAGGGCCCTCCTCTCCCTTGGGTATGCCTCTCCCAAAAGGTCCCATTCCTTTCCCCAACAGGGCAAAGCTGCTAAGGAATGACGTGTCCCATTTCAATGTTGTCATATGTATGGAAGATATTTTCTTCCTTCCCCTCCCCCCAACCCCTATCTCCATTCCCCACAATATAATTCTTAAATATATATCTGTTCTTCCTGACTCTACAAATATTAAGGTTATTTTTTTAAGAATAAATAGGATCATCATAAAGCCAGAAACATCGATGTCTATTAAGAGGTAACATAATATAAGGGCTAGAACGCAGGCCTGGGAGTAAGGAAGACCTGAGTTCAAATCCAGCCTCAGACAATGACTGGCTGTGTGACCCTAGGCAAGTCACCTCTCTTTACCTTGATTTCCTCAATCTTAAAATGGGAAAAACAGCACTTACCTCCCAGGTTGCTGTAAGGCTTAAACAATAGTTGCAAATTGCTTAGCACAGTGCCTGGCACACAGGGACTGCTGTATAAATGCTCATTCCCTTCCCTAGCTGAGAATGTCTCCTCATTTTACAGCTGGGAAAACCGAGGCCCAGGGAAGGGACTTGGGGTCTCACACAGGCATTGTTCTAATGAAATGTTCACAAAAGAGGTCAAATGAGCAGATCCGAAGAGTATCCATTAAGAGTATCCAGTCAGAGCCCTTAGGAGAGGTCTCAGGCAGAGAGCCCCAGGGTGCTGTTCTAACCAAGTCCCTAACATCAGATTGGCTGTGACTGATTTGTAGATGATACAAAGCTAGAGAGAAGACAGCAAATGTGTCCCGTGCCAGAAGCCCTCCAGAGGCTAAAACGTTAGAGCGGAGAAAAGTGGACCCTCAGGATGGGTTTAGAGCCTGTGATTTCACTGGTGCAAATACAGGTTAGAACCTTCAGTTGCCTGGGGTACTGAGAGGTTAAGTGGTTTTCCCAGGGTCACACAGCCAAGACGTGTTAGAATGGGATCTGAACCTGAGTTTTCCCGGTGACGAGGCTGGTTCCGTTGTGTCGAGCTGTAGAAAAGGGATACCTATACCACACGTGTTACGGCATCGTGTAAGATGTGATCTTCAAGTGACTGGTCATTGCCAGCTATAATCATCATATATATCAAACGAGGTCATGTTTATAAAAGCACAGTAACTGGCATACAGTAGGTGCTTAACAAATGCTTATTCCCTTATTCTCTCCCCTTATATAGACCTCTACTACAGTCTATGTGCAGATTTCTGAATGAATGGAATGGAGGCAAGGGAGGATCCAGTACGTTTTTGAAGGAGAGATCTTATAATCTTTATAGAATAGTATGTTTAGATGATGCCCTTGAATCTCACAAGACTAAGGCTAAGAGGGAAGCCTTCTTTGACAGGAAGAGACAAAGGTTGCCTGGAATAGAAAATGAAAGGCTGTTTTCAAGCTGGGAAACACAAATGGAATCCTGACCAGTCTGGTTCCCCTTCTCTTAGGGGAGTGAAGAGAACAAGCATTTATTAGGCATCTACTATGTGATAGGCAGGAGGCTAAGTGCTTTACAAAGATGATTTCCATCTACTTCCTCCAGCTCCACCACTTCCTTTGCCCTCCGCCAAGGTCGAGAAGACTCTGGGGCATATGTTTATAGTTCTACAAGGTATCAGAAGGCAATGCTTTTAGTGCCTTCTTCTATACCCCTCTGCATCCCTCCACCAGAACCACCTTTCTTACTCCTCTGCTGCAGTAACTCTTTTCTTCAGTTGTGGCTTACCCAAAGGAACAACAATGTTACTAGCAGCTGCTGTGGAGGTGTAAGGCCAGTAACACCAGCACACAGGAGGGCAACTAGCATGGATTCTTTGATCTGATTTTCTAAGGAAAGCAACTTTAAGGGGTTTACAATCTCACTTTAATCAAATATACATATATCATTCACTTAGTTCAGGGGGAAAAGTCAGCACCCTGAACTTCAGAGAAAACATAAACAGAAATTACAAGCAGAAATTATATAAACAGAGCAAAATAACACAAATCAGCAAACAGGCTTCTATCTGTCTGACCAAAGCTATACATACATAGTTACCACAGAGAAAAGCACCAACATCTGAGTTTTCAAAGTGGGGGGAGGAGGGCTCCTTAAGGCTGCCCAGAGTCTCCACGCCAACACTCTTCCAATGAGTGAGCACCAAACAAAATGCTAACCTCAAAGTATACATACGCTTCTGCAGGGTCAGAGGGCTTCACATCTCTCCTGACCTAGTTAGCAAAAGGGTGTGAGCCTTCCTACAAACAAAGGCAAGACTCACTCAAAAGCAATTGGTTGCCTTAGTGCTAAGAAGCACTCCAAAAGAAAAAAAAAACAGCAAAAGTCCCACTTTGCTTGCCATTACACCCAGGATCCTTTGAAATTCACTCATCATTAATAGCCTGGGCATCGAAGCCCCGCTCCCCACCCCCCATCCAACTTCTATCAAGAAACAACATGCAAACAAATAGGTACAAACAAAGTATATACAGGATAAATGGGAGATAATCTCAAAGGGAAGGCAGTGGCATGAAAGGGGAAAGGGAAAGTCTTCTTGTAAAAGGTGGGATTTTAGTTGATATTTGAAAGAAACTAGGGAAACTAGGAGATAGAAGTGAAGAAGAAGAACATTTCAAGCAGGAGGGACAGCCATTGAAAATGCATGAAGCTGGGAGGAGAGGTCAGTGACATTGGTTCACAGAGTGCATTGTGGGGAGAGGACGTAGAGTAAGGCCATTGACTGTTCCTTTAATGAATACTCTCCAGGTCTGCCCATTGAACTCCTTTTCAATACATTTCATTAGAACCATGTCTGTATGAGAAGCCAAGTCATTTCCCTGGGTCTCAGTTTTCCCACCTGTGCAATGAGGAGGCAATCTCAGCTACAGAAGGGAAGAAGCATTTATAAGACTGGAAAGGTGGGGAGGAGTAAGTTATGAAGGACTTGGAATGGCAAACAGAGTTTATGTTCGATCCTAGAGATGATAGGCAACTACTAGAGTTTGAATGGGGGCGAGGTGGGTGACACGGTCAGCGTCGGGCTTTAAGAAAACCACCTTGACAGACGAGTGTAGGATGGACTGGAGACGGGAGACAGAAGGCAGGGAGACCGGTCAGCGGGCTATTGCTGTAACAGGAGCGTGAAAGTGATGAGGGCAAGTACCAGGGTTGTGGTATTGTCAGAGGAGAGAAGGGATGTTTGCAAAAGTGAAATTAACAGGACTTAGGGTTTGCCACAGATTTTATGTGGACGGTTTAGAAAGTGAAGGGTTGAGGATGACATCTAGGTACCTTATTCACAGCAGCAGGCTTCGGGGATGCTGCCGTGATTGGCTTTACAGGAGTTTGAGATGCCTATAGGACATCCAGTGCCAGGCGTCCAGTAGGCGGCTGGAGATGCAAGACTGGAGAGCAGAGAAACGCCGCTCCTCCTTCAGTGGGAAGGGCTGGGCAGCGCAGGAGGAGGGTGGGGATGCTCGGCACAGAAAGGTCCAAGGTTTCCCAGGCGATAGAGAAAGCCCAGCTTGAGATGCTGTGCCGCGCATGCGCCTCCCCGCGCCTCGCTCCAGGGGCGGGGCCGTGCCGGTGACGCCAGGAGAAGGCGAGGCCTGTGTGAGGGCGGAAGGGAGTGGGCGCGGCCTCGGGAGCTGGCGGGCGCTGGCCCATGACGTAAATGCCGCGCGCCCAGCGGCCTAGCCAGAGTCCTGCCGGTCGGCTTGGCGGCGGCTCTTACGCGGCCTCTCGTCCATCCGCGCGTCCCGCAGATTCAGGCCTAGGTCGGCTTGGCCATGGCCAGCGACTTCTACCTGCGCTACTACGTGGGGCACAAGGGCAAGTTCGGCCACGAGTTCCTGGAGTTCGAGTTTCGGCCGGACGGTGAGGGGCGAAGGCGGCGTGTCCAGAACGGGAGGGGGGCCTGGGCTGGGGGTGGGGGGGACGCCGAGGGGCAGGGGTCCTGGGGGCGACTGGAGGGGGACACGGGGGGAGGAGAGGGGCGGGGCTGGTTGGGTGAGGCCGAGCTAAAGGGAACACGGGGGAAGTGGGGGGCAGGCCGAGGACCCCAAGCTTGGGTTGCTAAGATGCTGCCAGTCTCCACCGATGGCCTGAAGGGAGTCATGTCAGGAGGCCCCTCACCCCTGGTAATCCGGGGTCAGGGATTATTATTCTTGGTTTTGATGTTTAGTGAGTAAGGAGAGTACGCTGATTTCAGTTTCCTCTGCCGTAAAATAATGCTCTGGGTGGAGTACTTAGCACACTTGGGTGCTCTAGGATTGTCTGCTTTACCAGGCTCCCCATTTCCTGCCTGAGGCAGCTAGAATCTGAACCCATAGAATGTAAAGCCCTGGACGGTCGGGACTGTTTCCCCATCCTTCCACTAAGCTGAACGTATCACCACCTGGCTGTTGAGAGGTTCGTGGTCTAAACCAGTATTGAGGTGTATGTAGCACATGCGAAGTGGTAGGTCATCGTATTCAACCTCCTCATTTTATAAATGAGGAGTCTAGTGCCCAAGTGTGGGAAAGTGTTGAGTTCCTTAAACTAAAAACCTGTGAAGTCCAGAGAGTTGGCACCCAAAAGTTATAAGCCTTAAATCTGACAAAGTTGGCTAAGGCAGAATTAGTAGAACACTGTATTTGGAGTAGTTAACACTATAGTTGGAGTAGTTAACATTATATTTGGAGAGTTGGAGTCTGAAGCTCCAGCTGTCACTAAATACTGACAGTGCAGATCACTGTAGCCTCTAATGCTATTTCTTCATATCGAATCTGCATTGAAAGGACCTTAGAGGCCAATCCGTACATGAACAGGAAGGTCCCATCCAACACCCCTGACAGATAATCACTTGTGCTTTGCTAGAGTAACTCTTCTGATGAGAAACCTATGACCTTAGATTTTTATAACGTGGAATCCTACCTAATCTTTATCCAAACCTTGGAAATCGGCTCACCTAAAATCTAGATTGCCTGTTACACTATGCTCAGATTTCCTCTCCTCATCATAGATTCTGAGCTGGAATGGTTAGTCACTTTCTCCCAAGGCTCCTGTCATTTTCACTCCATCAACCTGCTCCTTCTTGTTGTTGGACATCAGATCTAGAGTATAAATTCCCTGGCTTATCTTTTGAAGGATGAAATTATCATTAAGGCAAGTCAAGAAATGATTAGCCCCTGTGCTTGGGCGAGGTTCCCCGTCGCCACTATAGAATTCCCCTGCACTAGGCTTCTTCTCTGTTTCTTCTATTTCCCAGCCTGCTCAAATGGACTGTAGATTCACCAATGAAACTTGTTGGTGGCTGGACCAGATAGCTCCTAAGTACGACCATGTGTAGGGTGACTAAGCAGGGAGTAGAGCAGCAGTAGAGATATTCAGAAATTCCAAGAGATAGAAATCTAGGAAACTGCCATTCAACCCAGAGGCTTCAGCTGCCCACACACAGGGGGCCCCTTGGTGATCTTCACTTGAACCCAGTTCTGGCTCTGACTTTCCTCCCATGATGTCTTTGTAGCTCACAAAGCTGCTGCTCACAACAGCCTGTCTCTGGAGGTGGGGAGAGCTATCTGCTCTGGAAGAGGGAGTTCCTCCCTAGAAGTTCCCAATCCCCATGGCATCACAGGTTTAATAAAGAACAGCCAGGAAACAGATGTGTCTTGCTCCTCTTCCTCCATTTATGCACCGTTTCTTTAGGATTATTTGGGCTTTTGCAGCCAGTGTCACTTTGTGAGCTCAGGCTCACAAGCCTGTCAGCTTTTCCCTTGGCATTTGTGTGTGGTCAGCTGAGGCCAAGGGTTCAACAAGTGCCTCCTTTTTCATCTCGTGGAATTTCTGGGTATCTGGCTGCTGTTTCTCTGCCAGCATGCTCCTCTTGGGACTGTCTCAGAGCCCATCCAGTGCAGCCCCAAGGATCCTCTAAAGGCTACATCCTCACTGAGTGGGCCTGGCCTCCACCCTATCGCCTACATATTGGAACCAAAATCTCTAATGGCACCTTCCCCTGCATTGCTCCCAGGCATGTCCTGTGGAGCCAAGCAGAACAAGTCAGTTCTTCCTGTGACACCTATTGTACCTTTAATTACACAGTTTGCTATACTCTCACATTGTAAGTTTTTCCATCTGAATGTCAGCCATGAAAGTCCTAAACATTTATTAAGCACCCACCTACTCTGTGTCAGGCGCTGTCCTGATGGCTGGGATACAAAGAAAGGGAAAAGACGGTCCCTGCTTTCAAAGTACTCACAGCATCATGCTGGAGACAGCATGTAGATGGCTGTGTACAAAGCAAGCTGTATACAAGATAAATAGAAAATAAGCACTGGAAATAAGGAGGGACGGAAATTTTAGTTGGCACTTAAAGGAAGCCAGAGAGGTCAGTGGTCAGTGAACAGCCAGAGAAAATGCCCAGAGCCGGGGGCGGGGGGGCATCGTGTTCGGGGAACAGCCTGGAGGCCGGTGTCACTGGCTGGAAGAGGGCGAGGTGGGGGGCAGGGTGTAAGAAGACTCCAGAGGGGGAGGTGTCAGGTGCTCTGAATGGCAAAGGGGATTTTAGACTTGATTCTGGAAGTGCCATCAACCTCCTGGACCTGGCATTTGGGGCTGAGAAGGAATGTGCTCAGGCAGCTACATTTTACTGGGTTGTTTTGTTTTTTATAAACTGAATGTGATTTTTATTTCTTACAGGAAAACTGCGGTATGCCAACAACAGCAACTACAAAAATGATGTCATGATCAGAAAAGAGGTGAGCAGGTCTTTCGTCCCCCACTCTGAGGGCGGGCGTGGTGATCAGAGGAGGGGATGAGGTGTCACAGGGAGAGGCGGAGAACAGGGCAGATCCTCTGTCTGCAGCCGGTGCCAGCTTTGTTCTCTGGCTCGTTTCTAGGCTTACGTCCATAAGAGTGTAATGGAGGAACTGAAGAGAATCATTGACGACAGTGAGATTACAAAAGAAGATGATGCTCTGTGGCCTCCACCGGACAGGGTGGGCCGGCAGGTGAGTGGGGGCAGGAGGAAGGGCTCTGCAGGTACAACAGGAGAGATAACAAATCTGTATGTTAGTATAAAGAGAATAAATATGAGTAAACAGAGCGGTTTGTGTACAAGGGAGTTTGAGAAGCAAGCCAACAGTAATAGCCAAGGGGACCTAGAAAGGCTTTGTGCAAAAGCTGCTACTCGAGTTGTCTTGAAGGGAGAGAAGGAGTCTGTGAGGCAAGCTGAGGAGGGAGGGCATTCCTCCCTCATTCCTCAAGTCCAGCTTTGTCACATCTATGTCCATGACATCTCACACCTGTTCCCGCTTAAAACCACCTCCTGCACTCAGTATGGCTGGGCCCAGACCCCCTACCCCTACCCTGGGCCCAGAGCCCCAGTTCCTCTGCACTGTGACATACTGGCTGTGAGTCACTAGGAAAGCCTGGCTTCTCTCTGTCACAGTTTGTTTGGATGTGATCGGGCAGGGCCTGGACTTGGGATAATCATTTTCTGAAAACATTTTTTGTTAAACCATTCCTTTTCAGGAACTTGAAATTGTGATTGGAGACGAACACATTTCTTTTACCACATCCAAAATTGGCTCCCTTATTGATGTGAACCAGTCCAAGTAAGTGTGCCACCCCCTGCTGCTTCTGCACGGGTGGGTGCAGCCCATACTCAGGCTGGCTGCAGAGAAGGCTGGTCAGTGAGTGGGGCCCAGACAGTTTGGCTGGCCATTTCCTTCTGCTGAGGTGGCCAGAGCCTGGTATTTCCACATCCTTAGTGCTGGGAAGAATTCCCCGGGGGGAATTGAAGGTCAGGGGCCTGATGACAGGACTGCCTGGGCACTTGATGCCCGACAAGTGGGAAAGAGGCTCTTACCTGGCTCAGTCCCAGCAAGCACTGAGATCACTGGACCATCCTGTCCCCAAGTCAGGCTCCAGGCTCCTTCCCATGCAGAGCTTAGGTGCAGCCTTTAACGGAACTGCAGCTGGGTTCATCAGAGGCCCCAGGGTGAATGGAGATGGTGCCTTTGGGCTCTTTTCCCTGCTTCCCACATTTGCCTCTATAAATGAGTCACCTGTTACTTCAGATCTTGGGCCCCTCTCCTCTAGGAGCAATCCTAGGCCATTTACGTGGATAGTATCACTATAGAAAACCTATCAGCTCTATGTTAAACATAAGATGCAGGGTGGGAACCATATGTTCAGCTCAACGCGGGGAATCTGTTGTGGGCCAGCTGCTCCCCAAGGCTTCCTCGCAGCAGCCTCAGTAGCTCTGGGTGGGACTCTGTTCTAGGCAATAAGCCAGAGTAGACTTGATTTTGTCCCTTGGATACAGAGTCTAACACGCATTTCCTTGTGTTTTAGGGATCCTGAAGGTTTGCGAGTCTTTTATTACCTGGTCCAGGACCTGAAGTGTTTAGTCTTCAGTCTTATCGGTTTGCATTTCAAGATTAAGCCCATCTAGGCTGAGGATTCTTAACTTTTTCTGTGTGTTTGGGTGGTAGCATTTTTCATTCCCAATGTCAGAAGACTTTTGTGTAAGCTAGGAAAATATTTTTTTATATGCTGTGTAAGTGATTGTCTTTAAATAAATACGCAGGCGAATACAGAGTTTGTTTACTTGCCAAGTTCTGCCTCAGAGTCGCCTTCGAAGCTTGGTCCTGGAGGGCCTCGAGTTCTGACAGCAGGTGACTTTCTTGGACTCCGCCCTGTTTCAGGATGGAAGCAGCTGGCAGTTTGGGGGTTATGAAATTAGGGCTTGTGTTCCTTACCCAAGAAGTCTGCACGGCATTGGACAGGGGCAGCTTACAGCTGAGATCCGGGAGTGAGTGATCAGTTAGCTAGTATTGTGTGCCTGCTGTGTACAGCCCACTGTGCTGGGCACAGGGAGGAGACAAAGACAAGGCGTGTTCTGAGTATCTTTGGGAGGCCCGGAGTCCAGTGGGAGAAAATGAGGTACCAACATTGATGGATATAATCCAGATTATGCTAGAAGTGCATTAGAAGAGCTCTACAAAGAGCTGAGTCTCCTCCTTCTGCTTTCACAGGGTCCTACTCCTTGTACTCCCAATCCCAGGCCCCCATCTCTGGGAGCTGACCCATCCAGCACTGCCTCTCTCCCCTTCTCACCTCCTAACTACACCCTCAGGTCTTCTGTCTTTCCCTGTCAGTGGGCTCCCTTTGGCTGGTCCATAGGCCTCTCCTTTAGCCCTGGATGGAGGTGTGGTCCAGAGATGCTGTCCCTCCCCGCCGGGGACGCTGCCTCTGCCATCCTCTGGGCACTCCTCTGGAAGTTCCTCCTATATCTGTGTGACCCAATGTCCTAAACTGAAGTCCCCCAAGCATGTTCTGGGCATTTGCACCAGGTCCTGTGGGCATCTCAAACTTCACACCTAACTCATCACATTCTGCCCTCCCCACCTTGCTTATTTCTCCTCAGGCTCAGATCTTTTACTCTCCCCCTCCCCAAACCAATCCTGCAGATGCTACCTCTGTGTCATCTCAGGTGTTTTCTCTCAGGAAAAGCTGCCCCCAACTGAGTTTGGGGCCTCATCTCCTCTCCTCTATTAAGTTGTGCCGTGATATTTCCCTGACCTTCCCTGGCCCCATTTCGTGTAGAGTCAAAAGTATCTTGCCTCAGCCTTTCTGATGTTTGCAGCGTCCCTTCGGTGGCTTTAATCTGCATGGCCTCGGCCACACTGGACGTCTAGCTCTGCCTTGGACTCTGTGTGCCTTTTCCCATCTCTGAATTGTTATTGGCAGCCTAGAGTGCTTGGCATCTTCGTCCTGTTAGAGAAACCTCTGGCTCTGCCTGTCCAGTGAAGTCTTCCCTGCTTTCAGTCCCCATGGCTGAGAGAGATCTGTCCCTCCTCACGTCTTCATCCTAAAGCACTTTACAATCCACCTTCAGCAATGGAAGGAACTTGGTGTCCAAGGGCTGAACCAGGAATATTGGGGCAAAGCTGCCAAGTGGCAGGCTTGGCCTGGGTGCCAGGGAAAGGAGGTGGCTCAGTCCTCCAAGGGAAACAGGACGTGGTTATAACCATTTTGCAGACGAGGAATGAGTCTTGGCAGCGACTTGTCCTAAAGTTTTAGATGTTTGATGAGGTTATGAGTAAATATTTCAGACCAATAAGCACTTCTTGGGCGCTTCACTCTTACCCCACACCCACGACCTCAAGGCACCTGACCTTTCCCTATCTGTAAAATGAGGCACAGGAGGAGGCTTAGTGCCCAGGGCCGCAGAGAGCGAGCGTCACAGTGCGTGACAAACCAGATGTTTGAGGCCACTAGAATTACCCGGATAACTACGGAGAACCTTGAGGACCTGGACCTGAGAGCTTCCTTTTCCCTAATGTGGGGGACGCCTCTCGGTTACCAGGGTAACAGGCCCCGCCCCACCATCTAACGCCGCACATGCGTGCGGGCGCAACGTGCGCGGGCAGGGCGGCGCTTTTACGCCAGGCCGGAAAGCAGCGCGCCCGCAGCTACCATCGTGGTTCCGGCCAGCCATGGGGGTGAGCGGGGAGCCTGCGGCTGGAGGGATGGGGGTGCGGGCCGAAGGAGGGAACAAGGGGAGGACCGGGGAACGGGGGACGCGGCCGGGACCGAGCCTCGTCTCTCCCGCCTTGCACAGAGGATCGGGCTGCAGCTCAAGGCCACGCTGGAGAACGTGACACACCTGCGGCCCGTGGGTGACGACTTCCGCTGGTACCTTAAGGTGCGGCCCCTGGGGGCGGGGCTAGGGCCGGCCGGGGCGCCGCTGGGGGCGGGGTCGAGACGGAGGGGAGGAGCCTAAGGTGAGGTGTGGGCGGCTGCGGGGAGCCCTGAGGCAGGTGGGGGGCGGAGTCCCTGGACCACTGCCCTCCGGCCGGTGCAGCAGACCCCTAGCCACTGACCAGCCGCCCTCTCCCCCTCTTCCCCAAGATGAAATGCGGCAATTGCGGGGAGGTGTCGGAGAAGTGGCAGTACGTTCGCTTGATGGTGAGACCCCCAGCCCAGCGGGAGGGAGGGATGGGGGGGCTCCCATGGGATGGCGGCTGGACTCGTGTCCAGGAGCTTGTGAACGTCAGTGACCCCGTGTCCCCTGGAGAAGCCCCCAGCGTGGCTCCGCAGCAGCCCGTGGGCACAGACTTCACAGCACACGTGGAGTGTTTGTCAAGTCCTGACTTCTTAGGATGTCCACTGAGTCCCCCCGACCTATAGTTGGGTGTGGGTGGGTAACCCCAAGGCCTCGACCTTCCCATCTTTGCTTTGACCTCAGACAGAGGCTAGTAGCCTCGTCCAAGGATGGCCTTGCAGCTTTGAGATGGCTTCTCTGCAGAATCGGGGAGGGGAGAGCTGAGCGTTCAGCACAGTCCCTGAGAAAGACATCTGGGGTGCTGCATGCACCTGTGGCGCTGGGGGGAGGTTGCTGCCAAAGAAGCTTCGGCTGATCTTCGAAAATAGGATTATCCCTCAAAGGGCCTCGAGATCTGGTCCAGCCCCTGCATTTCATAGCTAATCTCTCAGTCCTGTGTGGGCCCACTTGTCCTTTGCCCTGGTCAGACACATCTGGAAGCTTTGTTGTGGTTACTTCTGAATGACACGTTGTAGGGGGACTTTA
>CM053626.1:314924761-314941643 GCA_028646595.1 Phalanger gymnotis
ATGGGGAACACTGGTGTCTTGCCCAGGGTCCCACAGTGAGAAAGGGCCGAGTCAGAATTCCAATAAAGGTCTTTTCACTTGAAGCCCTCGCCGCTCCCCGCCCCAGCCCCCGCACTGCCTCCCGAGGGGGCCCCTGGGGGTCTGGCTGACTGGAGGCCCTGTCTCACCCAGGAGCCGGGCTTCCCAGGCCTTCCTGAACCCCAGAGATAGGGGGATGCCATCTGGGGGATGAAGGGTGCTCAAGGGTCAGGCAGGAGCTGCCTCAGTGACCTCAAGGGCATCGCCCTCAGAGGCCGAGCTACACAGAGCACAGAGAAGGTCGCCCCATCCACCAAAACGTGAACTGATTTCAGGAATGTCTCTTGGCATCCTTTGGTTTTTCCTGACCTTCATCTCCTCCCTCCCAACGAACGGAAGCCGATCCTGAGGGTCCAGGGCCCACCTATCTCTGCTTCCCATCTCTCACCACATCCTCAGCTGTCTTTCATGGTACTTGGTTATTTAAATGTCTCCGGACTCCCCGAGGGGACTAGGACTGGCTTGTTTGGGACCCCGGGAAGGGTCTGGGGACAGGGAGAGGGAGAGGAGGGAGGCTGCGTCCTGACATCCAGGACTCCCCTTCTCAAGCCTTTGCCAAAGTATATCAGAGCAGGCGGTGGGTGACCTTAATGGAGTCTCAGGGAATCGTGGGACATGAATATCATTAGGGACCTTGGGGACTGCAGGATCATGAGATTTTGAGTTGGAGTGAGCCTCTGGGGTCTACTCTGACCCTCTCATCTTAGAGCCAAGAAATCCTGAGGCCCTAAGAGCTGAAATTACTTGTCCAAGGTCACAGAGACGATGAGCAACAGAGGCCCTAAGGGTTGGGGAGGGGCAAAAGGGGTTCTCAGGGTCACACCAGGAGGCCAACCCAAAGGGAAGTACGGCACAGAACCAGGTCAGGGCTCCCAGAAGCCCCCAGCAAGGACCCCAAACTTGACATAGGCCACATTTGTCCCAACACACATGTACCATGCTCACACATACACCCGTGCACACTCTACTTGGGTAAGTCATGCAAGAGAGACAGGGAGGAAGAGAGGAGGTTTAATTGGTTAATGTCCCCTGGCTGACTTCTGTTCCTCCCTGGGATATGGTAAGGGGGAGGGGAGGGGTTTGAAAGGAGGGAAGGGGGGGGTCCCTTTTTCTGGAAGGTTCTGCCATGTCCAGGAGGGGTCACTCTCAGTAAGACATGGCAGGCCCCCTGTCAGAGCTGAAGGGACCCAGAAGCGGCTGGCTCACCTTGGGCCTGAGTAAGAGTTAATACTTCCCTGACCTGTGGTCCCCCAGTGATGGGAAAGGCACTTTGGGACCTCCTCCCATGCCTAGCAAGGGTTTCCTGACATCATACCTAAAACTGCTGCTTTGTGACTTTCCCCCCTCACTTAACCCGCTGCTCTGCCCTCTGGGATAGAGCTGTACAAAGCCACCAAACAGCCCTCCAAATACTTGGGGACAGCTATCACATCTCCCATCCCCAGACCAAGCACCCCAATTTCTTCAATGGATCCTCCATGCCAAAGGGCATGATCTCCAGCCTGCTCACCAATTGGATGGATCCCAGTCCTTCATAAAGGAAGGGGGTACCTGTCATAGGCTCTGTTAGGGTACCAGGTCCCCATTAAGAGTGTTCACTCTTCTGGCCGCTGTATCCTACCGCTGGGTCATGTTAAGCTTGTGGCCTAGTAGCACCCTCAGATCTTTCCCCTACAAAAAGCTTCTTAGCTCTACCTCTCCCAACCTCTCCCTGTACAGCTGGTCCTTTGAACCCAAGGACAGAACTTTATATTTATCCCTAATGAGCGTTAATGTGTTAGATCAAAGCCAGATGACTGTGGCTCCCCCCACCCCCTCCACTGTTCCTTTATATCAGATGGGCAGTCTGGGGAAGGGATGGCAAAGTGTTTTCCTTCTCCCAGATGATGGGGTCTTTGTCCAATAACTGGTCAGGCAGGGGACTCATTCTGTTTTCTTAACCAAGTTCAGAGATGAGCTCACCTTTAGGGACAGACCCACAATGCTCAGGGCCCATCTCCTGGGCAGCGGGGGGATGTGAGGAGGGCATAAACCCGCTGAGCCCAATCCTGGAATCTGACTAGTTCCCGTGCTCCCCTCGATCCCCTGGCCTACCTTTCCAGGAGCTTAGCTTGGCAAGGTAGACAATGAGACCCAAGCAGCCAGGGCACCTGCCTCTCCACCCACCAGTCCCAACGCCCTCCCATTCTTCCTTCTTCCTGTTCCTGATTACTCAGCTGTTCAAGCCCCTCTGACCTCTCCCCTTTCTGACCTCCAGCCACTGTGACCTTCAAGCTGGCCTCATCTTTCAAATTTCACAGGCTCATAGTCCTATACTTTGAAGAGACCTCAGAAGCCAACTCCCTCGTCTAAAAAAAGGGAACTGAGGCCCTGAGAGGTCCATAGGGTTCTAGGTCTATAGCCTGTCCCCGCCTTTAACAAAGCAGGCCCATGTTCTTACCTACGGCCTGCTCCTTGCCAATCATGCTAATGACCTCTCACTGAATCCAAGCTGGGAGAACACCCAGGCAGAGGAGGATATGAAGCAGGCCTCCTCATGTCTCCTGAGGCATTTCCGGCATTTCGGCCACTGCTTGAACACCTTCAGTGACGGGGACTTCGCCATCTCCCAGGGAGACGCTTCTTCTGCCCCCTGAGAAGCCCATACTTGCTCACTGGTTTATGATTTTTTTTTTCTGGATGCGGAGGTTGCCTGGGTAGGACTAAGACCCTGGCTACATCAGCAGGAGAGGGAGAGGGAGAGGGAGAGAGAGAGAGAGAGCGCGCACAGAGTCTGGAGAGCCCCACTTTGGAGCATGGGGAGCAAGGGCACAGGCAGAGAGGCTGAAGGCTGTCAGAGCCGGAAGGGGTCTGAGGGCAGAGACCTCACCCCTTGTTATTCTAAAGGCAGAAAGGCCAGAGATGTTAGGTGACCTGCCCAAGGTCATACAGTGAATTAGTTAGGAGCAGAGGTTACAGCAGGCCAGGGCAGAGCCCTGGAAAGGAGCAGGGGAGGGGGGCAGCAGAGGCAGGGGCCGTACCACATTCTTTCATTGGCTCATCAGACCCGTCGCGGCAATCTGCGCGACCATCGCACACTCTGCTGCTGTCCACGCACTCGCCACTCTTACAATGAAACTTGCCGAGACTTTCACATGTGGATTCTGTCGGGTCGGACAAGAGAGCAGAGTCTGTTAGGCTGGCTGGGGATGGGGCAGAACCAGGCCCTGGGAACTTCCAGGCATGGAGGAGATACCGAGAGGGGGCTGGCAAGGGGCTGAGAAGAGTCAGAAAGGCCCCCCCACCAAGGCTTCTGGCTCATCTCCTCGACAACACCCCCACAAGTGGTCATACAGCCCTGCTCTGCATACTTCCAGGGATGAGGAAGTCATCCCCTTCAAAGGCAGACCACTCCTGTGGGACAGCTGGAATGGGGACTAAGATGGGCCTCATCTCCACCTTCATGGATCCTGGGAGGTCCAAGTCACTGAAGGGCTGGGCCTTGCTCAGAGGTCCCTCCCAGGTGCAGCAGACACCAAGACAAAGTCTGCCTAGGACTGGGCCACCCTCTAACAGGTCCCTGGGGAGGGCCCACAAGAAGTCTAGGCTGTGGGCTTCCTCAGCATTCCCCCACTGAGGCCTTACAGGTTTTAGGGGGCCCAGCGCTGAGGAGCTCTGAGCCTCCCCCCAGGCTCAGCTACAGAAGACACAGCCAGCACCCAATCCAGAGGCCCTGCCTCTCTGGCCTCCTCCCCAGAGGACATCTGGACATCCAATACAAGGTCAGAAGAAGTCCCCATTGCCCCCATCCTGTCCCAGGACATACCCTGCAGGCAGCCGGTCTCGTCGCTGCCATCGGGGCAGTCCAACTCATGGTTACAGCGCTTGGCCCCCTGGACACAGGTCCCATCTGCACACTGGAATTCCTCAGCTTGGCAGGAAACCACAGCTTCAGAGGGGGAGAGGAGACACACGAAAGGGTCACACCAGGAGAAACACAGACCTCTCACTGGCTGCCAACTCAGCAAAGACGCGGAGGAACTCTTCCCACTTAGTAGGAAAAGAAAACTAAGAAAACTCATGGGCTTTGGCCCAGAGCTCTGGGGGGTCCCTAAGCTGGATGGTGACCTCTCAGCGGAATAGGGATGCCACTGTGGGGGGAGCAGGGCCAGGGGCTTCCCTCCCACTGTGGGACAGCTCTCATTGGCAGCCTCCCCCCAGAACTCAGGCCCTCAGCCTCCACCAAGCTACTTTGTGGATTCCCGTCATACGGACTCGGTCATTCCCATGGTAGAATTGTAGAGGGGGAAGTGGGCTTTGAGATCGGCTCACCTGAATGACCTTGGGTAAGTCCCTGGCTCTCAGCTCGATGATGCTATCTACGATCTTGGGGGTCTGTGACATGAAGGGGCGTGGAGAGATGACCTTCCCACTTCCCATAAGCCTGAGGCTAATCCTTTTTCCACATGACGGCTGAAGACAGCTATCACATCTCACCCAAATCTTCCTTAATCCAGGCTGAACAGGCCCAGCTAGCTCCTTTAATCAAATCCTCAGATGGCACAGTCCCCAGGCCCCTCACCATCCTCACTGCCTTTCTCTGGACCCTCTCCAATGAATCCATATCCTTCTTAAGTTGAACATAAGCCTCCAGCTGGGGCCTGGCCAGGGCAGGGGGCAGAGGGACAATCGCCTCCCTTATTCTGAGAACTGGATGTCCATGGGCACCGGGGGACAGGGAGACGCCACCAAGGCAGGGAGGGTGGTGTGGCGTGGCAAAGGCGGGCCGGGGGCCAGGGGCACACCCGCTTCTCAGCGATTAACTGGGGATATGGGACTCAGAAGGATGCTCTGAATTCTCTGTTCCCCCTCCCAGAGCCCCCAGCTGAGGCAAAAGGGTCTCCCCTTTCCCAGTTGGCCCTGGCGCATAGCCAGGTCCCCTCCTTCAGGTTCCTCCATTCTCCCTCGTATCTCTGGTGTCTGCGCACATTTCAGGGCCTCCTTAGGAATGGCCAGAGAGGACTGCAACGCCCAAGTGGTGCAGGCCTCTCCAGACGCCCATGGAGGTGAGATGATTTACCCAGGGGTAGCTGGGTGGTGCCATAGTGCACAGAGCTGGCCCTCGCGTCTGGAAGACCCGAGTCCAAATCTGCCCTCAGATGCTTCCTAGCTGTGTTATCCTGTGTCCCTTAACTTAGTCTCCTCATCTGTAAAATGAGCCATGGAAGGAAATGACAAACTGCTCCAGTCTCTTTGTCAAGAAAACCCCAGATGGGGTCACGGAGAACGAGACACGACCGAAAATAACTCAAAAACAACAAGAAGGCCATAACAGTAGAAAGGGGGCTCGAACCCAAGGCCTTCTCCCCCTAATCCAGCACTCTTGGGCCCTATCAGAATGTCAGCTTCATAGAGCCAGGTCTGCACCACGCCCATTCCTGTGGCCTCAGCCTCTGCGTGTGGGCACTGAGTTGCCTCAGAAGCGCCCTCCCTCTGGCCTGGGGGCGCCCCTGCACTGGAGATGGCAGAGCTCTGATAAGTGACTGGAGATAGCCCTGGGCAGGCCTCCTGCCCATCCTGGCAGCCCAGGACCGCTAGCTAACAAAAGCCATGGTGCGGGGAGCCCGAGGCCAGCCCCAACACCCACGAGCTGTGGGACACTTGGCAAGACCCTCCCTCGCCCTGAGACTTCCTCATGGGAGCCTGGTGGGGCGGGAGGCTGGACAGAAAAGGGGAGGTCTGGGAGAAAGAGGAGGGTTTGGTGGGGATGGGGGAGGTGGGGGGGAGGGGAAGGTCAGGAGAGGGAGGAGGGTTTGGTGGGGACAGGGAGGAGTGGGGAGGGGAAGGTCAGGAGCTCTCTGTTGGGGAAGGTCGAGTCTGAGATGCCCGCAGATGGCACACGGGAAGACGTCAAACTAGCATTTGGGTCTGGTGGGTGCCTAGACGATGCTTTAGGAATTTAATGGCCTGGGCCCAGCAGAGCCCACCCTGACGCCTTTCTCAGAGGGTGCTGTAAGGTGTTAATAATAGTAATAACTGGCTCTTTGCAGTTTGCAAGCACTTTTGTGCATTATCTCATTTAAGGGAAAGCCTTTTCGTTAATCCTAAGTGCTCTGCAAACGTCTTGCCAAGGATCAGCCAGGGTGGGCTGCAATCTGCGTTGGTGAAGGGGGTGCCCACGGGGGTAAGAACACAGCTCTGGTCTGTCTTCTTAAGGAAGGCTTAAAGGGAAATGGGAAAGAGGCAGACTCAGGAGGATATGGGGCAGACCTGGGATGGCCTGGGGCTGGGGTCCTCTTTGACCAGGGGATCTTCCTGGACTTCTCTGTCCAGTCCCCATCGTGGCTTCCCTTTGCCTGGGATGTTTCTCATCTCTTCTCACAGTCTGCCTGCCATCCTTCCTTGTGAGAAGTGGAGCGACCCCAGGGACCTCCTGCTTCACCGCCTCCTCCTCCCCGGGGGCTCCCGAAGCCCCGGCTGCCCTCCCCCCAGGCACACACCACAGCTGGCCTCGTCAGACTTGTCTTTGCAGTCCGCGTCCCCGTCGCACTTCCAGGTCAGATGGATGCATTCGCCACTGCCACAGAGGAACTCGCTGGCGCCGCAGGTGGCTGGGGCTGCTGTGCCCACCTGGTGCCCGCATCGCTCGGGCGCCTCGTCCGACCGGTCCTCGCAGTCGGCCTGGCCGTCACAGAGCCAGCGCTCGGGGATGCAGGTGCTGCTGTTGCATCGGAACTCCTGGGGTCTGCAGACCTGGGCCAGGCATCCCCGCTCATCGCTGCCGTCGCCACAGTCATCGTCCCCGTCGCACACAAAGACTGTGGCGATGCATGTCCGGTTACTGCACTGGAACTCACTGGGGGAGCAGACTTTTGGGGAGAGAGAAGACGCACACAAGTGAGTCAGGGACACACCAGGGCACGCCATCACACCCATCTCCCTATCTGTGAAATGAGGTGGGCTTCTGAAACTCCTTTCAACTATGATTCGAGGATCTTTTTCAGCCTGATATCCCAGAAGTCTCCTCCAGGTATCAAGTCAACCAGCATTTATTAAGCACCTACTGTGTGCCCAACACTGTGCGAAGCACCAGGGATGGATACCACAAACAGCAAACACCGTCCCTGCTGTCAAAGGGCCATCTAATACATAAGTGCACGTGTATAACCTGTATCTCATTGCTTACAGTCTCAGGGAGGGAGGGAGGGATAGAATTTGGAACACAAAACTTTAAATAAAAATGTTTTAAAAATAAACTACTGAATTTTTTTTAAAAAGATCCATCTAATGGGGGAGACAAACACGCAAACTAAGACATCTATTTAAACCAATTTATCCCCTAAACAGGTCCAGTACTTTCCCACCTCTGCACCTTTGCTCGTGCTGTTCCCTATGCCTGGAGCCCCTTCCCTTGCCTTCTAAAATCCTACCCATCCATCAAGGTCCAGCTCAAGTGTCCCTCCACCTTCTCAGCCGTCCTGATCCCCTACAGTCAACCAGGGTCTCTCCTCCCTTTGACCTCCACTGTCTTCTTGTACGTGCTGTAGTTAACATTGGTCTCCATGTTATTCCCTTACCAGGCTGAAGCCCTCTGTGAGTACAAGAGCTGTGCCTGAGGCAGCTTTCTATCTCTCCTTAGTGGCCAGCACAGGACCTCCCCCCGCCCCCATTAGAGTGTAAGCTTCTTGAAGGCAGGGGTTGGGTCTGGGGTTCATTTTTTCTCTGTATCCCCATTGCCAGCACAGTACCAGGCACATAGTAGGTACTTAATAAATGCTCACGGACTTGCCTCACTTGGTGCCCAGCAGGTCGTCCCAGGTTTTCTAGGTTTGCTGGCCTGGAGATAGAAGGGGCTCCCCGACCTTTTTCTGGCCCCAATTTCTGGAGGGCAGAGGTCACAGGTGATCCCTTTTTACACTGCTCTGTCCCCATAACTGAATCAGCCCCTGGAATTATTCTGGGGATGCTCCCGCACCAGCATCCAGCCTCGGACCTGGAGGTCCAGGGGTCCCTGAGCTTCCTCGGACCAAACAGCAGAAGGTTTTGTCGTCTCGAGCCCAGTCAGGCCTCTCTGTGACTCCCCCCCGACCCTACCCCTCAGAGTCAAACAGAACAAACAGAATCCTTCTGGCCTGCGTGGGACGGCCCTCCCACTACCTGAATGCAATGAATGTGTTCCCTAAGACTTCCTCGCTCCAGGCTAAACACCCACAGTCCTTCCCCAATCCTCTTATGACGCCATCCTATTTAATTAGGCTCAGGACTCCCGCCAGCTTTCCAATGTCTCTGCTAAAATGTGGGGCCCAGAACTGAACCCAGTTTTACAATCAACATGCTAAGAGCTCCCACTTCTCTGACACATTATGGCTCACAAAGAGCTCTCCTCGCCACCCAGTGAGGTAAGGTGATCTCCCCATTTTACAGATGGAGAAACTGAGTCTCAGAGTGGCAGTGTGATTTCTCTAGGGTCACGAATCTAGTAAGTGGCAGAGCTGGGATTTGAACCAGGGCTTAATTTAAGGGAAAACTTCCTAAGAACTGTATGAAGCGGCATGCTGGAGTGTCAAAGGCCCTGGGTTCAAATCTTGCCTCTGCCACTTGTTCCCAGAACAACTTGAGGAAAATCAATTCTCCTCCCTGGGCTTCAGTTTCCTCCACAAAATGATGGGGTTGGTCCAGAAAGCCTCTGAGGTTCCTTCTGGTTCTAAAACAGAGGCTGCGGCCTCTGGGGCTCAGTTTCCTCAGCTGTAAAAGAAAGCAGTTGGGTTAGATGGCTTCTCAGGCCTTTCCAGCTCTACACCTCCTGACACTGGACTATGTCCTGCCATCGTCCAGAAGATCCTGAGCCTGGGCCAGGCCTCCTGCCCCCGTCCCACTCCCCCTGCTCCTCCTCCCACAGTGGCCTTGGCCTCCAAGAGCCCCAGCCCTGCTTCTGCCCCCGGGGGTGCCTACCTGTGGCACAGCCGACCTCGTCGGTGCCCATCTCACAGTCCTTCTCCCCGTCGCAGCGCCAGGATGAAGGGATGCACTTGTGGCTCGAGGGGCCACAGCTCAGCTTCTCGGCAGGGCACACCTGTTTGGCTGCGTGGGGAGGGAGACACACAAGCACAGAGCAGCGTGAGAGAGGCCCCGGGCAATCCATCAGTGGGTCTGAAGGACCATGGAAGCCTCAGGATGTGGGTGGCCCCGGGGAGGCCGTCCAGAATACAGGAGGGCTGACCTCCTCATTTTGCAGATGAGAAATCAGAGGCCCAGGGACATGAAGTGAATTGCCCAGACTCATACAAGTGGTAAAGGTCACAGGTGGGATTCAAACTCCAGTCCTCTGGCTCCAGAGCCCGTGCTCTTCCCACATGGTACCATAACAAGCCTCAGTTTACTTATCTGTAAAATAAAAGAACTAGATCAGAAAAGTGACCTGAGCCCTCAGCGAGGAAATGGGAGACCCGAGTTCAAGGTTTAAATGTGCTGTGTGACTTTGTGCAAGTCATGACCCTTCTCTGGGCCTCTTCCTCCTCTGTCAAGGGAGAGGATGGAAAGGTGCCTCCCAAGGTCTCTGGCCACTTGAGCCCTTCCAGTGGTGCCCACTCCCTCCCCCTCTTCAAGCTGCTCCCTCTCTCCTCTTTGAGTGTCCTGAACCTACTCATCCTTCAAGGCTCAGCTCAACTCAGAGGCTGTGGAGAGTGGATACATGGAACACTGGACTTGGAGTCAGCAAGGCCTGTGTTCGAATCCCACCCCAGGGGATCGCTAACTATGATCTCAGAGTTCATGGGAACCACAAGTCATGGGATCATGGATTTGGAGCTGGAAGGAGCCTTGGGGCCCATCTTGAGGCCAACTCCCTCATTTTAAGGAAAAGGAAACCAAGGCAAGGAAGGTTCTATGACTTGCCCAAGGTCACACAGGAAGAATGTGAACTTTGAGTTAATCTATGCCTGAACACGAGTTCCCGCTACAACACTTTGGACAAGAGGTGGTCCAGCTTCTGCTGTGACCCCCAGTGACAGGGAGCTCACTACCTCCTGTGGCACCTCATTAAGGAGAAGCTGTCCTCATTGTCCAGCCAAAGGACCCCCATCGGTTCTATCTCTCCCCAATTCGCTGCTCCCTATCCCTTCTGGAGCCAAGGGGAGCCGGTCTGATCCCTTCTTCACATAGCGACCCTTCAAGGACCAGGGAAGAAGAAAAGTGATGAAAGGAGGAGAGGAGGGGAGGAGAAAGTAACCCCAGAACTCAGGGCCTGAGAGAATTGAAGAGATAACCTTAAATCCTCTTGTCCAAATGCCTCAGTTTTACTTCTGCTGAAGAGCAGAAAATGACTTGGCCAAAGTCACCCCGCCGACAGCTGAGAGCAGCGTCCCTGGCTGCCACCCACAAGCCTCTGGTGACCACAGAAGATGTTCTCAGGCCCCCTCGGCTCCCCACCCTCTGCACTAACACAGACTCAGGCCCGTGACTGGGCTGAGATCCAGAGACTAAGACCGGTTGTCGTCAGGATTACCCTCCTGCCTCGAAGGAGGCACTCTCTGTCTTTTCTTAATAAACCCGTCGCTGCCCACATGATCAGCCAATTTTCTAACAGAGCTAAATTAAACCGTGAGAACCGCGTGAACGTCCCAGAGGCCTCCAGAGTTCTCCAGAGCCACAGGGGGACACAGAGCACCTAGGTCCTCCTCAGGCCCCACGTGGTGCTCACGTGGTGCTCACGTGGGTCCCAAGAAGCCCTCAACACCCCCTTGGCCAGGGAGAGCTCCTTTCGAGGAGGGATTGTGTCATACATTATATTTGTGCCTGGCACATAGTAGGTGCTTGTGGATCCATCTACCCACACACATAAAACACACAGAACCTCCCAGGCAGAAGATGCCTCAGGGACCCTCTTGACCAACCTGTACTTGAACAAGAATTCCCTGGCCGAGTGCCCATGCAACTGGGATACCTCTAGGTGACCGGGAACTCACCATCTTTCAAGGCATTCCAATCCATTGGGGACAGCTTGCATTGATAGGAGGTGTTTCTCTTCTCTTCCTCCTGTCCCTAGTACTCTAAGCTCTGCCTCATGGGGCCAATAAAAATAAACTGCTCTTTGATGGGCTATCCCACATCTACACTCTTTCACACAACACCCCCACACCATCATTATAATGAGCATTTACACATAACATGTGAGAGGCACAACAGGGGAAAGCGACTTGCCCGGGGTCGCACAGCTAGTAAGCATCCGAGGCCACCTTTGAGCTCAGGTCTTCCTGTCTCCAGACCCACTACTCGAAAGTGGGGCCAGTGACCTTGTTTTTAGAAATACTTTGCTATAACTGGTATCTCTTGTAAGCCACCAGGTGCTTGAAGTCCCAGGGCTAATCCTTGGGCTGCACCTGGGCCGCTCAGATCTCTTTCAGAGGGGACCTTTTCATTCCTGACCCAAGCCGTGCCAGAGCTCCCCAAATCCCAACTCCTCATCTGGCCCTGTCCCTGTCCCGAGCCAAACCCTCTCGGGGGCCCAGGCTGCTATGGTCACACCTCTCTGCCCAGTCACAGGTGCCAGCTCACTCCTGGAGCTGCCCCACCGGGGCCCTCCTCATCCTGTCTTCCCTCCTCTGGGTTCCCACTGCCCAGCCTGTTCATTAGCAACAAGCTGGTGGGATAAGCTACAGTGGGAGGCAGTGAGCTCCCCATCTTCCAGCAGAGGCCAGCTGACTGTTCAGGAAGTCATAATCGGGATTCTTGGTCAGTCGTAGGTTGGACTCCATATTTTCTAAGGCCTGGTCTAGCTCTGAGGGTCTAGGATTCTCTAGCAGCCCAGACAGCCTAATGCATATTTACATGGCTTAATGCCTAACGTCCTGAGAGGGTGACCACCCTGCTCCCGCCAAGGACGCAGCTCCAATAATCTTCCTTGTCTCATAATTAGCAGCAACACCATCTCACTGAATTGTTACAGACACCAATAATGAGCTGCTTTGAAGGACTAGACCGGAGACCCGGAGACCCTGACCCTCTTCCCCACCAAGGTCACTGTTCAAAAGCACACCGGCCCAGCTGGGCCTGGGGTGGAAAGTGGCCTCGCTGCCGCTGCCGCTGCCCCCAAGCCCCCAGCGCTCCCAGGTCTGAATCCGGCTAACAAATCCCTGCTCCCCAGGTCAGCCCTCCCCACGTTCGAAGGAGGCTCTTCTCCAGGACCACAATCCCCACTTCTTCCAACAAGGGTTTGTAGGAGGTGGTCTCTTATCCTGGCCCCCTTGCATTTACCAAACAGTCGCTGCCCCCAGGGAGCGTCCATTCTCCTGAATGAACATGTAGGTCAAAGTACTTTGGGGAGGGGGTGTGGGGATTGGGGCTGAGGGGTGGAAATGAGAAGGGAGGGCACTCCCAGCACAGAGCAGCCTGAGCTCTACCCCATGTTCTCGTGATCTGGGTCTAGATCTTATCTGTTGGTTCAAGGGCTGCGCTTGCTCTATCTGTCTCCACTGAAGAGGCCAGGTAAGGCTGGAGGTCAGGGAGATTCGTCCCAGAGTGCAATGGGCTACCCCCAAAGCTGATGGGAGGTCTGCACAGAGGTTTCATTGCCGAGAGGGGGGGGCGCAGGGAGAGTTGGCCCATGAAGGCCCTTCCACCTCTCAAATCCTGATGCCAGAAGGGACCTGGAGATCACTAAGTCATGGAAGAGCCTGTAATTTTCTAGGTCCATCACAGGACCTCCAATAAGAAAGCTGGTTCTGGCCATGGTACAGAAGGGGTGAGAAAGGAGACAGCCTGCTGGGAGGTGACTACAGGCAGCAGTAAAGGAAGGGTCTATGGGGATCACAGCTCAGCTGGGAGGGCCAGGATTTGGCACCTGATTAGAAGGGAGGGGCCCGAGAGAATGGAACCGAAAGGTCCCCCAGCTGGAAGCCTCGCTGCAGACAGAGATGAAAGCAGTCTCAGTAGCTTTGGGGGTGGAGGGAGAATAAGCCCGAGCTTGGGAAAGGCTCCAGTCATGGTACGCACCCCGAAGGGAATTTAAGGGCTGGGACAATCAGGGGAGAGGGGGCTGGTTCGCCCCCAATCACCCTAAACTCCCTCTCCAGGGCTGCAGGGATTTATACCCTCATCAAACCCTAATGGGCCTCGTGGTAGATTCTTCTGATCACTTAATTTGAAACAAATCCCCAGGAGCTTCTGCCACTGCTGCAGAAGGGGGAGGGTGGGGATGAGTCACCGCTCCCAGATGCCGCTGATGCTCCGAAGGGGCCATTTAATTCGGTCTTGGAAATCTCAGCTCCCTAGAAGATTCGAGCCAGACAAAATCTTACTGAGCATCATGGGTCTAACCTTATTTTTCAGCTGAAGAAACAGGCCTGGAGAAGCAAACCTACAGGCAGTGAAGGCTGAGGTTGCCCAGGGACAACCTCTCTGAAGACAGGAGATGGTTCTCTGAAGACAGGAGCTGAGAGAACAGAGAGGCCAGCAGAGAGTGGGGCCAGAGAATGAGACCCCTGGGGTGAGAAAAGGAAGGAAGCCTGGTCGGGAGAGAGAGACACAGAGGTGGGGATGCGGAAAGATGAAGCCTGGAGGGCGAGAGATGACGACAAGAGAGACAGATGGTGGGAGAAGAATCAGGAGGAAAGGGGAGGGAGAAACAGAGGCAGCAGAAAGGTAGGGAGAGACGGGGGGCCACTGTCAGACAGACACACACGGGGAGTGTGGACAAAACAGGAGAGATGAGGGAGGGACGGACACACACACACACACACCAACAGGACAGAAAAGACAGAAAAGGAGAGGGAGAAATAGACAGTATGAAGAACCCCCCCGGGGGGGGCAGGGAATGGGGGAGGGGAGATTGGTTAAGGATTACAGAGAGAAAAGAGTTGGTGCCAGCCCCAGAGAGACAGGGCAAGTGGCCAGAGGGGACGAGAACCTGGACGTTTGGACTCACCAAGGGCTCCTGAAGGGCCCAAAGGCTTGTCCTTGAGAGATACCACCCTCTGATCCCCCAAAAAGTCTGGGGCACAGGACAAGCCTAGCTCTTCCCAATGTCTTCCCAGATGTGGCTGGATGTTAGCTCTTACCTGGGGCCCCTCTGTACTCCAGCTGGCACCTTTAAGCCCCTTGCCAGCTGTGTCCTGGCCATGCCCCTCCTCAGGGATCAGAGTTCTAGTTCAGACAGAAAGGTCCCTCAAACCCCCAGGCTCAGGAGGGCTCTAGAGGCCAGAGCTCTCTCCCTGGGCCTCTTGTGCCCTCCCTTCCCATCTCACCCCCAGCACACCCAGACCCAGGCCCGGCTTCTCACAGGGGCAGTGGTGCTGCCAGTCCTGGGACACGCCCTCCCAGATCGTTCTGGGGAGGGGCTGACATGCAGCAGTTTACAGGAAGTCCTCTGGAATAATCACAACAGGTCTCACATCCGCCCTGTGATCCAGATACCATGGGGTGCCCCAACATCCTTGAATCTCCAAGTCAGAGGAGTCTTGGGGGCCTGACTCAGACCTAGACAGCAACCCCCCTACAACCCCTGTAATGAGTGGGTGGCCAGGTTCTGCTTGTAGACCTCCAAGAAGGGGCATCTCACTCCCATTCCTCTGGAAGCAGCTCTCATTAGCTGGAAGTCTTCCTTGACCCCCAGCCTCAATTGGGCCCCCTCCTTGTTCTGTTTTCCTCTCTTCCATGTGCCAGCCTTGTATCCACCCTCCCCAGGCCCTTTCTGCCAATGTCCTTCCTCTAACTGGGGCCTCCCCACAGGCTCTGACCAAGGTGGAGTATGGCCTGGAGGCCCTCCTCCTCCTGGACCCCACCCAGCCCTAAATCAGGTTACTGGGGGGCACCACGTCACTGGTGATGCGTATGGAGCTCACAGTCCACTAAAACCTCCACATTTTTTCCCAGATGTAAACCATACCTCTCTCATTTTATATCTGTAAAGCTGACGGGGAGGAGGGGGGCAGCCCAACCTCATTATTATCATCCTTTACTTTACATATGAGGAGGAGAGAGGCTCAGGGGAGGGGGCAGCAGCACCATAGCGTACCGTGCAGAGTGCTGAATTAGGAACCAGCTGACAGTGGATACTGGGACGACCCTGGCCTTCCTCAGGTCTTTGGTACCCGGGCCAATAGCCAACCATCTTCCCAATATCACTGGCGATGGCTCAGCAAACCCCACTGAGAGGAAGGGGCCAAGGCGACAACTGGAGATGGTTATGTCCACCAAGTCACTTGGGCCACTCCCCAGGACCTCTCCTGTCACGTCTCCCACTCTCTCGGGGGCCCCAGCTACTCATCTCCACTTTAGACTTCAGACTCCTAAAGAGTAGAGTCTAGGGGAAAAATATCTTTGTATCCTCACCAGGCATCCCTAAGTAGACTCACTATCTGTAAGACAGGAGGAGAGGGTAAGAGAGAAATGGAAGAAGGGCAGGTGGGAGGGAGGGAGGGAGGAAGGAAGGAAGGAAAGGAAGGGAGGGAAGAAAGGGAAGGAGGGAGGAAATAAAGAAGGAAGGAAGAGAGGAAGGAATAGAGGTAGGGAGGAAGGGAAAGAGAGAAGAAGGAAGGAGAAGAAGGAAGGAAAGGAAAGGAGGGAAGGAAGGGAAGAAGGAAGGGAGGAAGGGAGACAGATGGGCTGGCATCTTCAGGCCAGTCTTCACAGTGTGGTCTCTGGAGACAGTAGCAGAATGCCCGGGCAGGGCTGCATTCTGAAATCACTGTGCCTGACTTTCTCACTGTACAGATGAAGGTGGTGAGAGCCACAGAAGGGGAGGGGACCACCCAGGGTCATGGCGGGGATTCTGACTGAGTCTCTAGGTCCTCTCTGATCATTATCCCGAACTCATTTTCCCAGTGACTGCTCATTAACCCGGCCTGGAAACCAGACTCTGGAGAGGTCCCTGGTGGCCTCCAGCAGCTCCTTCCCCTCCACTCTGGCAGGGCAGTCCCTTCCAGTGGCCGGCTCCCCCTGTACATTTGGCCTGATTTTGACTGGCTGCTTCTAACCTTGGACTTGGTTCCCCTCTGAAGGGGGTTCTGTTTTGGTCACTTTTCTGGCCTCGGTGGCTTCCCCCTGGGCACCTATCCTGGCCATGCCCTCAGACACTGGCAGGGGTGGCCAGCGCAGATCAGATGAGAGCGTCCCTCCCAGAGGGATGGCCCACAAGGCAGCGTGTCATCATGAGGAGAAAGAGAACGTTGATGCCAGGAAGACCTGGGTTCCAGTCCTGACTTATACACTGTGGCTGTGTGATGCTGGCTGGGTCAATAGCCTCTAAGTGTCCCAGGCAACCCTTCAGGCTGTGTGCCCTAAATGGGCAGAGGGAGCTTGCCGGCAGGGCACTCTCTAACCAGGGAAATGACAAGTCTAGGTCAGGAAACAAAAGAAAACAGCAGCGAGTTACAGCAGCCCTAAGGGAGGGGTAGTAGTACTACGATGGGAGGTCAGAAAAGTCCTTCTCCCCATTTTACAGATGAGAAACTAAGGCCCAGTAAGGGAAATGCCCTAGTCAAACTCACACAGCAAGTGGCGGAGATCAGACTCCAACACGGCCTCCCTGCCTCCCATCTGGGGGCTTGAACCCAGACACGAGGCTGCCAAGTAGCCAGAGAAGTGGGGGCTGTTGGGACATGGGAATGTCTGACAGACTCGGCTCTGAGGATTTCTTCTTTTCCTCCCAGGCTGCAAGAAATAGGGATGCCACCAAGTCATGAGACGGCTCTCCAAGCCTCAGGGATGGAGGGGAGGGGGCTAAGTCCAACCCTTCCCAGGAGAGCTCCATCTCCCTGCACTAAGAGGCACAGGATCTGGGTTCCAGTCTCCTCTCCTCCAGAGAACTCTCAACGCAACCCCAGCTTGT
>CM053626.1:314942143-315024059 GCA_028646595.1 Phalanger gymnotis
GAGAACAAGGGGTGTCAGGGCTAGGAGGGGCCATAGAGCAGGGGATGTCAGGGCTGGGAGAGGCCTGAGAATAGGGGATGTCAGAGCTGGGAAGGGCCTGAAAACAGGGCATGTCAGGGCTGGGAGGGGCCTTAGAACAGGGGGTGTCAGGGCTGGGAGGGGCCTGAGAACAGGGGATGTCAGGGCTGGGAGGGGCCTGAGAACAGGGGATGTCAGGGCTGGGAGCGGCCTGAGAACAGGGTATGTCAGGGCTGGGAGGGGTTTTAGGGACCATTTACCACAGCCATATTATCTCACAGAGAAGGACACTGGGGCCCAAGGGAGGGAACACTGCCCCAGATCCTCAGGTATGTTGCTGGCAGACCCAGTACTTGGGCCTCCCAGGCCAGGGCCCTGTCAGATGCACCCCCTCCCTTTGTAGGAGCCCATCCTCCCAAGTGCTCGTCGCTGCCCTCCCGTCAGGCTCTGGGCACTCACTGCATGTGGCCTCGGCCTCATCAGACCCATCGGGACATTCCTCCTCGCCATCACACTTCCAGCGCTCTGGGATACAGTGCCCGTTGTTACAAGTGAAGTCGCTGTCTGAGCACGTCTTCTTGGCTGCAAAGGGGAAAGGGAAGACATTTAACAGAAGTGGGCTCAGATGGATGGACGGCACTGAGGCATGAACAAGGCACCATCCTATAGAGAGCCCAGAGCACCGTCCTACAGAGTCTGCAGGGCCCAGCTCCTCCAGCACCAAATCACCGTTTCTGTGATTTCTCAGGCATCTTCTCACCCAGCTCTTGGGGAACACGTTCATCTAAGATGAACTTTCACTGAAACTAATACTTCCGGGGGCTTTCGAGGGCCGAGGCCTTGAGCCCGGCCCCGTGGGGTAGGAAAGACAGGTGAGCTGGCATTCTTGTGATTCAGACACCAGCTGTTTTAAACCAAACCTGAGTAGACAGAAGAAATAACAGAGAACACTTGGCTAGTACTTTCCCCATCGTAGCCCTGGGAGATAAGTAATGTATTATCGCCCTCCATTTCACAGATACAAAACTGAGGTTTAGAGACAGGAAGTGGCCTGGTAATCAGCTAGTAATTGGAGGTTCAGACTCAGGTCTCTTGGCTTCAAGTACAGCATTCATTCAGAGCAAGTCATCCCATCCAGCCTATGTCCCCCAAAGGATGGAGGAGAGAGTGAGGCTAACAACTTTGCACAGCTCTACCTCAAGCAAATCTAATTCTGTTGGGAGTCAAGACCCACATCCAAATGGACATCCATTCTGTATGTGAAGACCTTCAGCGAGGGGGACCCCAAATTTGCAAATTTCTGAGCCACGATCTGAACCGTTTCCTGCCTCTAGGCTGGTCCTTCCAATCCCACCCCATGCCCTGAGGAGAGCCTTGTGATGGTGACCCCGGGGGGTAGAGGGGAGACACATTTCTGTAAATCACTTCTCCGCCCCCCCTCCCAAAGGGGTCCTCTTGTTTCTAAGGAATCCAGGAAGCCTGACTTGAGCCACACAATTGAAACCTTGTTCTCCTCCTCCCTCTTCTCCCTCCACAACCAGACTGTTTTCACAAGACACTTGCCCCAGGAAAGCATCTCCACACAAATGGCTTGGCCAGGAAGGGTCCCTTCCGTAAGCACCTGACAGGACCACGCTGGGGGTGTTGTCTGGCCCCAGACACTGGCATGATGCATGCTGTCTGCCTTGGTGTCGAAGGCTGGGGTGGGGGTGAGGGTAGGGGTCGGGGGGAGGAAATGTCCCCCTCCTCATCTCCTAATCTGGGTTAGAATGGGGGGATCCAGCTCAGCCAGGTCAAAATGCCAACTTCCAAAAGGGAGGATACTGGGAATGGCCTGAACCTCAGTCTTCCCAAAACCAAGCTATTCCCAAGAGCTATTGGCTTATTTGCATGTGATTTGCATATCATTTACATGCATTGTGCAGATGCACTTGAACAATGATTTAAGAAACAGTGATTGAGACACAGCCAGTATAACCTTGAGCAAATGGCCTCTGTGGCTCCAGCTTCCTCACCTGGCAAAGGAGACCACAGGGCTGGCTGGGTCTGGGGGCTCTGTGTGGGCGGCAGGAGAGGGTGCAAGGAAAAGCAATAGGGCACCCCCTGCCCTGCAGCTCTAACCACAGAGAGGGGTCAGACTGGCAGGACAGGAAGGAGGGAGAGAGAGGCATAGAACTGTAGGGTATCAGAGCTGGGAGAGACCTTAGAACAGGGGATGTCAGGGCTGGGAGGGACCTGAGAACAAGGGATGCCAGAGCTGGGAGGGACCTTAGAACAGGGGATGTCAGGGCTGGGAGGGGCCTGAGAACAGGGGATGCCAGAGCTGGGAGGGTGCTTAGAACATGGAATGTCAGAGCTGAGAGGGGTCTTAGAACAGGGGATGTCAGGGCTGGGGAGGGACCTTAGAACAGGAGATGTCAGAGCTGGGAGGGGCCTGAGAACAGAGAATGTCAGAGCTGGGAGGAGTCCTAAGAAATCATCTAGTCTGAGACCCTGATTGGGGAAACTGAGATACCTAGAAAAGGTCACTAATCTGTGGTTTTGCTAGAGTTAGAATGGCAGGGTCGGAATTTGAACCCAGGTCTCCATATGCCCCATCCCATTTTCCTTTGACTACTGCCTTCCTTATGAATCGGGGCTAGGAGAAGCGGGGGGCAGTCTAAAGCAACTTTCCTCTGCTCCAGCCTCAGCCATTCCTGAGGAAAATAAAGCTCATGAAAGAACCACCTCTGAGTCTACGGACCGCAATCTTGTTTTGGGAAGAGGCTGTGTGAGTGTGTGTATTCCTGCCGAGGGCATCCCCAAAGCCAGCGAGGGAAGGCCCTTTGCTTCCTCTCCAGAACCAGGACATACAGACTGCAGGGATGTCTGGCAAAGACAGACCTTGGAAGCAGGACGGTCTGGCTCCAGGGGAAGGGCCAGGGATGTATGAGCTCACAGGGGACAAATTTCTCTTTATTTTCTGGGAGGGGCCCCAGAAGGCACCTTGTCCAGTCCTAGCCACCCCAGGGCAAGGATCATCTCCCTGGCATCCCTGGCATCGAGGCTTCCGGCTCGACCAGCTCCACTGACAGAGGGTTCAGCACCAAGAGAGGAGGAGTTGGCAACTAAAAAGAGAACAAGGCCTAAAGTCCAAGAAACCAGAGCTCCAGGCTGGGCTCAGACTCTCGCAGTCACACGGCCCTGGGAAAGCTCAGGGCTGTTCTAAGTAAAATGTAATTGCGGGGTTGTTGCACGGCTCAAACAGACCTCAGACACTGAGCTTATACAGTGTGATGCAAACATTAAAACAGATACAGAAATGTTAGAGGTCACTCATTTTATAACCACATATCCGACAATACAACAAGCATTACTGAAGGCCCATTGTGCACAGCAGTGCCTGTGCTGGATGGTGATGGAGGTGTCAACTTTAGATATGCTATTCCCTGTCTCTGTAGAGGTGGGGGGCTATGGGTACTAAACACTCCCTATACTGTCAGACTAAAATAATGTGGTGATTAGTGGCGAATAATAACTAACATTTGTATAGGGCCTACTATGTGCCAGGCACGGTGCCTTTTTAAGCACTTTTTAAGAATTACCTCATTTGACCCTCACAACAGCCTTGGGAGGTAGGTGCTGCTATTATCCCCATTTTACAGATGAGGAAACTGAGGCAAACAGAGGTTAGGTGACTCACCCAGGTTCACATAGCTACGAAGTGTCTGAGGCTGGATTTGAATCCAGGTCTTTCTGACTCCAGGGCCAGGGCTCCATCCACTGAACCACTAGCAGCCTAGTTAGTTTTACTAAAGTCATATTCTTTTCTTTCCTTCCTTCCTTCCATCCTTCCTTCCTTCCTTCCTTCCTTTCCTTTTTAAATCATAGGATCATAGATCCAGTGCTGGAAAAAACCTCAAAAAGAAGTTTGTCCAACCCTCTCATTTAAATTTTTTAAAAAAAATTTATTTATTTTCAGTTCCAAATTTTCCTTCTCCTTCCACCCATTGAGTAGGCAATAAATATACCCATTATACATGTAAAGTCATGCAAAACATATTTCCACCTTAGCCATATTCAGGGGAGGGGTAAGAAAAATAAAGGAAAAAATTCTGCTTCAATCTATACTCTTGAGTTCATCAGATCTCTCTAGCATTTTACATCATGGGTCCTTTTGAATTGTCTTGGATCATCTTATTACTGGGAATAGCTGTCATTCACTGTTGATTGTTGTTACAATGTTGCTGTTACTGTGTACAGTGTTCTCCTGGTTCTGCTCAATTCACTTTGGATCAGTTCATACAAGTCTTCCCAGGTTTTTCTGAAACCATCTTGCTTCTCATTTCTCAAAGCACAACAGTAATTTGCCACCACAAAAAGAGTGGCTATATTTATATATATATATAGTTCCTTTTCCCTTTTTTTAAATCTCTTTGGGATACAGACCTAGTAGTGATATCACTGGGTCAAAGGGTATGCACAGTTTTATAGCCCTTCGGGACTAGTTCCAAATTGTTCTCCACAAGTTGGATTGGTTCACAATTCCACTAACTGTGTTAATTTTCCAGTTTTCCCATATCCTCTCCAACATTTTTTTTCTGTCATCTTAGCCAATCTGACCCCAATGCCCTCATTTTTTTCTACAAATGGAAAAATTAAGGCACAGAGAGCTTTAGTAATTTAGGATCATAGGAATCATAAATCCAGAGGTGGCAAGGAGGCCATCTAGTCTCACCCTTCCAATCTGCAGATAAGGCAGTCAGGTGGTGCTGTGGATATAGCACTAGACTTGGAGTCAGGAAGACCTGAGTTCAAATGTGACCTCAGACACTTAAAAGCTGAGTGGCTTTGGGCAAATCACTTAACTTCTGTTTGCCTCAGTGTTTTCATGTATGACATTTCAGGGATTTAGATTAGGTCTCTTCCTGATATAAATCTACGGGCACTTAATAAGTATTTCTTGATAGAATGATTGAATGAAAGGTCCAAGGTGACACAGGCAGTAAGCACCAAGGGTAGGATTTGAACCCAGAGTGGATCCCTCCAAAATCAGTGCTCTCCCCACCAGAATGTAGGTTGTCTCCCTGATTAGAATGTAAGCTCCTGTTTTTTTCTTTCTTCATATCCCCAGAGTTTAGCACGGTGCTTGGTATATAGTAGACATTTAATAAATGATGACTGCCTGACAAAGGATGGTGGGGATACATTCAAAAGTGAAAGTAATATAAAAACAAAAAACATCAATAAATTAAAAAAAAAAGTTTTACACAGTTTTGAAAAGAGACTTGGGCTCTGTCCTCAAGCAGCTCATGGTTAGTGGAGTCCACCGAGGTGAAGGAAAGAGCGCTGGAGCCCCATCAGGGCCTTTTAAAAGCCCCCTACCCCCACCCTGGGAGGGCCCTGGCAGGACCACACTGCAGAGGCCTCCTCGATGCCAGGTCCCAGGTCTGCCCTGTGATCCCTGCTCCTGCCCTAGCACCACCATCACCCACTTGCCCTCCCAGTGCCCTTACATAAACAGGTCAGCTGCCAGACAACAGCTGCCTCTATGTCTGGGCCCAGAGGAATGTTAACCTTGATCTCTTTGGCCTTCAAGAACATTATATAATCACCCTGAGCTGGTGATATCATAATCCGGTCCCATGGCAACCAGGGAGCTTGAACAAAGGAGCCCAGCTTCCACCCCCACCCCCACCCCACCCCCAGCCGGACAATGGAAATCCCATTTGTCTAGCCCTGTCCAAAATGGAGAGGTGGCCCATCTGAGGAAGGAAAGGCCCGGGCTCAGGAAGGCTGGGCCAGGCTCTGACTTCAACGTGCTCCATAATCTTGGGCAGGCAAGAGGGACTTAGTTACCTCTACTGAGAAATGGGGACAACTCCACTTGTCTCAAGGTGACATAGAAAACATCAGATCTGGGGGTGGGGGGTCATAATCCCAGATGTGGAGTCAGAAGTGCTGGCCATCGATTCCTAGCCTTTCATGTCACAGTGGAGGAGACTGAAGCCCAGAAAGGTGAAGGAATGTGGGGTCACAGATCTGAACCTAGAAGTGGCCTCAGAGGCCACTGAGTCCAACCCAGACACCTTACAGAGAAGAAAACTGAAGCCCAGAGAGTGAGTGACTTATTTAGTCCAGATCACACATTTAGTCCAGAACAGAGCCATGGTCATTGATTCACAGAAAGGACCTCGGAAGCCACTGAGTTCAAACCCTTCCTTTTACAAGTGAGGAAACTGAGGCCGGGAAGATTGAGGGTTTGCCTAGGCTGCACCCCTCTTCACCTCTATTACCTAGCATCCCCCTCTTCCTTTAAGATGCTCTTTATGCATCAGTGATAGGAGGGAAGGAGAAAGAGCATTCCAGGCCCCGGAGGGAGCCAGAGAAAATGGCCAGAGCCACGATATGGGGAGTCTTGTTTGTGGAACAGCCAAGAGGACAGCATCCCTGGAGCCAGGAGCACAGTTCAGGGAGTTAGGCAGGAGGGGACCAGGAGATGATGGACTTCAAAGGCCAAGCCAATGGTGTATCTGATCCTAAAGGCAATAAGCAGCCACTGGAGTTTGTTGAGTAGGGGGTGACACAGTCGGACCTGGGTTCAGAGTATGTAGTACTGAGTCCAAAGACAAACATTTGGAGGGGCTTCCTAGTTGTATGACCTTGGAGAAGTTGTTTTACCTCTAAGCCCCATATTACTAGACTGCATGTTGGGGAAAATGAGTCAAACTACCTACCTCATCAGGATGTCACAAGGAAAATGTCTACAGAGTGCTATAGAAACATGAATTGTTATTAATAAAGTGAACAGGAAAGTGTTCTGTAAACTGTGGAGTGCTCTAATGAGTAAAATGGGTTTTTATTATCAGAGAAGTTGCTCTGGGTCTCAGTTTCCAGCTCTGTAAAATGGGAGAAATCAGTGTAAGGCACATATCTGAAGGAGGTAAAAAACCAGAAAGATCTCACATACTCCAGACTATTTATAGCTGCATTTTTTTTTTGTAGCAAAGACCTGGAAACAAACTAGATGCCTGTCAACTAGGGCATGGTTGAACAAGGTATGTTGTATGAATGTGATGGCTTTATTTTTGTGCTGAATTCAGAGAAGCGTGAGAAGACTTATATGAACTGATGCAGAGTGAAGCCAGCAGAACCAGGAAAACAAGATACACAGTAACTACACAAGAGGGTAAATGGAAATACTGTAAAAAGGAAACTAACTGTAACAACCAAGCATTGTTCAGGAGAACAGATCAATGAACCAAGCAAGTGTCTTTGTTTTATGGGCACCGAGAGCTGCCTGGGCTGTCAGACCTGTTTGCTTTGTAGTTGGTTTTTCTTAATGGTCTTTCTTTCTATCCTCCAGTGTGTGGTACATAGTAAGCCATTTAAAATGCTTGTTAATTGATTAATTGAGAAGAAGAGTGTTCACTGGGTAAGGGTGGGGTCACAGGTATCACCAAAAAAACCCACCAACAAAACTTTAAAAAATTAAAATTGAAATTGGGTTCTTAACTCTCTTCTAGTTTCACAACTTATTAGCTGACTAATGGTCTCGGGCCCTGAGCCATGAGAAGGATCGGGACCAGAAAAGTCCTCTGGTCCAAGGGGATGGAAACAGAGACTCCCAGCAGCCAGGCCAACATAGAAAATACAGGATCATCCATATGCACAGGATGCAGGCTTTCCATGTGTGGTTTGGTTTGGCTCATTTGTGGTGTAAACGGGACCAGGACAGCCTGTCACATGCAAAGTTTGTTTACATGTAAAGTAAATGGGACCTGGTAGAGTCTGTCACATGCAAAGTTTTAAAACTCCTAAAGTAAGGCAAGCAGGGCAGGGAGTCTGGGCAGGGGCACAGATGGTCCCCAACAGGCTTCCCAAAGGGCCACCGGCCACGCACAGGCCGACTACGGGGTGAGAGAGGGGCTGTGACCCAGACAGGTGGGAGGAGGGCCCTCACCCTAGGAACCGATGGTGATAAAAATAATGACAACTGCCGGGAATATCTGGAGTAGCATCCACCCGCCCTTTATCAGACTTGGTCCTAACCAAAGCCTGGGATAGAGGAGCTGTTACTATCCCCTTTTATGGACGAGTAAGTCAAGGCTCAGAAAGATGAGGTGAGACCTGCCAGAAGTGGGATTTGAACCCAGGTCTTGGCGATTTTAGGTCCAGCACTCTGTCTCCTATGCCCACTGTCTCACATTTTATGTCTGGCTCCCTCTCTCACTGGAATGAGCCCCAGGGATCGTCGTGAACCCTTCCCCACAGCAGCCCTGCAGGGGAATGTTCTGAGATACAGGCGCCTTGTTTTACCTGCCAGGAAGAACAGCTCTTTCAGCTGAGCCTCTTCTTCTGAGCGGAAAAGCCCCTTCCAATCTCCTTATGTCAGAGCCGGAGGGACCTCAGACACCATTTTTGACTCTCTCTTTTTACAGGAAGGAAGAAAAGCGGAGTGATTCACCCAAGGTCACGTAGCAAGCTCGTGGAGGAGCTGGGAATGAATGGAGTACTGGACTCCGCTGAGTCCTAGCCCTGCTCTCTCAAGCCCAGCTCCAAAGGACATGGAATTCTAGAGAGATCTGCAAGAACCATCAAGTCATGGGCTCACAGATCTGGACCTAGAAAGAAGCTCCAAGGCTGAGTGGCCCGCACCTGAAGAAGAGGCATCTCCAAAGCTTCCCTCCCAGCTCCGCCAGCCCACAGTCTAAGGTCTCTCCCGGCTCCGAGGCCCCTCCCAGCTCAGACATTCTCTCTTCTAAGGCCCTTTCTGACACTGACTTCCTAATACTCTATATTCTAACATTGTTCTGGAGGTCTCGCCTGGTCCTGACATTCTCGGATTCTGCAATTCCATGACTATTGCTTCCCCTCTGTGAGTGTCTGCCAGACCCCTCCACGTTACCAAGACAACCCTAGCCAGTAGAATTCCAATTACCTTTGGGGGCTCCAATCTAGCCCACTCCCCTGCTCGCTGCCTGGGCAGGCACATTCAGATGCCTGTCCAAGAAAGGACGCGACTATTAAACCATCACCCCAGTCAATGGGGACTGTCTGGGGAAATGCCATTTAGCCACGGGAACAAAAAACCAGGGAGTCCAGGGGAGGAGATTCATCACACGCACGTACACACATACACACACATATGTACGTGCACACACATGTACACACACACACACACGCAGCTAGAGCAGGGCAGCTGCTTTACTCATTCATGCCCAGCCTCCCATCCAGTGACTGGCTCTGTCTGGTCCTGGGGAGCTGGGACCCTAGGATGATCACTCTTCCCTCTCCTGAGCTCTGTCCCTCTCCTCTCTGAAGCATCTGCCTGGGGCTTCCAAACACCCTGGGAGGCAGGCAGGGTGCAGAGGCCTAGGCTTCCCAAAGGGCAGTGGGTCAGTGCAAGGCAGGATCAGGCCTGGAGCATGGACAAACAACCCTGGCTTTGGGTCAGAGCTCACAGGAACTTTAGGGAGCTTTATATGAAACCCCTCATTCAACACAGGGAGGAAGTGACCCCAGAGGGGAGCAAGGGTCACCTTGAGCAGGCCTCTCCCTCTTCTCTGTGTCTCCTTTGTCTAGAGATGAGGGCAGAGGCCATAATCTCATTTGTCAGTGGCAGGTCAAGTTCACACTCTAGACCAGTCTAGACTGTTACAAAGGGTCCAGGGATCATTGTGCTTATAGACTTTGAGCTGCAAGGGCCTTGAGAGGCCATCTAGTGCAACCTTACTGGATAGCAATAATAGAGTACTACTAACCAGCATTTATTAAGCACCACTCTGCTCCAGGCTCTGCGCTAAGAACTTTACAAATATGATCTCATCTCATCACAACGACCACGGCAGGTGGGTGCTATTATTATACCTCTATTTGACAGATGAGGAAACTGAGGCAAACGGGGTGAAGTGACTTGCCCAGCGTCACACAGCTAGGAAGTGTCTAAGCCTGGACTTGGACTCAGGTCTTTCTGCCTCCAGGGTCATCGATCTGTCCACTGCACAGCCCAGCTGCCTGTAGGGGCAGAAGCTGAGGCCCATAAACGCTGAGTGCTCTGCCAAAGATCACACAGGCAATAAGCAGCAGCATGGGTGCCGCTTTAGGGGGCTAGGTCAACCCCCTCTGAAAGACTAAAGGAAGTGGATTGAGGACAAACATAAGGATGCTCTAACTTCCCACAGAAGGGAGACACTGTGCACTTGTCTGTGCCCAAGACATGCATCCACCTCTCGACCTGAAGAATTCCTGGATTAAGAGTCACGTGGAACTCCTAAAGGAAGACCCTCTCATGGTGCCCATGCACACGTCAGTTTTTCAACACCAATCTATCAGACAATTAGTGCATGTCCAACGCCGAAAGCAGGAAGGTGAGGACTCCACAAGGTCATTACAACAGGGTCACTGCCTCATGGGGCGTATGGCCAACCTTCAGTGACCTGTGGAGGCAAAACCTCTGGGATGGCAGCTGGACCTTGGTGAAGTCACACATAGGCACATGCTGGATACTTCCTGGCTAGGCCCCCAGTGACCTGTTAGGATGACAAATCCCAGATGAATTTTGGATCTGCATTTGGTGGAGGGGGTTTCCCCACTGGGAGTTTCTTCCTCCACTCCTCCCAATGAAATAACAGGTATAGAGCCCATGGTTCTGCACATCAAGTCCTCAGATTCTTAAGGTCCAGAGACACCTGCAACAATACAGCTCGAGGAGGAGAAATGCACACATACCCTGTTTTGGTGCTGTGGCTGGGATAAGAAAACATCTATGCGAATGTCTTTGTTGTGCCAGCCCGGGAGGGGGAGAGTTCAAGCCCACCATCATTAATCAGTGTGTGACATCTGAATTTGCCTTCCGCCAGGACCCTCTCAAACCCTCCCAAATCAGCAGCAAAAAAAAAAGGAAGGACATAGAGGCCCCAAGGGAGACGGTCGAGATGTGATGGCCTGGGAAAAAGCCCAAGAACACGGGGCAGCAGTGTTTTCTCCAAAGACTTCCCTAGATCACCCCTTGCCTTTTCCCTTCGGTTTTCCGCCTCTGGCCTTCCCTTCTTGCTGGCTGCACATCACAGTTCACAAAGGCATCACCCTGAGCACAAACAGGAGCATCAAATCCAACCTGGTCATTTCACAGCAGAGGGAGCTGAGGCCCAGAGAGGTTAGGAACCTGGTCCAGGGTCACAGAGGGAGCTCTCAGCAGGTTGCTGTCCGTGAATAGAGGGTTCTTTCGGTGATACCCCCCAGCCTCCAAAGACGACATGATGGGCCAAGCAAGTCCCAGAACAGAGAGCGCTCTCCAGAAAACCCTGCCAACACGGCATTTCATCTTCCCTCTCAAATTCCATCTTTATCCCCCACTCTCGGCCAAAATGTAAAGGAAAAAAGTCACTATTTTTATCCCTAGGCCTTCCAAATTTCTTCAAGTTCTTTTTCTCTAGGCAAGGGATCGAAACCAAAAATCAGTACTCAATCTCCTTTTGCCTCTGGGTCTTTTAAGTGCACACCAAGGATGGGCGGGTCTTGAAGGAAAATGGCAGCAGACTTTGTGTATCTTTATCTGCTCCCCCTCATCCACCAATAAGCAATGATCGAGCACCTACTGTGTGTCAGGTATAGCACAAAGGCACTGGAGATGCAAAGACTAGTCCTGAAGCTAGTCCTGCCCTCCTTACATTCCACTGGGGCAGGGAGGAACGGTTACAGACACAATGCGGTAGAGAGAAAGTCATTTCAAGAGGGAGAAAATACTGCCAAGTGGGAGAGCCCAGCAAGGCTTCCTGGAGAGGTGGCTCCCAATCAGCTTTGCAGGGGCAGCCCTTTGTGAAACTCAGATTAACTTGAAATAGGCCATCTTGCTGTCTGCCTGGGTGCTTTCCTGGTCGCCTGGGGCCATGGGATAGAGCCCTGGACACAAGTGTTGAGACCCCTCTCCTCCCCCCATTCCACACTGACTTTCTTCATAAGAAAAATGAAAGACTTAATTTTCAGGGCCTGTACTTCGGATGTTAGCAAATACAGTTCCACACATGATGATCCAGGCTGGGCATGAACACTGATGTCTAAGTGAAATGAGCCAGTTGCACCAGGATCTTAAGAATCTCAAGGTTGGGGGTGGGGTCTCAGGGGCCATCTTGTCCAACCCTTTCCTGAACCATCAATCCCTTCTAGGATATTTCTGATAGGATTCTATGTCCTGGCCAACAGCCCTGAGGACCTCCTGGGGCCCTCCTCAGAAAAGAAGATGCAGGGCTTCCCACAGTCGGGCCCCAGCCCCCAGCAACCAGTTAGTGAAGCTGGGCCATCCCAGGGTGCTTCCCAACCTGCGGCCCCAGCTGTCGCCAAGGGCTGCCTGGGCTCTTCCTTGGGAATGCCAGGCTCCCTGTAGCTGCTCTCGGCTGCACCTTTGGCACGACAAAGATGGAAGCCTTCCCTGGCCCTCTGACAAAGGCATCTTCCCTTCCCTGTGATTTGTGGGAGGGGCACTATTCAGCTCCTGACAGCTCAGGGTGATGGACTGACCCAGCCCTGGTGGCCTCCGGCCCCAGAAAGGGCCCCTCAGGCTGGCGCCAGCCAAGGAATCTGGCAGCATCTGGAGCCTGGGGAAGAGTCAGCTTTCAAGTCAGAGCTGGAGCTTTCTCTCGGCCGCTAATTTGCTGTGTGACTTTGAGTGAGTCCACTCTTCCCTCTGGACCTTGGTTCGCCCCCCTTTCAAATGATCTCAAAGATTCCTTCCAATCGAGCTATTCTGGGGGCCTATGACAACCCTCTATCCTTGGTACCAGAGGTTGTAAAGGCCCCTCGTTAATTCAGGTCACAGAAGGCTAGAGCACGAGGGGGCCCTTGGTGCTGTCTAATCTAAACCTCCCATTCTACAGATGAGCAAATGAGGCCAGAGAGTTTAAGAGACATTCCAGTACACTCAGTCAACTTTGATCAAGTGGGTCCTACATGCACAGAGCACAGTGCTAGGCACTGGGGGCAGACTTTGAGGGGACTCGTGACCTCCTAAGGATAAGCACACCCTCTGTTACAGAAAGCAGCCCACCTGTACATCCTCATCCTGTGTGATCCTAGTCTGCCTCTTCCTATGGATGTGACACCTTCCCTGTCCCCACAGAGCTTGAATCCAGCAGTAGAGAAAGAGAGGTCATGGAGAGAAATACATAGAGTAACACATGTAAGTAAGGAGCAGTATTGGGCCATAGTTAGAGGCAACTTCAGAGCCAGGAAGACCTGGATTCAAGTTTCACCTCTGACTCATTCTGGTTGTGTGACCCTGGGCAAGTCACTTGGCTTTCCTGGCCCTCAGTTTCCCCATCTGTAAAATGATGGGGTTGGCTGGACTGGATGGTTCTCCTCTAACAGTCAAGACCCAAGCCACAGTCTACCCCATGCCAAACCAATGCCCCTTTTAAAGATTAAATTTGTTGGGGTGGAACCCACCCCTTCCCAAGGCTACTGTGGGCAGAATTCTCTGATCCTTCCCCATCCACAGAGGAGTCGATGAGCCATGTTTTTCATTCTTCTTTCTTATCCTTCCAATCCTCGGAAAGAAAAGCCCCAGTTTCAGCAAGATTAGAGAAGGGTCAGCTGGGGAAGCAGGCCCCCCCCCCGCCGCTCAGGCTTGTGGTAGGCCTTGGCATCTGTCTGCCAGACCGGCAGCTCCCAAGCGGAGAATCAGCCGACTGCTAGCAAAGAGGGCTAAATTTAAACAGAGGGTAGCACCTGCCCCGGGGCTCCTGTTTGAGACCCATAGCTAGGGACAGCCAAGTCAGGAGGATGCTGTGCCCCTTACGGCCAGCTGGATGGCCTTGGCCAAGCTCCTACCCTTTCTGGACCTTAAAATCATTATTTCTGAAATAGGACAGGAGGGGCAGGAGGACCAGATGACTTCTAAGCCCCGCTTCTACTCTGACATTCAGGGAGCCTGTGATTTGCCTCTCTGGGAACCCCCAAGGCTGCAGGGGGAGGAGAAAGATGGACCCAGGGAGGTGGGCAGGGCCCACATAAGGCCCATGAAACATGGGGCTGCTAGCTCCGGGGAGAAATATATTTTCTTAATAAGAGGGCGTCTCCATCCATTATTCATTCTTGCCCACTCTCAACTCACTTCTTCAGCAAACGGCTCCCTCGGTCAGATTAATTGGCTGGAATCATTTGCATTTTCTGTTCCTACACGCTGAGTTTACTCAGCATTTCTAAGGGCCCCCTGGCAAAAGGGTTGCGTCTGCCTGAGCAAGCCTTCTGTGTGCCCAGGGAGTTGGCTGCCCAATGGCAAGGAGGAGCTGGAGATGGCAGCGCATCCTCGCTGGGGTAATCTGAGGCCTAGGCTCAAGGGATCCTGGGCTACTCCAGGGCAGCCTCCAGTTCTGAGGGACGCAGAGACTCTTGGGGATGAGTGGCCCAGAGCATGACGGTATCAGCAGAGCTCAAGCAGGCATGATAAGAAGATGAGAGCAGTACAGTTCGAAGTTCTGATCTCTTTGTCTGGACAAGGGAGAGAGAGGAGGAGTCTTCGGAATCTTCTCTTGAGAACAGACTTCAGAGCCTAGAAGATGGCATGTCTGCCCAAAACAGGGTGTGTGTGTGTGTGTGTGTGTGGACACTAAGCCCCTACCAGACTATAAACACCCGACAGGCAAGCAACCTTTATGGGTACCTAACAAATCCCCATCCACTGACTGGAATAAAGGCCCACATTTCAGGAAGAACTCTTCCCTCCTCCATCTCAGAAGAACTCTGGAAGGTCTGTAGACGAAGTATCACGATTCCCTTTGTAGAAAGGGGGAAAGTCCAACAGAAAAGCTTGGAGACATGCCCAGGGTCACAGAGGATCCTGAGTCAGAGCTGGGACCAGCCCCCGGTCTCCTCACAGGCCTTATGGCTCTTGAGAAATTAATGAATGAAGAAAGGAATGGCCAAATAAATGCACGGGACATCTGGAAAACAAGTGAGGGGCCTCTCCCTGCTCAGGAAAAGGGAAGGAAGGATGGTTCCCTCGCAGACATAAATGCTTGTTGATGAACTGTTAACCATCCCTTTCTTTGCTTGCATCACATATACCTGAGGGAGAGTGGCATTGGGGCCCAAATCTCCAGGAAATGCCCCATGTAGGAGCTGGAGGGGCCTTCGAGACATTTTCTCATTTCTGAGGGGAGAACCAGGGAGTGAGAAGGGGTCTTGGGGGCCTGGCCAGTGGCCATCCAGTCATTGAGCAGAGGGAGTCCAGGGCCCCAGGAGGCAGGCGCCCACGCACTGGACAGCTCCCCTTGGCAGGAAGCTGGTCCTTGCCATGAGCTGAAATCCTCATTCCTGGCTTTGAACCTTGGGGCCCCAGGTACACAAAGAACCTCAACCATTGCCTCCCTCCTGTTCTCCAGGCTAAACACTCCCAGGTCCTTCCATACGCATCAGGCCTTCCACTCTTCCTGATTGCCCTCCACCTTATCGCTGTCCTTCCTGAACAGAACAGTTCTCCAGATGTCGGCAGAGTAGTGGAGCGGGTCTCCTGTTCTGTTCAGTCATTTTTCACTTGTGTCCAACTCTTTGTGAGCCCACTGGGGATTTTCTTGGCAAAGATACTGGAGTGTTTCGCAATTTACTTCTCCAGCTCACTTTACAGATGAGGAAACTGAGGCAAACAGGGTGATGTGACTTGCCCAGGGTCACACAGCTAGTAAACGTCCAGGGCCAGATTTGAATTCACAAAGGCTGGATTTGAACTCGCTCCTTCCTGACTCCAGGTCCAGGGCTCTATTGAACCTCCCAGCTGCCTCACAGGCCTCAGTTTCCTTATCTGTAAAAGGAAGGGCTTGGGCTAGATGGGCCTAATAATCCTATGACCAGATGACCTTTGAAGTCCTTTCCAGCTCAGAGCTGTTTGTCCCGTGACCCTGGATCCTCACATGCCAAACCTTAAGTGTTCTTCCTACTACTCCACGCTATCTATGATCTGACTTCGAGGCTTTGGGCCAGTTATTTTCCCTTTAGGAGCCGGCAGTAACTCCTCTCCTGCTGCCTTCCCTTGCTATTCAGAGAACACCTCACTGCGGGCCCTCCTTCCGTCTGAAGACAGACAGCGAGACTTCCAGTGCTCAGAAGAGCTGACACAGGGGTCCTGCCGTGACCTCATTTGCTTGGAGTCGTCATTAGGAGATCCAACTGATGTGTGGCTGCTGAGGTTGGAAAATCCGGGGGCTTAATATTCTTAGCTGCTGCTACACGCTAGGCAGGAGGTGAAGGGAGGCTCGCTCTCAGCGCCCCCATCTGCAGACCCTCCCTCCCACCCAGCATTTGGGCCAGACGGCATTCTCCTGCCTGCCCTGGCCTCCCTGGAAGGGGAGGAGATTCTATTTCCATTTGACACACAAGGCCCAGAGACTCAGGTGACTCACCTAAGGCCATAGAAAGAGGATGGGCCCGGGTCAACCCTCCCTCTGTCACTATTCCCAATTTATCCAGTCCATAGTTCGACTGTACAGGGTTCTTTGCATGTTGTCTCCCCACTTAGACTGGAAGCTCCTTGAGGGCAGAAACTGGCTTTTACCTTCCTTTGTATCCCCAGTGCCTGGCACATAGTAGGTGCTTAATTGATATTCACTGACTGATTGGCATGTCCTCTGACTCTAGAAAAGGAAGATCGCCTGACCTGAGGGTTCTCAACCTGGAATCTTTGGACTTGTTTTTAAAAATATCTGGACACACTTACACATTTCAAAACATGATTTTAAGAAAGGGTCCTTGGCTTTACTGGACAGCCAAAGGGGTTCCAGACCTCTCATCTAAGCCAACCCTAGATTCTAGATCCTGGATCCTAGGAACACTCTATAAAGTCTCCCTGACAGCTGTTGGGCCCCCGGCCTGAACGCCTCCAGTGACAGGCTCCATCGGTGTGCTCCCTTCTCCTGAAGAGGGAGAGAAATAGGTTCCACACAGGAGCCCCTCATTTGGCACAAATGAATCCCCTCCTCCCCTCTGCTCATGAACTGGCTCGAGCTGGAGAAAGATTTCCAGGGATGTGGAAACATGCCAGGCGCTGAAGTCAAATGATTCCGAAGAGCAGCCAGGCTGGTAATAGGTTTTAGTGGGAAGTGAGAGGGGATAACGTTTAAAGGCTGTTAATTCTGAGTCTGCAATAAAAGAAATTAAGGCATAATATACTGAGGAGGCCAGCAGGCCCATTAGCCTGAGTGGAATACCAATTACAGTGACGTTCTCCAGAAAGCTAGAAAGAGAGGCACTTTCTTCAAGGCCTCAAGACAGCTTGGAGGTGAGGTGGGGAAGGCTGTTTGCATCTAACAGCACCTTAATCATGGGACAATAAAGAAGCCAGCCTTCATGGGGCTCTGCAACAGCCAGGGAAGGAGCCGGGAAGAGGAGTTTCTAAGCTCCCCAGGAAGGCAGGACCCCTACCCTCAGACACCACCAGTCTGAGAAGGGCACATCAGCCAAAGAAGCCTAGAAAGCTAGAGCTAGAGGAGAAGGCTGGAGATCACCCAGGCCAACAAATGGGGAAACTGAGGCTAGGAGCCAGTAAGGAGTTTGTCCACGATCTTGCAATCTCAAATCCAGGCCTCCTGACTCATTTTCCACCAAATCACTTCCTCATTCGTCACTACCCTCTCCTGTGTTTCACATCTGGCTCCTTCCCTCTGCTCACATCCCTCAATGTGGCCTTTACTGCTACAGCCTCCAGTCAGTCTCCCAGCCTCCAGTCTCTCCCCTCTTCTACCCATCCCTTCTTGTAGATGACAAAGGGAGATTCCCAAAGCACAGGCAGGCCTGGCCATATCCCTCCAATGCCTCCTCCCCCTTAGCATCCACCACAATCTAGCTCCAACTTATCTTTCCAAACTTCTTGTACACACCCCGTGCTCTAGCAAACTGGTCCACTCATTATTCCCTTTTTGGGACCTCCTGTCTCCCATCTCCCCTCCACCTCGGAGAATCCCAGTGGCAACGCCCCAGGTTACACGCTCCTCCCCTCTCTCCCCATTCTGTATTTCCTTGTCTGTGTCTGCGTTGTTTCCCCCAGCAGAAGGTAAGATCCTTGAGGGTAGGGGGCATCTCCTTTCTGTCTTTGTACCCCGAGAGCCCAATACAGTGCTTAGCATATAGTCAGCGCTTAAGAAATGCTGGCTGGATGAAAGAGAATGCCAAGCCGGCTGCCAGAGACCCTGATGAGCTAGGGTGGCCAGAGGAGGGCAGGCAGAATGGTGAAGGGTCCTCTAGTCCATGCCCTGTGAGGATGGGCTGAAGGAATGGAGTGGGGGAGGCTGGGTGAAGGCAGGAGAAAGAAGACTCAGGGTTGAGGTCCCAGCTGTCTTTGAGAATTGAAAGGCCTGTCATGAGGAAGGATTCAATCAGTCCTTCAAGGCCTCAGTGGGCAGGGCTGGTGAGAGGGCAGGAGACCATACAGGGAAGCAGAGGGAGGTTTGGGCCAAATGCAAGGAAGACCCACCTAATCAGTCCTTCAAAGGAAGGGGCTAGCAATCTGGATTGGTGGAGGATGTTTCCACACTGGGAATTCCCTTTAACAAATGGAATCCCAGGCCCAGGCCAAAAACAGAATAAAATTAATTCATTGCCATCAGATTGTGGTCGTTCTCCTCCCTCCTGGTCCTCAAAATAAACAAGCAAACCTGAGCTCTTTCCCACAGTCCTGGGGTTAGAGTCAGCAGAGCTCTGAGTTTGAATCCTGACTCTGACACCCACTAGGTGACCCTGGACTCTCCACTTAGGTTTGCTCATTTGTAACAACAAAGAATGATGAAGCTTCTCTCACGGAGATAGTGTATGTGAACTTTAAGGTGCTACATAAAAGCCAGATATTAAGGATGATAATGAAAGATGATGACGGCCCATTTTCTCTCACTGGCTCTGGGTGCTGCTTGCATGAAGGAAATGTGCCCTACCCACACCCACTGCCCAGATTCTCAACTCCCCTCATGGTTTCTAGATGTCCTAGACTCCCCAAACCTCAGACTCAGGGTGGGGGGTGGATCCTGGGGGTCTCTGACTCCCCCCAGGGGAGGAATCTTTTCTCTAGCCTCTATGACCCCACAGCTCATCTAGCCTCTGTTTGGTTACCTCCAAGGACAGGGAACTCACAACCTCTCCTTGGATCATGAGGATGAGCATGCCTGAGAGGACAGAGTTCCAAGGGGCTCTCAGCCAAGCATCCCTCATTGACCTCCTGTGGGTCAAACAGCTCTGACACACGAGGGCCTTGGCATTCAGCAGGGAGAATCAGCCTTCTCTGCTATCCTATTCTCCAGCAGAAGAATCCCATCCCACTGGACCTCGGGAGGGAGTGTAGACCCACAAAACAAGTGACAAATGGCTCTAGTATCAAGGGGCCTTAGGTTCATATACTGTCCTTGTCACCTCAGGCTCAAACCACTGCTGTAAATTATCTGTGTGGCCTGAACAAGTCACAAAACAGCTCTCCTTGGCTTCCCCTTGTGTAAAACAAGGGAGTTGAACCAGAGGGGCTCTGGGGTTCCTTCCAGCACTCACTCTAGGATCTTCAAATAGTATGGTCTCCAGCCTCTGCCCTATCCTGGCCTCCCCTGCCCCATCCTGGCCTCCCCTGCCCCATCTTGGCCTCCCAGTCCCGTCCTGGCCGCCCCTGCCCTGTCCTAGCCACCCCTGCCCCGTCCTGGCCACCCCTGCCCTGTCTCTGCCACCCCTCATGGAACAGAGGAGGAGCCTCAGGACCAAGACAAAGATGGAGAAGAAGCATTCTAACCCAAGTCCTATGATCACATACCTAGCTTTGTTGAAAACCACCTACCCAATACCTTTGTTATAAAGAGGGGTAAAGTGAGACATGGAAAAGTTAAGAGGGATTTATTCAAGGTCCCACAAATATAAGTCTCCATGGTGGGATGTGAGACTCAAGGGTCCTCCATCTCTTGGTTCAAGGGTGTTTCGTGCATGTGATGTGCAGGCTCCAATGGCAACATCTGACTCTAAACTGATGAGTGAGTAGAAGGAGGAGGAGGCTGGGAAGAGTCAACCTGGAGACCCAGAGTAGCCCAGCCCAGCTCTGACACACACATACACATACACACACACACACACACACACATTCTCTGTCTTTGTCTCTTCCTGCCTATCTCTCTATATCTTCTCTCTGTCTGTCTCTCTCTCTCTCTTCTCTCTGTGTCTGTCTGTCTCTCTCTGTCTCTCTATCTCTCTCTGTCTCTCTACCTCTCTCCCCATCTCACAGAAGGCCAGGCGCCAGTCCTTCTGGAGTGTGGGGCACCAAGCCTGGAGTTCTGGATTATACTCCTAGGTTAAGACCAGCAATTCTGGGTTCAAAGCACTTCCTGCCCCTTACTAGCTATGCCCTGGAGCCAGGAGAGCCAGGTCCTGATCCCAACTCCACCCGAATCAAGCTGTCCCAACAGAGGGCAGTCCCCGGGTCTGCCAGGCGCCTTTGCCCTACACAGATGGGCCAAGTTACCACTTCCTGGAGATTAACCAAAAGCCTGGGGGTGGGGGGCGGGAAAGGGCTCTCACCTCCACAGATGCAGATACTCTTCCCAGGGCTGCTGTTAATTAATCACTCTTTACCTGCCCATTCAGTGTAAATTAGCCAGCCCAAGTGCAAGTCACACACTCCACTGAGGCAGGCCCTGAAAAAGTCCACAGGGGAGGAAATCAGAGAGGCCTGGATGGCAAAGGGGGAAGGGGCCTCGGCAGTCATCTAGCCCAATCCGAGGATTTTACAGAGGAAGAAACAGACTCAGAGTGGCCAAGCAACATCCTCCAGGCACACAGCGAGAGCCAGCAGTGCCTGGCCTGCAAGCCCGCTGCCATTTCCCCTCTTGCCTCCTGTACTAAAAAAAAAAAAAAGGAATTTGGTATTGACAAATCAAAAAATACTGCCTCTGAGGCAGCTCGGTGCTCAGTGGCTATAGTGTTGGACCTGGAGTCAGGAGACCAGAGTTCAAATCCACCCTCAGACATTTACTAGCTGTGTGACCCTGCGCAAGTCACTTCATTTTTTGCCTCAGTTTCCTTAACTGTAACATGGGGCTAATAATAGCTCCTACTTTACAGGTTGCTGGGGGGATCACATGAGATATTTGTAAAATGCTTTAGCACAGTGCCTGGCACACAGCAGGGGGCATATACATGCTCATTCCTTTTCCTTTCTTGAAGGTGTTGCTGAATCTCAGCCCCTACCCTTAGTTGGGACTTCTGCCTGTTCCTCTAGGCCCATGGTATCCCCCTGCACAGGACACTTGTGCCTTCGGCCTTGATCACTGCGGGAGATGAGGAGGGAGGGTGATATAACTGAATGCCCCTGTGGAGGCTCTGAAGTCAGATGACCTGGGTCCAAATACTGGCTTTGTTACTTATTACTAAGAGGCCTTGGATAAGTCATGGAGTTGACCACAGAGTCTCCAACTCATAGGCATCCCAGCTTTGCTTGAAGAGGCGGCCCATTCTACTCTGACATCACTTAACCTTTTCAGGCCTGTTTCTTCCTCTGTCCAATGAGGAATTTGGGTAAGAAGACTCTTAAGACCTTCCTGGCTCTAAATCCTATGATCTTATGAAAAAATTGGAAATGATCTGCCCGATCCTCCCCTCCTGACACTTCCTCTCCCATCCCAGGACTCTAGAAAGAGAACAGAGCCGTGATCCGGCCTCCCATAGGGGTCACACGCCACCAAAGTAAGCCTGGCTGGATTTTGCTGTCTTCATTTCCCTCCTTGTACCTCTCTACTCACTCCCCTCAGGCCCTCCCAGCCTTCTGATTTCTCCATCCCACTGGGATGACAAATGGCCAGTGAGATTTCAGCCGTTCTACCAAACAAATTCGGCCAAGGAAAGGGCCATCTCTTGGGTTGTGTCCAAGCTGTGGCTTTATGGAAAATCCAGAAGCATAAAACAGGACCTCCAGAAAAACAATGACTCTTACTGGCATTGGTGCTAATGCTCCCCAGGCCTTAGAATCTTATAAAGAGATTTTGCCCCTGCCCCCAAACCATCTCTCCTCCAAACTTCCTTGTTTCTGTCAAGGGCACCCCGACCCTTGCAGCTACCCAGGATCATGGTCCCTGCCCTCACCCCCGTATCTGGTTCTGAAGTCTTCACGTCATGTCTCTAATCTGGTCCCTTCCCACCTTGGTTCAGGCCCTCATTAACTCTCATTTGAACTACTGTAATGGCCTCCAAATGGGCCTCTTTGCCTCTCATCTTTTTCTTCTCCAATTTAGCATCCCAGGCTCTGTTTGAAAACCCCCAGTGCCCCTCACCTTCAAAACCCTTTCCCTCTTGTCCTATCCTCAGAGAAAAGCCAATAAATCCAACTCAAAGCCCTCCCCCACTTCCTTTAACCAATTCTTAAATGGAATGGTTTCCAGTTCTCTCATCTTCGTGGTTATCCTCCTCTGAATAGTGCCCTGGGCCTGGGTTCAAATCTCACCTCTGGCACTTACTTACTACATGTGTGACCTCATTTGTGAAATGAGAGAGTTGAACCAAAAGGCCTCTGTGGTCCCTTCCAGCTTTCAATCTGTGATGTTCTGATAGACATTTGTGGGTATATTGGCAACTAAGGTGGGACTTTTTTTTTTTACTGTTTTAGAATGCTAAATTAATTAAGTGTCTTTGATTAAGTCTTACTAGGTGCAAAGCTCCAGGCTCACAGCCTTTTGTTGATTAGGTGTGAATCCTTTGGGACCCCAAACAGAGTACAAAAACTCAAAGGTTAGCATTTTGTCTGGGGCTCTCACTCCTGGAGGGGTGTTGATGTGGAGACTCTGGGCAAGCCGTTGTAACACCCCACCCCACCACCCAACCCCCCACCCCCACCCCCGCCATGGCTTTGCTAACCCAGACCCATTGGTTCTCTAGTAACTATGAATTGTGATTTGGTCTCTATTGTGATATGTCTCTGTTTGTAATTTCTGCTTGTATTTGCTCTGAAGTTCAGGTTGCTGGCTTTTCCTCCTGAACTAAGTGAATGATATTTTATGTTGGATTAAAGTAGGATTGTTAACCTCTTAAAGTTACTTTCCTTAGTAAAGCAGATCAAAAGAACCTGTTCTGATATATGGGATTCCACGCCATCTTGGGGAAGGGGGGGGGAAGAAAATCTGGAGCTCAAAATCATGTGGAACTGAGTGTTGTAAACTAAAAATAAAAAACATTAATTAAAAAAAGAACCTGCGCTGGCAGCTCTTATTGCTGGTCTCGTTGGGTCTTACACCCCGGTAGCAGCTGCTAGCTGCACTGTTGTTACAATGGGCCATGGGTTTTCTTAGCAAAGATACTAAAGTGATTTGTCATTTCCTTCTCCAGCTCATATTGCAGAGGAGGAACTGAAGCAAACAGGATTAAATGACTTGCCCAGGGTCACGCAGCTAGTATCTGAGGCCAGATTTGAACTGAGGAAGATAGTCTTCCTGACTTCAGGTGCTCTTTCCACTGCACCATCTACCTTCCTGGGAAATCGGGAAGACCTGAGTTCAAATATGATCTCAGACATTTACTAGTTGCATGACCCTGGACAAGTCACTTAACCTCCCTAGGCCTCAGTTTCCTCATCTGTAAAATGAGGAAAATAATAATAGCATTGCTTCACTGGGTTCTTGTGTAGATCAAATGAAGTAACCCAAGGAAAGTGCTCTGTAAACCTTAAAGAGCTATATAAATGCTTGCTGTTGCTGTGAGTACTACTACCTACCTCACCGGACTGTAAAAAGCTCTCCCTATACCATAAAACACTATAGAACAGAAAGGACAATTAGTAAGTCATTTCCAAGGTTCTCTCTGACTTCATCTGTAAGACTCCAGCACTGGACCTTGAGGCCTTGTGGGCCTCACTCAGAGGTTGATGGGTGGGGGGATGAGGGGCCAGATGAGCTCTAAGGCTGGATGTCTGTGGTTTCACAAATGTATATCAGAACATCACAGACTGAGAGCCAGGAGGGACCACAGAGGCCTTTTGGTTCAACCCTCTCATTTCAGAGATGAAGACATGGGGAAGTCATCTGACCCAAGATCCCGGATCTGACCCAAGGTCACACATGTAGTAAGTGCCAGGCCCAGGGGTCTATTCAGAGGTAGGTAACCATGAACATGAGGGAACTGGAAACCATTCCATATAAGGACTGGTTAAAGGAAGAGGACATCTTTAACTTGGAGACAAATAGTAGAAGAGGAAACAATAGCTGTCTTCGAGAATTAGAAGGGTTGTCATGTGGAGGAAAAAGCCTTGGTCTGCCTGGCCCCAGAGGGAAGAACCAGGGCCAAGCTCTAGGCTTGATTTCTGGAAACACTAATTGGTAGAAAGTGGGATGCCAATTGAAGCCAAGCCCCAACCTAAGGCATCTGCCACCTGAGCTGTCCGTGGTGCTGAAACATGGGCTGGCTTTGGTGACCAGCCCCTGAGCTATCCGTGGTGATGAACCCTCTGCTGTCGCTCCTGATGGATCCATTAAAGGAGAATGAAAGTGTGTCTGATTATGGTGAACAGCACTTATCAGGACAATACGCTCGATGGGCTCCCAGCCAACTTCCTGCCTCTCGGAAGCGTCTAACTACGCAGCTGTCATTTTTTTTTTAAACTACAGCCATGATAATTAAATAGTCATTAAGAAGAAGGCTCATAGAGACTGGTGCTGAGTAAAGAAAGCCATGCAGTGAAGACAGCAAGCTGGAGCAGTTAAACAGAGCTCCAGAACATCAGAGGTAGCCCAGGCTCCAAGTGTGGCCCCAGAGAACTCTGAGGCCTTGGGCTAGTCACATGACTCTTCTAGCTATTTCCCCCTGAGGACCAGAGATGCTACAAGGAGAGAAGAAAGGGAAAACCACTTGATAAGTGAAAACTTTCTCCTCCTGGGTTCCAGAAGGCACCAGCGCCAGACCCTGAGGAGCCAGAGGAAGAAAGGAAAGGTTTCATTTGGGGTAGGGGCTTGGCTATACCCGAGCCCCTGGCAGGGCTGCATTCCTCAACCCTACTTCTAGCACCACCTCAGCCATGGCCTAGCCCACACTTGCCACAAGCACCCGATCTTTGCCAATGACTAGCCCTGAGATCTGAAGCCAGCTGCTTCTGTCTGAGCCTCATGATCCTCACCTTCAAAATGAGAGGATTTGGACTAAATGCACTGAGATCCCTATGAGGGGCTCCGTACCACTGGGACCAAAAACTTCCTTCAAGACACAGCTTAGGCTTCTACCCAAGGCTTTTCCTGATTCCTCCAACTCCCTCAATCCCTTGTATTTACTCTATGTGTGTGTGTGTATACACACACATACACCCCCCCCCCTGCACACACACAGAATCATAGGTGTTGAGCTGGAGGGGGCCTCAGAAGCCATCTAGTCGAACTCTCTCATTTTACACAGAAGGAAACTGAGCTCCAAGGAGGTCAAAGAGTTAGCCCAAGAGTCAGAGGGAGGATTTGAATTCAGGTCCTCTGATTCGGAGCCAGTGCTCTCTCTCTTGTTGTATATCCCAAAGACATACAAGCTCCCTAAGGTTGGGGATTGTCTCAGTTGTTTATCTTTGTATTCCAGTACCTTGCATACAGTAAGAATTTAATAAGTGACCATGTATTGATGAGTCTGTTAGCTACAAAACCAACCCAATGCATATGCAAGTTCCTACAGCTCAAACATACATATGTATGCATGAACACACACACATCTCTCCAGAGATGTCAAGTCACAGCCAGATGGTCGGCTCTTCCTGGAGGCCAACATTTAATGCTCTAATTAATTAACAACAAACCACCCCCCCTTTCCGCATTCCCACTGCCTTCACCCTGACCAATATGCCTATATCCCTAATCCCCAAAATGGGCACAAGCCATGTTAGGTAGACTAAAGAGAAATCCCCAGGGACCATTGTGTTCATCTGGTTCCATTGGGCTCTGGCCTTCAAACAACATATTCAGGGGGGAAGGCAGGGGTGGAGGGCTGGGGAGGAAAAGGTGCATCAGGGTAACAATTACTATTCACTGCTGCAGAAAGGAGCAACTCCAAATTCTTTAGTCTTGTCATTCAAGATCCTCTATAACCCATGACAATCCTTTCAGATTATTTGAACCCCAATAATATCCAGAGCATCCCAGCTGCTTTTGCTCTACTCTAAAAATGCCCTTTCTGTGCCAGCGACTTCAAAGCCCAGATAAGATTGACAAGGGGTATCTTTCCCCTTGGTGACAAGATGTCTGTGGCCAGAACAGTGGAATTTCTCTTTTGTTGATATTCTAAGGACATTTGCATCTTGGGATCATAATCTCCAAATGACACTACCTTGTCAATTGTCTTGTTCAACTAAGAAACTTCCTTTCTTATGATATGGAGATCATAAACTGGAGTTGGGATTGTTACTGAAACCTTGTCTTTCTTCTTTCGGTCAATGAGAAGTTTGCTTCTGATTCCATGATCATGTGTCTGCTAGCTTTAAGGGAAAGAACTATATGAATTTATATATCACTTAGCCTGTTTGCCTCCTTTAACCAAACTTCCAGGTTGACACCCAACCTCCACCTAAACTTCCAGATTTACCTGCCCTCATTCTCCGTAGAAAACTACCCGTCCGGATTGGGTAGGGGAGGCAGCAGGGAGCAAAAGCAACCTAGAGGTTGGACTTTACAAATAGATGAACAGAAGCCCAAAGAGGGGTCATGGCTAGGCCAAGAGCATCTGGTAAATAAATGGTAGAGAGGTGCTTCTCTCAGGAACTCTCAGCCTGGGGAGCTGCCACGGGCCCTCCCAGCGTGAGAGAGAAAAGTCAGGACACAGAACGTCAGCGACTGGAAAAGCACAAGAGAGGAAGAACTCATTTGAAGCCACTTGGACATTCTGCTTCCTAACACAGAAGAGGCTGGGGCCTACCTGCAGATCAGGAGTTCTTCACCAGAGGTCTATGAACTTATTGTCTAAAAATATTTTGACAAATGTTTTTAAATATAATTGGGTTTCTACATATTTTAATTTATGCATTTAAAAACATGATTCTGAGAAAAGGATCTATTGGCTTCACTGGACTGCCAAGGGGCGCAGGGCTCCTTTTGTATATATTTACATTTCTGGGTTAGCCCTTCCCACCTCCCAGAATCCCTGGGCGGCTGCCAAAGGAGGCCCAAAGGCAGAAAAGTTGGACGCTCTGAGCATCGCTTGGAGGAAAAATGACCCAGCCATAGCCGCCAACCCTGCCGCTCATCCATTCCATTCTCCACTAGGAGCCCGGGGGAGTAAAAAGCACCTGAAGACCTGGACTCTAATCCCTGATTATTAGCCATGTATCTGTGAACAAGGCACGCTGCTCCATGTGCCTCAGCTTCCCAGCCTGTAAAATGGGAATGACCTTACATGGTTGCTACAAGGCAAGTGTTTGCCTTCTGGTCCTATGGATATAGAAGTTGTAATGATGAAGGTAGCCTCTTCCTTGGCCTTTTGAAAGGCTGGTCTTCCTCAGTCTCTCTTCCCTTCTTCCAACTGCTGGCTCACTGTGGCCTGACCTTTCAATTCCACCCAGGGAGGGCCTCCAGCAGCTGGTGCAGAGAAAGGCTCCCAAGAAGGAGGCCCCTTGACTGCTCATGGGAAAGGCTGGCATAGGCTGCTGGGATATGACTTATTCGGTGTTCTGAATAATATAACACAAGGCTCCAGGATTTCTTTTCAAGCTGGTAAATGGGGAAGAGAAATCAGGTGGGCCCTTCCTGAGTGTAAGCCATGCCAGCCCCGTGAACACTGTCCCTCAACCTCCATCAGAACACTGTGACTTCTCACAGAGAAAGGAGATTTGAAATGTGAAATAGGGACAAAGATTGGGTATCAGGGACCAAATTACAAGGCCAAAAGGCAGGCTCTTGAATTTGTAAGGGATCTTGTGGGTGGATCAAGGCAAATCTGGAAATGAACAGGAGCCCCCTCAATAGCATCCCAGATACACTATCCTAATCTCTAATGACCTCCAGCAATGGGGAACTCACTACCTCCAAAAGCAGATGAGTCCTCTGTTACTTAGCTCCAACTGCTATGAAGCCCTTTCCTACAGCAAGCAAAGATGTGCCTCCATGCAAGTCTCCCACCTTTGTTCCCAGGTTCTAGGCCCAGATCTGATCATAAAGGGCTGATGCCTTTGTAGAAGTCATTTCTCTGGTCTGGGCCTCAGTTTCTACCTCCATAAAATGGAACTGGAGGGTCTCTATCAAGACCATTTGGTTCTACTACTCTTTAACTTGGAAGCTGCATGATCTGGGAAGCATAGTTGACAAACTGGAGACCATCCAGAGGACAGCAACCATTCCAGTGAAGGGCCTCGGGTCCATGTCCTAGGAGGGCTGATTGGGGCAGTTTAGCCTCAGGACAGCTCCGGAGGTATCCACAGAGCTGCCTGTGAGGATCTGAAGGAAGGATTAGCTTTGTTCTGCTCAGACCCAGAAGCAGAATCAAGAGTGATGGGGAGCACTTCCAAAGAGGTAAACTGAGGCTCAATGGCAGGAAAGGCTTCCACCAACATGGAACAACAGGCTGCCTTGGTAGGTAGGTAGCTCTCTTTCACTGTAGGTTTTAAAGCAAAGGCTAAGTGACCATATTAGGAAAGGTATAGTGGGGATTCTTTTTAGGGGACAGGAAGCTAGTTCTGGAGTCAGAGGATGTGAGTTTGAATCTTGCTTCTGCTGCTCCACCATTTGTGTGAGTTTGGGCAAGTCAATCAACTCCCCAAGGGCTCAGTTTCCTCATCTGTAAAATGGAAAGGTTGGCCTAGACAGCTTTGGAGGTCCATTTCAGCTCTGAGATTTGGTGATTCTTGGAGTCCTTTTTAACAACTCAACAGAACAGTCAGTCAATAAGCATTTACTAAGTGCTTACTATGTATGGGGGGGAGGGAAGAAAGATGGGAGGGAGGAAGGGAGGGAGGAAGGGAGAGAGTAAGGAAAGGAGGAAGGGAGGGAGGAAAGGAGGAAGGAAAGGAAAGAGGAAGGGAGGGAGGGAGGGAGAGGAAGGAAAGAGGAGAAAAAGAGGGAATAGCTGTTAACTCTATTAACTGCTGGGCAGCTAGATCAGAGGTCCGCTAAGCTCACCTGGCTCATCTTTCTTGTAAGCGGCATGCCTCCCCTGTCTGTTTTGTAAGACTCAATCTGTTTCTATCTTTCTCTCTCTTGCCTCCATTGCTATGCTAACACCAGCATCCCCCGGGGCCCTGGAGCCTTCTTCTCTTGGCACTTACTGAGCTACTAAGACTTAATCTCCTATAAATCATGAGGCAGGCATGCCCCTGGGAGCTGCCTGAAGAGGCCACATCTCCCACACCAGCACAAATAGGAAGGCAGTCACCGATGGTATCACTGGAGGCCAAGGAATGGGACATCTTCACAAAGGGTGGATGGGCCTGGAAAGACAGTGCTTTTCTTATTTAGATAAGGTCTGAGGAGTAATAAGTATGGAGGATATTACCAGGACCCTGGACTGATCTGCAGCCTGGCAAATGCCTGTTATCTCACACACCAAGAATGAGCCAGATAATAATGTCCGATTTTGCTCAAACAAGACTCAGTTATCTTCTAACATGTACTTGTGGAATTAATGGAATTTGAAACCCAGTGTAGTATGGTCTGTCCAACGAGCTGATGTGCCCCAAGTGCCGAGAGAACCTCAAACTCCTGGAATGTGATGATCCTAGAACCCCAGAGGCTTAGACCATCAGAATCCCATAATCGCAAGATCATCAGGTCTAGACTTGTCAAATCCTGGAATCACAAAATCAAAGCCTCACCAAAAAATCTTAGAATCTTGGAATCTTCTGCTTGAGTCTTAAATTCACAGCACCTTGGAGTCACAGAATCAAACACTCACGAGTCTTACAATTGTATAATCTTGAAATCACAAAATTTCAAACTCACAAGATCTTAGAATCCTGGAGCCACAGACTCAGAATTATTGAATACTAAATCACGGACTCTCGGATTTTTACAAATGATGAAGTGTAAGAATGACCAAGCCTTCAGACTCAGGCACGGATCCTCAGAATCAGAATTATGGAATCTTGGGAATCCCAAAAGCAAAGACTCATGGAATCTCAAACACTCAGAATCTGAGATTCCCAAGGTGGCACGGGCTGCCTCAGCGGGTAATGGGCTGCCTCTCGAGAAGGTCTTCAAGCAAAGGCTGAATGACCAGTGGTCGGGTGAGTTCTGGTGGGTGCTCCTGCTCAGGCAGGGGCTGGATTGGGGGGCCCCTGAGGTTAATGGTGAGATTCTGTGACTCAGAGAATCTTGGTATCCGAAAATTTCAGAGCTGGACGCTACCTCCATAACCAGAGCAGGCTGGACAATAAGGTCCCTTCTAGCTCCAAAGCTGTCAGCCTATGCTTCTTCTCCTGCCTTAGTCTTTGGAGTACTGTGAGAATCCCACAAGAAGTAGACAGAGTCAGGTGTCCAACACAGGAACTTTCTGTAGCCAGTGGCCAGCATCCTTCCACTCTCTTTTCCAGGGGGCACCATGTTGGATTACAACCACCCGTCTGGTTGGCTATTTCCCGAAGGCATTTCTCAAAGGTCCTGGACCACACCAGGAACATAGGACAGAGCCCTGGCTTTGGCAGTTAGGGAACCTAGGTTTGCCTCCTGAACCTGCTCCAGTATTCTGTGTGACTCTGGGTGAGTTCTTTCATTGCACTGAGTCTCAGATTCCAAATGTGGGAGTTGAAGATATAGAAGAAAAGGGATGCCTAGGTCAACTCTATACCTTCCATCCTCTAGAGCTGGAAGAATGTCAAGGACCATCTAAGCCAGTCCCCTCATTTTATGGGACCCAAGAGGAGTGATCTGCCCAAGGTGGAACAGGCAGTAATTGTCAGGTTCCCCCAATTCCAGGGCAGTGTGATTTCCACTGTCCTCTGATGGCCATCCTATGATCCTGTGATGGATGTTCCCACCAAGGGATAGCTGAGAAAACTTTAAAGACAGAGGGGAAATGATGCTGTCAAGAGAAGATCTACCCCGGGATCCCCAGGGCCTCACCTGGGCACCCCCACCACACTGGCCAGTTTCCTTCAGCTGTTCGAAGACTGTATCCTCCACCCCTGCAGCTCCACCTTCTGAGCGAATGGCTCTTCCCAGCATCTCCATTTAAGGAGGTGTTCAAATGAGCCGTCACTTCATTTCTCACCAGGCTGATGCCCCCACAATCATCTACCTTCCTCCCATCCGTTTTCAGCTCCCTTTTATGTGGTGTCTTTCCCCATTAGAACACAAGCTCCTTGAGGGCGGGGACTTTCTTTTTGCTTATAACTGTATTCCCAGTGTTTGGCCCATAATGAGCACTGAAGAAATGCTTTTTGACTGCCTGGAACTACCGAGAGGAGCAAAGTGCTCAAGAGGATGGTGACCAAAAAGAAAAGGAAGATTCATCGTCCCTGCCCCAAAGCCTCTTTTACCAGTGCATAAGAGATAGATACATAGGTACACACACAGATAAATGGATGAATGGAGAGACAGACAGATAGACAGATCGAGCTCCAGATACAGCCAGAGAGGTAAGTTCCTATCACCCCACATCTCTCCACTTCCTGGTCAACCAAACTGTCTACACTGGGTGTCTCCACTTCCTTCCCTCTCACTCTCTTCTTAACTCTTTGCAGTCTGGCTTTAGACCTCATCATTCAACAGAAGCTGCTGAGGATCTTATAACTGCCCAATTTAACATCCTCTTCTCTCTCTTCCTCCTTGATCCTTCTCAGCTTTTGATGCTGCTGCTGCCTTCTCTCTCTCAGGGCACCTCTTCCTCATCTATCTGCTCTTCTTTTCTGGAATTTCATCCAGGCCATGCACATGGCCCCTGGGTACATCCCTCTGCTCTGTCCCAGGCCCTCTTCCCTTCCTTCTATATACCAGGATGCCTTTTTTATATCATGGAACCCTCTGGCATGCTAGCGAACCTATGGACACTTCAGAAAAAGGCTTTTAAATGCATGAATTACAAGACAGATTATGAAGGAAACAAAAGGTTAGTTGTGGCCGGGGGGGGGGAGTGGGGGGGGAGGTTTTCTAAAGTTTTTTTTTTAAATCTCTTCCCAAGTATCCATAGGTGCCTTGGGGGTTCATGGGCTCTAGGTTAAGGACCCCATACTCCACTCTCTCACTTGGTGACTCCATTAGGCCCCGGGTGTTAGTTATCAACTCTATGCAGTTGACCCACAGGTCTCTGTAGCCATCCTCGTCTCTCTCCTTATTCAGTAATCACAATCAGCTGCCCATTAGACACTCCAACTGGATGTCCCATAGGCATCAGACAAACACATACCAAACTAAGCTCATCTTCTCTCCCCGCCTCCCCTCCCCTCCTCCTTCCTGACTTCTCTACCCTTGCCAAGAGCACCACAAGCCTTCCTATTACCCAGGCTTCCCATCCTTTGACTTCTTCCTCCCATCCCTCCCAGTCACTAGGTCTTCTCTCTTGACAGTCGGTTCCACTTTCCCAACATCTCTTACATCCACCCACTTCTGTCGACACGCACCTGCTTCAGGTCCTCATCGGCTCTTCTGTAGACCATGCCACGTTATCCTCTCCTCCACGCCCTATGACCTCCAACCACACTAGCTTACTGGTCAGTCCTCACCCCAGCCCCCAGCACTCTGTCACCCAGCTCGAGCCCCTTGTACTGGCTGTCCCCGACACTCTTCCTTCTCACCTTGGCTTCTCAGAACTCCTTTCCGTTAAGATTCAGCTCTAGCCTCTCCAGGAGGCCTTCCTCAGTGCCCCCCCAGTTGTTAATGCCTTGCCTTTCCATCATATTATCTACTCTGAACAAATACCTGTGTTCATGCTGTCTCCCCCCTTCCCCCCATCAACATTGGAGAGCTCCTTGAGGGTGGGAAAAAAGAGTTTTTGCTTTTGTCTTCACATCCCCACCACTTAATACAGGGTCTGACACAGAGCAAAAGTTTATTAAATCCCTGTTGATTGATAAGCAAGTCATTTCTCCTGAGCCTTGATTTCCCCATCTGCCAAATGGGGCACAAACCACCTCACAGGGCTGCTTGCTTGAGACCTTCTCTTTTTAATCCCCAAGAGCTATGAAAATGCCAACGGTATAATGAATCCAGGCCTTGGATTCCCATACCCTTTCTCTCCTAACCAGGGGGCCATCCGTGGAGCAAAGAAAAGCCCTCAATCCCCGCCCCCCACTGGGAGCCAAGGTGACAGGACTGTCTCACCTCCTAAAGTGGAATCAGTCGGGGCCTCCAGCCCCTAAATCCCTTCTTATGCTGGAGAAACAGGCATCCCAGAGGCCACAATCCAGGCCTCCTAGGCCTCCCTGAAACATATAGCCCCCTACCTCCCACCATCTCACCGCCTACACCCTCGGAGCTGCGGCTGCCGCTGCCACACATGATGAGTGTGCGGGGGCCGGGGGCTGCCTGTAATCGAGGGATTTCCCAACTTTGGCTGGGATCTGTCACAACATTAATGTTAATTACGGCTCGTTAATTTAGCCTTCTGCTTAACCGGGGCTCCTGACAGCAAATTACTCATAAGCCTCGGTGGTTCAATTCACTGCTGTGGTTTTCCCAAACATTTGTGTGGCTGACTAAGAAGGAAAGACAAAAAGAAAAAAAGAAGAAATGCCCTGTCGTTGGTGACCGTGGGCAAGGTAAGCTTCTAGCAAGGTGCGCTCCAACCTGCCCTCAGCAGCTGGTGTTGTGGATCACAGTCAGGGAGCCTAGTCAGAGAATCAGCTGCATCAGGGACAGGGAGGGGCTGGTGTTTCTCAAATCCTGCCTCTAACATTTGTCAGCTGTGGGATCCTGGCCCATCCCCTCTCTGGGGACAGTTCTTCCCAGCCTTAAAGGATGGGCAATGGCCTCACCAGCTCGGACAATGCTATCTCAATGCCTGCCCCAGATCCCTCCGAGTCATCACTCCCCTTTGTAGAGCAGAGTGTGTTCCCTAGCTTTATTCCCATTTTAGACAGGAGACTGAGGCCCGAGAGAGGCAAAGCGTTTTGTCCAGGGTCACTAGGAAGAGTGTGAGCTAGGATTGGAGCCCAGCTCTGGTGACCAGGGCTCATGCATCCCTGAGGATGGGCCCATCATAAGAACAGAAATTACCTGAATGTGGCAGGACACCTGCCCAACCCGGCTACCTGATAACCTCCACAGAGCCTCAGGGAGAGAACTTGGCTGAGGAGGGCTTGGGGGGGGGGGATAGTTCTCCATCGGCTCCAATGCCTGGAACTAGGTCAGGCTCCCCACCCTGTGGCTTCCGTCACCAATTCCCAGTGTCCCCGTATAGCACTCTTTTCATTTGATGTTTAATTAGCCAGGCTGATGAGCCACCATTATGACGCAGGCAGGAGATGGAGGGGAGTGGAGTCCTCCTGGGAGGTGCCTGCGGGATATATCCAGGCCACTCTTCCCCAGCTCCCCTTCCTTAACCTGGGATGTCAAGGTCAGCCCACAGGTGGTTAGGAAAACACCCAGAGGGGACATGGTGGTTATCTTCAGTGACCCAAACCAGACCAGTGGATGTTTCCATATGTCACAGGCTGCCCGGCATCCCTAAGTCGCAGCTCAGCTCTCTGGCTTCCTTCAAGGCCCACGGAGCTCGCATATGACTCCCTTCCATGAGGCCTTTCCTGACACCTAAGTTGTTACCGCTCCCACCACCCCCCAAACTCCTTTATATCTACTTTGGGTATATTTCGTATATTCATCTATAAAGCAAACTGTAGGCTTTGTTCTTTCACTGTTTCCTAACCCTAGAGATAAGTGGGGCAGCCAGGTGGCCGCTGGCCATGGAATCAGGAAGACTCATCTTCATGAGTTCAAATCCAGCCTCAGACGCTAGCTGTGTGACTCTGGGCAAGTCACTTCACCCTGTTTGCTTCATCTGTCAGATGAGCTGGAGAAGCAAATGGCAAAAACCTCCAGCATCTTTGCCAAGAAAACTCCCAGTGGGGTCACAAAGAGTCAAATACCACCAAAGGACAACAAATACTTCAGGCCCATGCTGGACACTGATAAAGTGATGAAAGTCGAAGAGTGAAACAACCCCTGCCCTCAAGCAGATTATATTCTAACAAGGAAAGTGATAAATGCCTCTATTGATATGTACATAATAAACAGAAAAAGGGAGTCACAGAAGTTAGGGAGGCGTGGGCATCTGGGGGGCAGAAGAGGCTAGAGATGCACTTAAGTGATCCTATGACCCAGGGTTAGCCACTTCCCTGCAGTGGGCCCCAGTTTCTTCATCTGTAATATAAGGGAGGCTTCGAGCTGAAAGCATCCTTCAAGGCTACTCAGTCCAGCTCCCCTCATGTTGCAGATGAGGACCCGAGGCCCAGAGAAAGGAAGCACCTCCTCCTAGTTACCAGGCTGGGGAATGGCCTGACCCCAGGGCCTCAGATTCTGAGTCCAGGCTCTTCCCTCTCACTTCTAAGGCTCCTTCTCTCCTCACTTGGCCCCGATTATCAGCTGTGGGCTGGTCGTTTGCTCCATTAAGTAGATTTATAGCTGACCACCAGCCCAGGCCCAAGGCTGCTGGTTAGCCCACAGCGACAGCTCTGGTACCCTGCCTCTCTCCCCTGCCTTAGGCTGTCCAACATTTTTATCAGTGACCGAGGCATCTCACTGTAACAGCTCCCATAAGCCTCCAGGGGGCTTGGCTTCTAGTAACCTCGGGAGGGGGGCAGCAGGGCTAGTGTTATTCCCACTTAGGAGACCCAGATCCCCAAGGGAGGGACGTCCCCATGGACATGACTGTGTCCAACCACCCCCAGCAAACAGCCAGGCAGTTTGACATGCTGGAGGCGGGGCGAGGTGGGGGGGGAGCCCAGGGCTCCCGGCTCAGCCTCTGGCACTGACTTCTGGGTGACCCCCAGTTTGACTTGACCTCTTGGCTCTATGACCAGCAATTTGAGCCCAGCTGACCTCTCTGGGCTGTTGTCCGTAAAGGTCCTCATAAACGCTAATGCAACATGAGCTGCTAAGATACTTAGATGCACAGCAGTGTGGCAATAGGAAGAAGGCTGGATTAGGAGTAGAAGACCTGGGTTCAAATCCTAGCTATACCATTTACTAGCCCTGTGACCTTAAACAAATCATGTCCCCCATCTGGGCCTCAGTTTCTCTTTATGTAAAATGAGAGACCTAGACTAGTAAGTGCCTACTTGTGCCGGGCTGAGGATACACAGAAAAGCAAAACAAGGCCCCTCCCCTCAAGAACCACACTGTCTAATAGGGTAGACTGAGGACACTCTCAGGGGGCAGGCACTACTGGGGACATAGCGGGAGGAAGGCAGGGCCTCTGAGAAGCAGACCAGAAAAAGCCTTCTGACTTGAATTCAATCCAGCTCTGCTCAGATTGTTCTGGCCTGCTGGCATTAGTGTCACAAATGCTCGGACTCCCTAAGAATCTACTCAATATGGCGAATCTTTAATAAACTTTGTCTTTTCTTTGACAAGGAATAAAAAGAAGATAAGGCCTCCTCTGGAAGGTGGAATTTGAGCCAAGAAGGGTGAAAACCAGGAGGTAGAGACAAGGAGGGGGGTGGGAACAGTCCTGTCCCTGCCCGGTAGATGTGACCAGTTATTTTTCTCCCCCGCTCTATCGGCTATATGACCTTAGGAAGTCCCTTAAGCTCTGTGTGCCTCAGTTTCCTCCTACGTAAAGTAACACTCTCTCAGGCCCCTTCTGGCTCCAAATTCTATGATTCAGAAATGACTTCAAGCTGGATGAGACGGGAGGCCAAGGACACACCAAAGGCCCTGCCCTCCCAGGTTGCCAACGAACCTCCCACCTCCGGCCACTGAAAGCCTCCACTGCTGACTCCTCCCTCTGACGACGAGAAGGGCCCCAACAGTCAGTACTGCAGAATTCAATGACACAAAGAGAGACGGCTTTAATTAGCCAGCTAATAATTGTTTCCACTGAGGCTCGTGGAGAATCACTTTGTTCTAGGCCAGGCCCTGGATTCTTCTGGCTCAGAAAGGGAGAGACAGGGACAGGAGAGCGCAGGACTCTGGAGAAGCGATGATTCCATCCAAGAGGTGAGGGGCCATGGGGCGAGGTCAGGCATGCATTTGTCAAACACAGCCCAGGTTCTCCCTATCGTGGCAGCATCAGAACTCAGTACCTGGAAACAGCCGGGAGAGATGCAGCCACCCACAATGTCCTTCGACAGCTCCTCACCTGGTCTCTCTGAGCCTCAGCTTCTTTATCTGCAAAATGGGCCAGTCTGAACTACGGGAAGTCACTTTCAAGTCTAAAGTTTCTCAGATTTATTATGTTTTGCGTGACTGCACATGTATAACCTACGTCAAATCCTTCACCTTCTCAAGAAGGGGAGGAGCAGAGGGAGGAGGCGAAAGAATCTGGAACTCAAAATGTTTTAAAAATGGATGTTAAAATTGTTTTTAGGTAATTGGGGGGAAAAATAAAATAAGAAAATGTCTTAGGTTGCACAGTGCCAGGCTCAGATACTGACCTATCTGGGAGAAAGAGGCTTCTGTGTCTCCCGGCTGGCATCCCTTTGTCTCTGGGAAGGATGGGTGACCATTGAAGGGATAGCCAAGAACTGCCAACTGACCATTGTCTCAAAGAGCCACCGCTGGGCCACTGTGAGGTAAGGATGCAGGGCCCCCAGAAGGGAGCCCTGAAGGACTGATGGTGCTGGGGAGAAGAGATCTATGCCAGCCCTGATGGCTTTAAGGTTCACAAAGCACCACTGTCACAACAACCCCGTGAGAGGCATAGGGCAAGGATCCCCGAGCACCCTTTACAGACTCAAAAACTGAGGTTTAGAGATGACAAGAGATTTGTCTGGTATCACGTGGGTATGAAGTGTCAGATCCCAGACAAGGGGCTATGGAGAGGCCAGGGATAGCCTTCTTTCTCCCTTGGAACTGCTGCCGAGTTTCCCTCCCTCTTTTCTACAGGGAACAGTGGGGTTGGAGGTAAAATCCCAAGCACCGGATGGCTGGGACAGCCTCCTTCTTGGCGGCTGCCCCAGCGACCAATCTGCTAGGCCTCCTGCCGGCCAATCTGGTAAGGCTGGCCAAGGCAAGCTCAGTGTAGAGCTCTAGGGCTGGAAGGAAGATGCATGTGGGGGGTGCAATGGACAAAGAACCAGGCCTGGCATGAGGAAGACCTGAGTTCAAATCCGTCCTCTGACACAGTTGAGCTGTGTGACTCCGGGCAAGTCACTTAACCCCATCTGTCTCCATTTCCGCAAATATGGATAGATAATAATAGTGCCTACCTCCCAGGGCTGTTGTGAGGATTAAATATTTGTAAAGTGTTTAGTACAGAGCCTGGCACAGAGTGGAAGCTTACTAAACGTTTCCTTCTTTGGCCACCTGGTCCAAGCGCAGACATGGCTCTAAAAATACCATCCCGGATGAGCATGCTTCCAATGCTCTGCCTGAAGAACCCTGGGGAGGGGGACCCCGCCATTTCCTGAGGCAGACCCCCATTCAGATTCTGGACAGCGCTCAGTTAGGAAGCGCTTGCTGCCACCGACTGATGGCCGCCTCCTGCTCTCCAAGCCCTCTCGGACCCCAGGGTGCCAAATTCGAGCACAGACAGCATTCTAGCCTTCCAAAGCTCCCCCACCCTTGGTCCTGGCCCCCTTGGGATGCCATCAGACCCTTCCCTTTTGGTCCCATCTGAGCCAACTCAAGGACATGTCTGGGTGACTAAAAGCCACACCAATGTCCCACCTTAGCCTGCATTACTTAAAAGGCTGAGTATAATTTAAAGTGGTGACTCTGAGAGATCAGCCCTTGAAGGGAAGATGTGACAACATGGGCCCAGCATGAGCAAGGGCTTTCATCTCCTCCCAAAGATTCCCCCAAAGAGGGGGCACAGAGCCCCCACTTAACTTCTTTTCCTTCCAGCAGCGCAGCTTGGTTTCAAGCCCAGGAACATTGGGCCTCCCCCATGAGCTCATCACCTGAAACCTTATTACCTTGGAGGCTGGCACTCCTCCTCACACTCCCTTCTGGAGGGCTGGGCAGGGGGCGGAGCAATGAACTCCTCCCAAAGTCTCCCTGTGCCTAGGGTGGTACTGCTACCTTCCCAGTCTCCTAGCTGCTCTGCAGCTCCCCCCCACCCCAACATAATGCACGCCCCCTCCCCCTTTCTGTGGGTCATCTTCACTAGCAGACTATAAGTTCCTAGAGGGCAGAGAACATCTTTCTTTCATCTTTATCTTAGGTTCCTTCTAGCACTAGGACCCTCCCAGCTCTGACATCCCTTGTTCTAAGGCTATTCCCAGCCCTGACATCCCCTACTCCAAGGTCCCTCCCAGCTCTGACATCCCTTGTTCTAAGGCCCTTCCTAGCTCTGACATCCCTTGTTCTAAGGCTCCTCCCAGCCCTGACATCCCCTACTCTAAAGTCCCTCCCAGCCCTGGCATTTCCTGTTCTAAGGTCCCTCCCAGCCCTGACATTTCTTGTTCTAAGGCCCCTCTCAGCTCCGACATCCTTTGTTCTAAGGCTCCTCCCAGCCCTGTCATCCCCTACTCTAAGGTCCCTCCCAGTCCTGACATTCCCTGTTCTAAGGGCCCTCCCAGCCCTGACATCCCCTGCTCCAAGGCCCCTCCCAGCTCTGACATCCCCTGCTCTAAGGCCCCTCCCCGCTTCGACATTCTATGTTCCAAGGTCTTTTGCTGCTCTGACATTCTACACTGTAAGGCCTCTGCCAGCTCTGACTGTCAGTAATTGTGCATGATTCCTCTGGAGGAGAAAGGACAGCATGGCCTTGAGCCATGGGCAGAGATAGAGAGTGCTCTCCCCCTCCTCCCCCAGCCCCACCTGCCTCCTGCCCTCCCTCCACTCCCCCGTCTCCCTGCTGTGACAGCCTCTTGGCACGGGCTCTCTGGTTGCCTCCATCTGTCAGGAATAGGCTCTGACAAAGTGTGAGAACTGCAATAAAGCCGTCTCCTGTGCCTGGCCCCCCCACTCAGCAGCCCCAGTGCCCGCCCCCTCCACTCAGCAGCCCTGGGGCCCAGCCCCAACCCCACTCAGCAACCCCAGTGCCCCCCAATCAGTAGCCCCAGTGCCTGGCCCCCCATTCAGCAGCCTCAGTGCCCAGTCTCCCTACTCAGCAGCTTCAGTGCCCACCCCCCCCACTCAGCAGCCCTGGTGCCTGGTCACCCCCACCCAGCAGCCCCGGTGCCTGGCCCCCCATTCAGCAGCCCTGGTACCTGGCCCCCTGCTGCCTGACTCCTTATGGAGGGATAGAATGGTGGGCACGCTTTGGGAGGGGGTAGGTCTGAAGCTTGGGGTGACCAGGGCTCTCCAAAGCCATATCAGCAGACCTCAGCTCCATGGGAAAGGCCCTGAGGGCAGTCCACAGAGAGGTCATGCGCCCACTGTCCTGGGACCCGGAGCAGAAATCTTGCAGCTCATTCCCCTGAGGTTGGCCACCAGGCAATGATCTTCCTTCACCAGGACAGCCTGCAAAGATTGTCTGGGGTCTGTGGAGATGAGGGCTGGACCACAGGGCCCTCCAAACATCCAAGGATCTGCTGAGAGCTGTGGGTGTCATGTTTGCAGGAAACTTGGGAACCTCAGACACTTGGGTCACACCTGATGACATCCCCAGCATGTAATCACTCCTTGGTCTGGCCTCCACCCCATCCCCAGTCCCTCCCCTTCTGCCAGCCCCCTTCAGCTTCCTTTTCTGTGTGATCTTCCCCCATTGGACTGTAAGCTCTGAAGGGCAGGAATTAGCCCTCTTTTTGTACCCTCCCCGCCTTAGCACAGTGCTTAGCACATAACAGGTGCTCGATAAATGTTTATTGGACAGACTGACTGACAAAGCATATTCTCAATCACCAGCATGCTGATTTTCTCATCACCACCATGGTGCAAGACTGAGTCCAAAAACTACCTCCTCCAGAAAGCCTGCCTTGATTTCTCCCAGGCAAAACAGACCCATTAAGCCCATAGCACTCTGTCTCTAAGCTGGGAGAGATCTCAGAAAAATTACAGGCTGCAGCACCCTTAGAACAGAGAAATATCCAAGCTGGGAAGGAGCTTAAGAGCATATAATGTCAGAGCTGCGGGAAAGCCTTGAGAGAAATGACCATTAAAGACCAAGAATTCGAGGAGATCCAGGTTTCTCCCATCTAAAGTCCTGCTTTTAAAAAGTTGAGTCTCTTAAAAGACATTGCTGATAATGAGATTGGACTTTCTGGTTCAGATCCCACCCAGGTGGAGCAACTGCTGTGTTCTTCTCAAGCTTGGAAGGGGCCTACATGGGAGGCGGGGAAGGGTCTGGGTACAGAGATAAGTCTCTCAGGCCGAGGGGAGCATGATGTCACTCTCAGAACATCACTGAACACCTGCCCTTCTGAGGGCATATAAGCTGTGAACCCACCCGACCCCCGTGATTGTCACAGCCAAGTGACCATCATTTCATTAAAAACGTGCTGGCAATATTAATAAAATAATTAACCCAGAAACTATGTCTCTAAAACCTTTTTAATCGTCACAGCCTAAAACAGGAAATTTCAGAGCTGGGAGGGAGCTTAGAACATGGAATGTCAGGACTGGGAGGGCCTTAGAACAGGGGATGTCAGGGCTGAGAGGGGCCTTAAAGGAAATTTACACAAAAAGCAATGGTATGGGAAAGATCCCAGGCCTTGCTATCAGGTCGCTCAGAATCCAGTTCCAATTTTACCACTTATTAGCCAAGTGACCTTGGGTAAGTCACTTCCCCACTGAACGCTTCAGTTTCTCCACCTATAAAACTGGGATACTAATCTTTTTACTGCCTACCCCAAGAGTGTTGACCTGTATTCAGACTCCATCAGTTCTTCCTCTGGGGATGGATAGCGTTTTCCATCACGAGTCCTTCAGAGGTATCTTGGATCGTTGTATGGCTGAGAACGGCTAGGTCATTCACAGCTGACTGTCTCCCAATGCTGCTGTTGCTCTGCACACATTACACTTTGCCTCAGTCCACCCAAGTCCTTCCAGGCTTTTCCGAGAGCACTGCTCATCATTTCCCATAGCACAATAATATTCCATCATAATTACATATCACTATTTGTTCAGCCATTCCCCAGTTGATGGGCATCCCCTCAGTCTCAATCCTTTGCCCCCAGAAAAGGGCTGCTATAAATATTTTTTGTACATATAGGTCCTTTTCCTTTTTGCTTTTTATCTCTTTTGGGATACAGACCTAGCAGCGGTATTGCTAGGTCTAAGGTACACATGGTTTTATAGCCCATTGGGCATAGTTCCAAATAGCTCTACAGAATGGGTGAATCAGTTCACAACTCCACCAACAGTGCATTAATGTCACATTTTCCCCACATCCCCTCCACCATGTGTCATTTACCTTTTCTGTCCTATTACCAATCTAATAGGGATGAGGTAGGATCCCAGCATTGCTTTAATTCACATTTCTCCAATAAATTATGAGTTAGAGCATTGTTATGTGGCTAGAGATAGTTTTGATTACTTCGTCTGGAAACTGTTCATATCTTTTGATTGTTTACCCATTGGGGAATGGCTCTTGTTTCTATAAATTTGACTCAGTTCATCATATGTTTGAGAAGTGAGGCCTTTATCAGAGAAACTTGCTTCGGATCCTTTTTCATAGTCACTGCTGCTAACTGTGTTTCCCTCCATCCTATTCCCCACCCTATTTATTCTATTTTCTCTTACTCCTTTCACCGTGTCTCTGATCAGGGCTATTTCAGGGATCAGAATCATAGGATTATATGTTAGGGCTGGAAAGGATCTTAGCTCAAATGAGATCAGCCAAGTAAAAGCAGTTTGAAGCACTCTACAAACCTCAACTGTTAACATTTTTTACTAGGAAATGAGCCCAGAGAAAAGGGACCTTCCCAAGGCCACCCAACACCTTAAGGCCAGGTCTGATGGATGACTGCTATCTCACCTCTGAGACTTCCCCAGGAAAAGCCCCAGATTCCGCACTGGGTTCTAGTCATACAGAGGCTGACGCACCAGGCGGCCTCTGGGGCCAAGGCAGACAGCCCTCTAATTCAATATGGTGCAGCTAGAATGAGCCGCTAGTCCCCACCCTCCCTGGAGCATGTCTTTGGAATCCGGGATGTGGATATTGGGAACGAATGCACAAGGATGTATGTGTGTGCCAAAGCAGAAAAGAAGGTGGCGGAATGTGAGGGTGAGGACTTAGAAAATCTGAGTAGGGAATGCAATGGCCCAAGGCAGCTCTGAAGAGGAAGAGAAGGGTTTCTAGGGACAAAGACAAGATTGGTTCCCGGTGTGCTCCAGGTAGGAGGGATGAGGACAAGACAAATAGCTGAGAGTCCAGTGTGGATGGAATCGATGATGTAAAGGGGATAAGGAGAATTAAGGCTGCAAAAGTAGGTTGGAGCCAAGATGGGAAGGGCCTTGAATGCTAGGCTAAAAATATCATTCTATCCTAGAAGTAACAGGGAGTCACCGAAGATTTTTTTGAGCATGGTCAGAACAGAACCTCGGGAAGATGACTTTGTCGGCTGTGTGCAGAAGGAATCAGAGCTGGGAGAGCCTTGAGGCAGGGAGACCCCCAGTCTGGTGAGGAGGCAGGTAGGGGAGGTGGCTGGGTGAGTGGACAGAGGAGGAAACAGATGTTGGGGAGGCAGAATCACAATCACCTGGCAACTGATCTGATGTGGAGGCTGCGGGAAGTAGGGAATGATGCTGAAGTTAAAGACGTGGCAACCAGAAGGACTGGGGTCCACAACCACCCAAAATAGGGAGGTTAGAAGGAGGGGCAGGTGTGGGCCCGGGCAGAGAAGACAAGCTTGAGGGGGGATCGGAGGGGGGAGACCCCCTGGCCTAAAACACACATCCCAAAAAAACAAAATGGAAAGACGCCAAAATCAGTGAAGAGGGAGCCAACTGTCAGCAGGCCTTGTTAAAGGCAGGGATGGAGGACCAGCTGGGGCTTAATGAGATCATCAGAATCCCGCTCGCTGGACAGGAGCTTGTCTGTGAGTGGCGAGGGACAGAATGAGCAGAGCACAGCCGCAAAGGCATCTCAAGGATCTGTTGTGGAAAGGAGTCTGAGCTGGTGGGGGATCGTGGCCGTTCTGGGGTCCGGCCCCTCATTCTACGGGACTGAGAGAAAGGAAGAGACAAAGTCCAAAGTCACAGAGCTAGTCAAGATGAAGCTCGGGCCTTCAGGCTCCAAGACCAGCACATGCACTACAACGGATGTTCTAGGTATCCACCATTCTAACATTCCGTGGCCAAAAGGGTCCTTAGAAGTTATCACTTTAGAAGACTAGGCCCCAGAGAGGTCACAGAGGGACTAAGTGGCAGAGTCAGGATTCACACTCAGGACCTCCAACCTCAAATCCTGTGCTGTTTCACTACAGCAAGCTGCCTCCCACTTCTCCAATTCTACCACCCCAGGGCTCTGTGATTCTAGCTAGCATTCAATGCCCCTCCTAATGCCAATGGGGCAAGCCTCCTGACCCCACTGCTTCTACCTGGAGATTCCCCATGGGCCGGATGGCTCTGTGGAGATCCTCCCACTGCTCCATGGGATGGAAGTGGCTGCTCCACCTGACCCAACACTGTGTGATGACTTTTCCCAGCAGCCCTGGCCTCTCACTGACACTCAGAACACAGTTATCACCCCACCTCCTCCCCCAACACACCTCCATTCATTAGCTCAGGGCTCAGGATGATGCAAGGCCTGCTATAAGATCCATAGGAGTTCTTCAGTCCATCAGGAGGGCCCACAGCCAGTGTGAGCACATCAGGCTGCCGTCTCATGACTCAGCCATACATCAGCCATGGTATTCTCTCCTGCTGACAGCCACAACACAACCTCTGAATGTCACCTTGAGATCCCTGGCCTGTCCACACCTGCCATCTCATCTGTCTCTGTGAATGCCCCCCAGGAGGTAGCCTCCTGCCCCCCTACCCTGGCAGCAAGGCCATTGGGAAAGGGATGGGGGCTGCCTCTTTGGACGTCCACCTCCCAGCTCAGAGTCATCCCTGAAGAACCCATCGACACCCTGCAGAGTTCATCTGTTCCAGGGTTCCTAAGCTGGGTCCCCAGATACATTTTAGAGACAGGGAGGTCCATGAACTCAAATAGTTTTAGATATTTTCATTAATGTCAGACAAGATGATATTTGTACAAGGTTTAGCACAGTGCCTGGCCCATGGCAGGGTCTTCCCTCCCCATTCACTTTTCCCAAACCACCATTCTGAGAAGGGCCCTGGGGCCTCACCAGGACTGCCAGTGGGGTTGGGGCCCAGCCAAGAGAGACTCTGGTCCAGAAGAGGGAAGTCATGGCCCAAAGGCACCAGGCAGCTCAGTGGGCAGGGCCTCTCCAACCTCAGGACGTGGAGGAGCACAGACGGGGCCCGGCGAAGGGGCTGAGCCATGTGGCATCCATTTGATTTTTTTGTCCAAGCCTCTCCTGGGCCAATCTCTGATGCCAGATGAGGGATACAAGCTTCTCTTCCACTCTGTAATCTTGGACTCTAAAAGCAGGGAAGGTACTGAAGCAGTGGAGAGATGCTGGAGTCAGTCAAAGGGCCTGGGTTTGAATCCCGACAGCCACTTACTACCTATGTGCCTTTGACCAAATTACTTTAGTCTCTGGGCCTCAGCTCTCTCATCTGTGGTCTAGACAACCTCCAAGGTCTCCTCAGCTTCAAACTGAGGCTCCTACAAACCGGACTTTTAGAGACTGAAAGGGCAACCCCTCCATTCCATAATGAGGATCAGAATAGGAAAGACCCCAGAGGCCACCAAGTCCAACCTCTTCATTTTACAGGTAGGAAACTGAGACCCGGAGACACACAGTGACTTACCCAAGGTCACACAGGGAGGACATTAACCAGAATTCAAATCCAGACCATCTGTCACTCATGACTGCTTTCCAGGGAAGGCACCCAAGATTCCAGGGTTCCCCACTTAATCAACACAAAACCAAGGCTCAGAGGGAAGGGAATTCGACCAAGGGCACACAGCAAATTTCAAGGACAAGCTCCTGGAGAGTCTGGGCCCTGCCCAGGCGAGGTTCTCATTTCACTGAGAAGCCACAGGAGCCTGGGCCTCAAGTGGCTCTCTCCTAGCTGCAGATTACAGCCACTTTTCCACCAGAGCATGCGATATCTCTCACTAAGTACTGCACCTCACCTCTCCAGACCCTGGGCTCAGGGCTAGACACGACAGGCTTGGGAAGCATTCTGATCATCAGCCCCATGCTGGCCGGGGACAGGCTATCCTGATCCTAATTATTTCACAGAATGTCAGAGCTGGGAGAGGCCTTAGAACAGGGACTGTCAGAGCTGGGAAGGAGCTTAGAACAGGGAATGTCAGTGCTGGGAGGGGTCTTAGAACAGGAGATGCCAGAGCTGGGAGGGTGCTTAGAACATGGAATGTCAGAGCTGGGAGGGGTCTTAGAACAGGGACTGTCACAGCTGGGAAGGAGCTTAGAACAGGGAATGTCAGGGCTGGGAGGGAGTTTAGAACAGGGAATTGGGAGGGGCCTTAGAAAAGGCAATGTCAGAGCTGAGAGAGGCCTTAGAAGATTATAGAGAACAGAAGCCTTACCAGCTATCTAATCTAAATCCTTCATTTCACAAAAAAGGGAACTGACTCCCAGGAACAAAAAGTAACCTGCCCCATGTCCCCCTGAAAACTGGTGGCAGAGGCCACTTCTGCATCCCCTTGAGCAGTGGTCATTGGGGGTGTACAGATGGGCAAGAGCCCCAAGGGATTCTCTGAGAATATAAACCCCACCCCCACCATGGTCGCCTGCCCCACCTCTCTGCCAGTCTTTCCTCCTACTGTAGCCTCTTCCCAAGTCCAAGGGCCCTTCTCCCTCAGATTCTGGCTCATGGCCTGGGAAATGGAGAAGCCAGCCCTCTTAGGTAAAAGGTGGGAGGGGGGTTGGTGATGGAGAGCCGGCCAAGGGCCCCCCACCCCTCCCAAGCCGAAGTCAGAAGTCCTGTGTATGCACCTGCGGTGACCCAGACAAGACAGCAAGACGGGCAGGGTGTTCTTTCTGTAAAGAAGATTCTGCCCGGGCTTTTGTTAGAACATCAGTACCCGGTGCCCAAGGGGCACGGGAAGCTCAGGTTCCTTCTCTCCAGATCCAATGTCCGAGTGAAATACTGTTTCACGCACTGGGGGGAGGGGAGGCCTAGAGCCAAGATTTCATCCATATAGGGAACTCCCAGCATGAAAATTCCCTCTACCAACTTGGGTGACATCTGTAACTTGCAGGCCCAGAGTTTCCTGGAACACTGAGAGGGCAAGAGACTTCCCCAGGGTCACACAGCCAGGATGAAGCAGGGCCAGCACTCGAACCCAGGCCTTTCTGACTCCAAGGGTGGCTCTGTATACCCGAGCTCATTAGACATTCAGCGTTTGCTGAGTGAGAATACTGGAACTGTCATGCCGGGGTGGGTATGTGACTGCCCTGCCCGACTGGATGCTCTCTGAGGGCAGGGGGCCTTCCCCTGTGCATAAAAACTCAGATTCTCCTCCTGCTTGGAACAAAGGGCTCTGAACATAGTACAGGCTTCACAAATGTTCCCTGAATAAAAAGGAGGTCCAAAATGGAGAGAATGCCCTTGGGCCACTAGGTGGCGCCACTGTGGACAGAGCACCAGGGCCTGGGTTCAAATGTAGCCTCCAACACTTACTCCCTGTGTGACCCTGGGCAAGCAGCTTAACCTTGTGTGCCTCAGTTTCCTCATCTGTGGAATGAGCTGAAGAAAGAAATGGCAAATCAGTCCTGTGTCTCTGCCAAGAAAACTCTAAACGGGGTCACAGAGAACCTGACACAACTAGACAAAATAGGCCCTTGTCACATTACTTTAGTGACAAATAGCTCGGTGCTGTTTTGGTTTTTAATCCCCCCTCCTCTCTCCCTTTTCTAGGCTAGAATGACAAAATTGAGAAGGGCCTCAGAGACTGCACCCAATCGCCTTCATCTGCAGATGGGGAAACTGAGACCCAGAAAGGGCAAGTGAGTGGGAGAGCCAGGATTCGAATGCAGGTCCTCTAGTGGGATCTCGGACCCTGGCCCAGGCTGTCTGTCCTCTTATCCCACTCCCTTCTCTATGGCAGACGTTCTTAGATCATTCCTTCCCCCTCTGAACAGTGGTCATTCTTACATATGTGGTCTACCTGGGCCATCCTAACAGGGAACCTGCGTGACCTTCACTCCCCAAACCTGAGGGAGGCAGCAAAAATCCGGTGAAAGGAGCAATGGAAAACTCAACATTTTTAAAAATGAATGTTAAAAAAAGGAATGTTTTCAAAGAAAATGAAAAGAGAAATAGATTTGGAATCAGAGAGCAACCTGGGTGCAAATCCTGCCTATCTCTTACAAGCCGTGTGACCCTGAACAAGTCCTCTGACCTCTAGCTTCATCTTCTGTAAATGAAGGAGCTGGACGGCCCCCAAGTCACACCCAGCTCTAATGGACCATCTCAGGAATCTTCCTGCCTTCCTTCCCAGAGAGCCCAGGAACAGGATGGGCAGGGGGGCTGGAGGTGAGCGCTGCCAGTGCCCTGGCTCAGCAATGGATTCAATGACCCCCTTCCACCATCACCACCTCCCCCCAACCCAACCCCCCAGGCCTGAAAGTGAGCAACCAGGAAATGAAATCGAACAATTCACTTCTGTCCCCTGGGGGGAAGAGGAAGAGGCCACCATGCTCTAGTCACTGACTTCCAGCTGAAAGCGACCTTAATAAGTGGAAGGAGGAGTCCAAGACCAACAGTGGCAGCATTTGAACTCAGGCCTAGATGACTCCAAATCCATCCCTGTATCTGCCAAGGCTGTAATTTCAGTGTGCCTGGGGCACAGACCCACAAGGAGATCTCATCTGAGGCACCAGACAAAGAGCCGGGCTAGCTGGCTTCAAATCTGGCCCTGACCAGGAATTCTCAGCTGCGTGTTGCTGGCCGAGTCATTTCCCCTCTCCGAGACTCAGTGTCAATGTTCATTAAAAACCAAACCAAACACTGTCTCCTTTCTGCAGCTGTGGGAAGGGTGCTTTGTATTCCTCCACATGTGGAAGCCCCTGAACCACCAGAGGACATGAACTGTGGTCTTTTGGGCTCCAAGGCCAGCTCTAGACATTACCCCACACTGCTTCTAGGCTAAAAGGCAAACTCCTTGGCCTGGCGACATCCAGACACAACCTTCCTGGCCAGCGCTATTCCACATGACCCCCATGGCCAAACAAGGCAGCCAGTCGGGGGAACTTGCCACTCCCCATATCTGGTGTGCAGTCTCCTACCTGTGGGCATTTGTCTGATGTCACCTCTACCTGCCAATGGCCCAGAAGCACCCTTGTCTTCCGTCCACACGCACCACCCTTCTTGAAGCCTGTCAGCTGGAAGTCATCTGTCTGCCTCCTTATTCTACTTCTCTGTGTACCCAGAACACGGCACGCTTGACAGCAGCTAACGACCCCCAAAGTTTCCCAGAGAGGCCCAGGGGTCAGGACTGGGGAGTAGATGGTTCTGCTCTATTCTGGCCACATCTGGAGAGCTGAGCTTAGTTCCAAGACCACCATTTAGGAAGGACATCGACTGAGCTGAAGAATACACATGGAGGGTGACCAGGAAGGTAGAGGCCCCCAAGGTAAGGAAATGAAGTAGACACTGTCGGCCTGGAGAAGACTCGGGGGGGCCTGCAACGAAGAGGACGAGGGATGAGCTGTGTTCAGCTTGGCCCCAGAGGATAGAACTGGGAAGTTCTGTCATTGGTGAAAGGTACAAGAGGCCCATTTGGCCTTGCCATAAGAAAGAGCATTTAATGGTTAGAGCCGTCCCAAAGTGGGATGGGCTGCCTGGGAGGCTCTCTCCAGAGGTCTTCCACAGCAGGGCCTGGATACCCGCTTGTCTGGGACGCTGCAGGGGAGATGTTTTTTTCCATGTGTGGGTGGCTGTCCAGATTGTCATCTCCAGAGCACAGGGCCCTCCCCAGGCTGCATGCAGCTCTCATTTCCCCAAACCAGAGCCTAGAGAGCAGACCTCCCTTCCAATGTTCACACTATCTTCATCCCTAGCAAGGCAACCTAGTGAAACTCTGCTTGGAGGAGGTCTGATGGGCAGCCTCGGGGCTACTGACACCCTGCTCTTCCTGGAATCTCAGGTTTAGAAGGGAAGGGACCTCAGAGACCATGCAGTCTTACCACGTCTGAATAAGAACACCTCTAATAGCCCCTGCTTGTAGACTTCCGATGATGGGGAGCTCACCACCTTCCTAGGCACATCGTTTCACTATTGGGCAGCTCTAGTTAATTCTTCTCTTCTTCATGCTAATACCTCCCTGGTTCCTTTACTGATCTTCATATGCTGCGATCTGTAGCCTCTTCCCCTGAGCAGTCTGAAGTCTGAGGTTCTATAGGGCCCTAGGATTACTAGGCATACACTCACAACAGCAGTGAGTACGGCCATTGGCCATCATTGATGAAGAAGTGGTCCAGCATGTAACATCTTTAATGGATAAAGATATTGGATAGAGACACTGGATGAGGACATTGGATAAAGACGCTACATAAAGATGCTGGATAGGCACTGATGGCTTATTATGAAATTTGTGGCTAACACTAAGCTGGAAGGGATGACTTTCAAATACAAGATCATGGATTTTGAGCTAGAAGGGACCTCGGAGGCCATCGAGTCCAATCCCTTCCATTTTATAGATGAGGAAACTGAGGTTGAGCTAGGTTAAGCCCAGAATCAGACTTCTAGTAAATGTCTAAGGCAGGATCTGAACTCAGGTCTTTCTGACACCAAGCACTCTATAGCCCAGCACTCTATCCCATGGGCTATCCAGGCTGAATGACAGGTTCGAGTTCCCAAAAGATCCTGACAAGTTGGAACTTTAGGCCAATCTATTAAGATGAAATTTAATAGAGATAAAAGTAAAGTCCTACACCTGGGTTCAAAAAATCAATGGCACAAATACAAGATGGTTCCCAAGAAAAAGGGCCTAGGGTCCAAAGTCAATCAACTGTGCAACATGGCAAGTCACACCTTTGTCCCCTTTAAGAAAGGAAGGAAGCTGACTGTATCACTGTTCTGTCTTAGCCAGACCACAACAGAAGTACTATCTTCAATAATACTGGAAGCCATATTTTTTAGATAGAATACTGACAGGACTAGAAGGGCAAAACCAGAACAGGCATTGGCATATGAGAGGAAACTACCCAAGATCAGGAGTTCTCAACCTGTGTTCCATGAATGTGTTTTTAAAAAATGTTTCAATATCTATACTTCAATAGAATTAGTTTCCGTTGTAATCCTAAGTATTTTATTTGATGCAAGCATTTAAAAATATGATTCTGCACTACTGATGGTGGTTGTTGTTCAGACATTTCAGTCATGTCTAACCCTTCATGACACCATTTGGGGTTTTCTTGACAAAGATACCAGAGTGGTTTGTCATTTCCCTTTCCAGCTCATTTTACAGATGAAGAAACTGAGGCAAACAGGGTGAAGTGACCTGCCCAGTGTAACACAGCTAGTATGTGTCCGAGTTTGGATTTGAATTCAGGAAGATGAGTCTTCCTGAATGCTGACCTAATGCTCCATCTACTGTACCACCAGCTATCCTCACTGTTGATTAGACTCATAGGGTGGGGAACCTGCAGCCTGGAGGCCACATGTAGCCTTCTAGGTCCTAGAGCAGATTTGTTCTGTAAAGTTTCGATTCAGTCAAAGGGCCACACATGCTACAAAAGAAAACACTAACTAAAAAACAAAACCAAACCAAAAAAAAGAAAGCAAAAAAAAGTATGCTTCCGATCTAACTATTCTGGAGAGCAATTTGGACCTATTCCCAACGGGCTATAAAACTGTCCATACCCTTTGACCACTACTAGGTCTGTATCCCAAAGAGATCAAAGAAAAAGGAAAGGACCTATATGTACAAAAGTATTTATAGCAGCACTTTATATGGTGGCAAAGAACTGGAAATTGAGGGGATGCCCATCCATTGGGGAATGGCTGAACAGGTTATGGTATATGAATATGATGGAATCCTATCGTGCTGTAAGAAATGATGAGCTGGCACATTTCAGAAAAACTTGGAATGACTAGAATATGAACAGATGCAAAGTGGAGTGTGCAGAACCAGGAAAACACTGTACATAGTAACAATAGCAGACAAATAGAGGTTAGGGGACTTACCCTGGGTCACAGAGCTAGAAACAGCTGAAGCCACATTTGAACTCAGATCTTGATGACTCCAACTCTCCAAGTTCCATCTACTGCACAATCTAGTTGCCCCTATTTAGGCTGCCTCAGATTTATGCTTGATGTGAGGAGTAACTTCCTTATAATGAGAAGTGTCCCAGTGTGGAACAGGCCACTTTCAGAAGCAGTGGGCACTCCTTCCCTTGGGCCACTCCTTTATGTCAATATTAGGAGACACCCTGTTTTCCAGAGCTGAGCCCCAACAAGGGCAAGCTGGGCCCTGCGCTTGGCATAATAATAATCCTTTGCGCTCCCCCTCTGGATGATCTCACCCTCTGGCAAAAGCACCTAACAATCATATTGCTTTGACCAGTACCAAGTGTTCTCTGAGCTCAGACAAGCACCTGCCGTACCCACATTCCGGTCACGAAGCCCTGCTAGGAACAAAACCTGTTCCATTGTTGCTGTCACACCTCATTGTCAGGGTTACAGCTCACTGCGTAGTGACTGATGTAATTACTGAGGTCTTCCCACACTGCCTCGGGTCCCCCCACTAGGGGCAGGGCCCCTGCGTATTTGTCTAATTTACCTGCTCACTGGCAAGCCATTTTCCTCACTTTGAAATTAAACTCGTTTGATTCTCCGCTCTCCTGTCTCTAGGCTGCTCTGTCCGGCTCTGGCCATCCACAGGTTAGAGGCTTCCATTCAGTTGGCACTTGTTCAGGCCTCTGAGGTCCCTGTCCCCTCTGAGACTGTGTGAAAGGAATGTCTGTAAAGTTCTTTGCAAACCTTAAATCAATATCCAAGAGCCAATTCTTTTCGTGTTTGAATTTTTCTTTGTATGGCTCATGAAGACATAACGGGGTCAGCTTCCTCTTCAGCACAAAGAGTTGGACCAGATGGCCTCTGAGGTCCCTCAGCTCTGGCCTGCAGTGGCAAATGACCATCCCTAGGTCTCTGAGCAGGCTTCCTCAACACCACGCCCTAACCCAGATCAGAGGGACAAGGCCTTCGGAGCACTGAAGGAGAAGAGGCATCTGCCGACGCTCACCTCTGGGCCCTAAGGCCAAAAAGCTAGCCCATCCTGGGCCCTGCCACGTTGTCTCTGCAGCCTCTGAGGTCCTCAGGCTGAGAGAGGGCAAGGGTCATCCCACACACACTGGTCCAGCTCCCAATCCCACCCTCCTCTCTCCTTCCTCCTTGTCTTTATTTGAGCCACCCTTCAAACCAAGCCCAACCCCTATCTCTTGGCCCTTGTCTACACCTGCTAACTCCCTTCCCTCCCATCAGTACTCAGCTTGGGTGCCACTGCCTCCATCATGGATGAATCAATCAGAAACATGATAGTAAGCACCTGGGTGCCAGGCACAGAGGTCCCAGGAGCTTAGATTTAAAGACAGAAGGAAGCTTCAAGGTTGTCTAGTCCTTATTTGCAGATGAGGAAACCAAGGCCCAAGGTGGGTAAGTGACTTGTCAAGATCATAGAGGCAGTAAGTGTCAAAGACAGGATTTGAACCCAGATCCTTGGACTCTGCATCTGGCACACTTGATATACTCCTCATGCTGCACTCAGATGGGGGAAAGATGACTGGCACGCCAATGTCAGATGTCACGGGCCATTTTGCTCCCAAAGCTGCCCTCTGCCCACCCTCTTTTCCTCCTCCTTCCCAGGTTTAGTCTGGGACACACAGAGCAAGGAAGGGTCGGAAAACCCCGCACAGGGAGGCCAGTGTCTGTTTACACTTGCACAAAGCCCCAGTCATAATCCCCCGGTGAGCTAGGAAGTGACTGGCTCCCTCAAGGCCCACAAACCCAGACACCAAATAAATAGACCCAAGGCCTCCCTTTTCATCTGCGGCGAACAAGGGCGGGCCCCAGCTCTGAGTTCCCACTGGCGGAGCTCAAAGAGGACACTGGAAGCGGCCAGTATTTGGCTTGGAAACCAACCCGGTCACTGGTGAAGGTAGGTGAGGAATGTGGGGTTAAAAGCAGCCCATCCGGCCCAAGCCCCCATTCTGGAGAGATGGAAACTGAGGCCCCAACTCCTGGTCAAGGGTTCTCCCCTCCTCCGTCACAGAACCTCTTTCTTTAGTTTCCAAGTCTACACCAGTGGTCAAGAGGACAGTGGAGAGAAGGGGGGAGGGAAAAGCAATGAGTCAAATGGTCACAAATCCAGAGGTGGAAGGGAAACTGAGGCCACCCCAGAGGTAGAAAGGGCAGGGAGCCTGTCCCAGGTCTCTTGTTTCAGCCCCCTCCCCCATTGCAGCACTCCTGAGAACAGGCAGAGGGCCTTGGCTGGCCTCACCAGGGGGCCTGGAACCCATGATCCCCAGCCCCGAGCAGCTACAGCTCATACAAAGGCAGCTTTGATCCCATGGCTTCAGGATGGCCTCATTTGGAGGGATCCTACCTCCCCACTTCCTGAAACGTGGCAGGGCTTTCCACCTCAGAAGCAAGGCCCTCTTACTCAGATGCCCCCATCTGCCCACCCGCCTGCCGGCCAGCAGCCTGGCTACCTCCCCTCCCATTGGCAGGCTCCTTTCTATCTTGCCCCAGCCCCCAAGGGGTCATCAGGTTGTCTGCTCCAGGTGAAAATGCCAGGGCACTTGGGGGAGAGAAGGTCTGACTTCCTGGGCATCAGAATTACAAGGAGCAAACCCTTCCCTGGACCAGTGAGGCCTGAGCTTTCCTCACCCGGGGGCGGGCCGGCACAGACAGACATCTCTTGTGCCAGCCTTTTGTTTCTGACCAGCTCTGTGATTTTATCGGCGCAGAAATAGCTGGCGAGGGAGGTCCTTTCCCGATGTACATGGGCCCCTGATCTGCAATTTAATCTTAGGGAGATACCTCTGCCAAGAAGAGACAGTAACAATAATAATTAATAATAATAGGCAGGGAGCAGGCCTGTGATTTTACTGGGACAGGGCAGTCCCTGGGGAGGAAACTCTTCTATTAATGCAAATCAGCATCTTCTCTGCAACTCACAAAAGCGAGGTGGGGGGAGGTCATTTGTCCAGAGTCACCCAGACCACTCGTGCAAGAAGCAGGTTTTCTTTCTCATTCACCTCTAAACCACTGATCTGACTCATGAAAAATCAAACCCTGCAAGTAAGTAAGTGCCTTCCCCTGAAGCCAGGCCTCAGAGATCTCAGATGCCAGCAGAGAGGAGCATCTTCACCTCCCCTGTGTCCTGGGGGAGCTCAGGGACCCCATGTCAAAGTCGGGTTTTTAAGAGCATTGAATAAAATACATATGATTGCCAAGGAAAGCAACTGTGGGGAAATAATTGTCAAAACTGTTTGTTTTTTAAGTTCACAGATACCCCCTGCCCAAGGTTAAGAATTCTTAATGTAATCCAACCCTCCCATTTCATAGACAAGAAAACGGAGCCAAAGGGAAGTGACTTACCCAAAGTCACACAGATACTAAGTGTCAGAAGTAGGATCTGAACCCAGATTCTCTGACCCCAGAGCCAGGGCTCTGTCCACTCAAGACCAAGGCCTTCCCTCCCTGCTCCAGCTGCAGCCCACCTGCCTGATAGACTGACATTCCTAGGGGATCTCAGCTCCTATTAAGAGCTAATGAGTGACTTGGTCCAGGTGCCAAAGGGGCAAGATGGAGAATAGCTGTTCCATGAGCACAGAGTGGGCGGCAGAGGCAGGGGAGGTGGATGGCCTCCAAGGGAAGACAGAAGAGGCCATAGGTGAGCTGGGCCTGGAGCCAGGAGCCATCCAAGGCCAGAGAGGGCTAGAAAGGTCAGCCCCAGGGCCAGAAAGGTCAGCCCCAGGGGCAGAAACGTCAGCCCCACAGCCAGAGAGGGCCAGAAACAGCACAGCAAACAAGAAGTGAGGCCTGGCACTCAAACCAAAGTGGGGCAGACAATGTTTAGGTGCTCTGGCTTTGTTAGAGATGAATAGTTTGAGGGAAAATGCAGGGTTAGTCCTGTGCTCCTTGGTGTGTCTGTCTGTCCATCCATCTGTCTGTCTCTGCCTATGTTTGTATCTGTGTGTGTACGTCTGGACGTGTCTGTGATCGCGTGCGCGCGTGTGTGCGCGCCTCAGCATCTGTGGATGTGGAGGGGTGTCTATGTGCCTTTTCTCCAGCTGCCTGTGTTCCTAAGCTTTAACAATGCCAATTCACCACTCAGGCAAAAAATCGATCACACAAAGGAACACTGCGCCTGGGATCAAGGCTCAGCTGACGGGCTGCTGTTCATCCTTGTTTCTGTTTACCGCTTGATCGAAGTGATCATTAAATCAGCTGCCCTGGGGATCTCGGAGTGGGCCTCGTGCCCAGAGCCCCAGCCTGGCCTGGACCCCTTGGCCCTGCTCCCACTCAGCTGTCCCTTCCTCAGGGCGGGGGTGGGGGAGGTGGTCGTCACGAAACTCAGCAACCTTCCCAGGGCCCACAGCTCATGGGCTTCTTGGGGAGCAGGCACTCAGCCTTCCTCCTGAGCTGGCCCAAAGCCCACCGGGGGAGGCTACAAAAAGACTTCCCCTCGGCCAGTGCCATCTTCCAACCCTTTGTCTGGGTCTCCTTCCCTTTGTCCCCGTCACTCGTGCACCACCTTGTACACTGGACATTGGTGAGAATGTCAAATGACTGACAGGACAAGGGGAGCTCTTGGATGACCAGCCCTGTCCTGTCTCTGGTGCCAAGCACAGCAGGACCTCACTCACTAAATGGCCAGACGTTGGTCACCAGAGCATTTGAGGTCAGGCAGGGGCAGGAGGGGGTGCCCCTTAGTTCAGATTGGTCCACATGTCACCAAATGAGGAAGAGTAGCCCCCCGGCCTCTACACTAATGGGGGCATGTGTGGTCAAAGAAGCCGCCTGACCCAGGCCCCACTCTGCCAGCCTCCAACCTTGTCACTCAGGCCTCAATTTCCCCCTCCAAAGTCTAACGCCTGTGCTTCTACGGATGGGAATAACAAAGACAATAAGCCACATCGATGCAGTGTTCACAGGTTTATCAAGTGTTTTCCAGCCTGTGTGAATCCATCTGGAAAGTGGGCTTGGGGTCTAAAGAGAAAACCCCAGCACTGTCCTCCTCTCTCCAGCCAGAGCCTGAGCCACATGAAAGCCCCCCAGGCCGGCCAGGCAGTGGGGGGCGGGTGGTTACAAAGCATGTTGGCATCTCTCAGCTACAAATAATTCAAGCAATAAACAGCCCCGCGGGTCGCTCTTGGCTCGGTGCCTTCTCGGTGGGGGACGGGGGAGGAAGCAAGCTGCCTTGGCCTGGGACAGGCTCTGTGTCTCAGGGAACAATGAGCTTCCCTTTCTTCCCCTCTCACATACCCACATATCCACAGACCCCCACACACTCGGGTGGGGGATGGGAAGAGAAGAGAGTAGCCGGAATTCAAGTGTTGGGGGAGACTGGGGTACAATGAGCAAAAAAAGGCCCTACCGGAGGATGGCAAGCAGTGGTTTGGGGGAGGCTTACCCCACCATGGAGATGGGCTGGGAAGAAGGCCCAGCTGGTGAATGCACCTGGCTTCGAGCCCACCAGGAGCAGCCTGCCTTGGCCACCAGCTATTCCTTCCGGTTATTTAACTCAGCCCCCACACCCCCACCCCTTGGCTGCTCCCAATCTCTGTCCCTGCCGCCAAGTCTCTGATGTCCACCGAGGCCCACCTGACCAATGGGTAACAGCTTCCATTTTCTCTGGTGGTTTCCAGTGGACAAAGAATGCAATCTGTGTCCCATTCTTGACATGCTGTTCCCCATACAGGACAGTCCATCTCCAGCCTCCATGCCACTGAAGAGGCTATGCCCCATGCCTAGACTGTGCTCTCTCCTCTCTTCTGCCTCCCTGGATTTCTTACAAGAGGCCTTGCTGCCATCTCCCACCCCAGTTGTTAATCCCGCCTCCCCTCCACACTGCTCTATACTTCCTATATTCAAGTGGTCTCTTCTCAGCAGAATGGATGCTCCTCGAAGGCAGGGCTGTCTCATTTTTGTCTTTATATTCCCACTGCCCAGCACAGTCTCGGCACATACATGGGAGACACCTGCTTGTTGAATAAATGGACCCTGGATATAGTTTAAAAGGTCCAATAACCAAGACTCATCTAGTGCCATAACCCGAACCCAAATGGACGCTGGTGATCCCTGGAACATAAGTCTAGGAGTGGTAGGACTCTTAGAGGCTAATCTGATCCAGCCTAATGTTAGAGACAAACAAAATGGCATTTATTCCTTTCAGCTACTAGGTGATAGAGTAGCTACAGAGGTGGGTCTGAGGTCAAGAAGATCTGAGTTCAAATGTAGCCTCAGAAACTTACAAGCTATATGACCCTGGGCAAGTCGCTTAACCTTTGCCTCAGTTTCCTCATCTGTAAAATGGAGGTAATGATGATACCTACCTCCCAAGGTTGTTGTGAAGATCATGAGATGATAGCTATAAAGTGCTTGGCACAGTGCCTGGCACATAGCAGGTGTTATATAGATGTTAGCTGTTATTAGCCACTCACGAGGTCTTACCAAAGCTATGCCCTGTATAGCCTGGCACCTCCTCTTTCCTTTGGAATCTGCCAGATCAGGAATTCCCATCCCCCATGGAATGCCTCCCTGTCTGTGACATCAGAAGAAGAAAACCAATCGAATCCACTCGGTGGGGATTCCACTTCTCTGTATAAAGCACCTGGTCCCCACCAGCATCCCTAACACCACCAGGATGCATGGCGTGGCTGTTGGAGAGGCAATGTTTTAATGTGAGGATGGACGGGCCAGGTCATGGGGGCAGCCTGGTAGAGGACCATCGCGGGCTCCCCACTCCTCCCTGATGACCGCTGGGCCTGAGACTCTGATGGCCACATCTGACTTTCCCTTCCCTGTCCTTGATTCAACTCCCACCTCAGACCCTTACTAGATGTGTGGCCCTGAGCAAGCTCCTCTACCTTTAAGGGGCTCAGTGCCCTCATCTGCAAAATGGGGAGGTTGGACTCAGTGACTTCTAAGGTCCCACCCACCTCTAAATCTACCATCTTGTCATTCTTCCCCGTGCCCGTTGGGAGCGGCAGCTGCAGCCTGGGTTAGCGGGCAGGCGCCAGACTAATGGCCTTTTCTCAATGGCCCTCCTTCACGTTCCCAGCCTCAGGGGTCTCCAGAGAAGCTGCAAAGCCTTTCTTTGTCCAAGAAGCCAAACGAGAGGCCCCACTTCTTGTGTCAGTGACCTCTCACCCTAATTCTTCAAAGCCCCAAGAAGGGACTCCCGGGGACCAGGAGGCAGACCAGGAAATTCAAGAATCCCAAGTCAGAAAGAGGCCTTAAAAGGTCATCCCACCCTGCCTCAGTCTTTGGGCTGGTCCACAATCTAGAAATGGAAACTGCACCCCCCCCCCCAGAACAGGCCGCCTTCTGCCTCCAACCATCTCTTCCCTCTGTGGTTATCTCCAACTTGTTCAGTCATTCAGTCGTGTTGGACTCTTCATGACCCCATCTGGGGTTTTCTTGGCAGGGATACTGGAGTGGCATGCCATTTCCTTCTCCAGCTCATTTGACAGATGAGAAAACTGAGGCAAACAGGGTGAAGTGACTTGCCCAGGGTCACACAGCCAGGAAGTGTCTGAGGCCTGATTTGACCTCAGGAGGATAAGTCGTCCTGACTCTAGGCCCGGCGCTCTGTCCACTGTGCCACCCAGCTGCTCTACCTTCACCTTACCCCATATAGACTCTGTATATACTACAACTACATGCTGCCTACTCCATTAGACTGTGAGCTCCTTGAGAGAGGGTCTGTTGCATTTCTTTGTATCCCCAGTTCTTAGCACAAGGCCTGGAACACAGCAGGCTCTTAATAAATGCTTGTTGACCCTGCCTGATCTGGAACACTTCTGGGGCCACTTACAAGCCTGTGTGTGGATCACTCTAAGTACCGCTCCCACAGCCAATGGGCCAAGGACTGGAGAAAGCTTGCTTCAGTAGAATATTCCAGAATCATAACAGCCATTCTCCTGGGGGTGGGGGCCTCAGAGATCACCTGTGTCAACCCACGCACGAAAGTCCCTTGATAACGTCGCTGGCTACTGCTCATCCCGCCTCAGCCTTTGCTCCTCCCGCTAAGTAACAAAGTATTGAGTTACTTTACTCAATAAAGTAACAGGAGAGAAGATTAGCCCACAAAAATCCTCAGCCTCTCTGGATATGACCAATGGAACCCAGCAGAGCAAGAATCAGACAAGAGATCTACCAAAGTACAATACGTCTGGAGTCAACCTTCCAAGACACGTTCACGCCATCTCTGAACACAGCTACAAGACGCTCTTTACAGAAATAAAGGCAAACAAATAATTAGAGACAGTCATTGTTCCTGATTAGGCTACGTCCAGAGAATAATGATGATAATTCTCACCAAATCAATTTACAGTTTTAGTGCCATATCAAACCAATTCCCAAGTAGTTATTTTATGGAAATAGACAAAAGAATGATAAAACTTATCTAGGTTAAAAACAAACCTCGAGGGAAATAACTAGTCGATGCTGGTAAAATAGTTAAAAAAGCTGATCAAAGGGACAGATTAAGTAAACAAGCCCAAGAAGCAATTAAACATAAGCAGCCCTAGTTTTCAACATACCTCCCAAACTCAAATCGCTGGAGTAACGACTCCCTATTAGATAGATAATTACCACTGGGAAAACTAGAAAGCAGTTTGGCATAAAAACAGATTTCGTTTAGCATCTTATACCATACACCACAAAAAGCACCAAATGGAAAATCAACCTAAATAAGAAAGAGCAAATCGCAAATAAACGAGAGGAAAATAGAAGGAAGGAGTGTCCACAGCTATGGTTACGGAAAGAAGGCGTAAATAAATAAGTGATGGAAGTGATGATAAAAATAAGAGGCATAATTTCAAGCACTCAAAATTAAAAAGCTTGTGCATGAACAAAATCAGTGCAGCTAAGGATGAAAATCTTAAGGGGAAGGACAGACTGCATCAGGGAGCACTGAGATGTTGGGAACCAAACCAAACCCCTTCTTTTGAAAACTGAGGTTGTGATCTAGTTATAGCACCAGCTCAAAGGAGAGCAGGGACAGTCTTTTCTACATTCCGTAAAAGGACAAGATCTTGCCTGTGGAAAGAGCCGAGAACGTATCAAGAGTTCACACCGACCACACTGGGTCGCTGAAGCACGTACAGAAGGGTGGGCATCAAAACACGCCAACCAAGGCGAGGCTGAAGAAGCAATAACCCCGAGAAGAGGAGTTAGAAGAGAACGTGGTCCCTCTTCAAATTCCTTAAGGGGCCTCCCCATAGACAATGGACAAGACTTCTGCTTAGCCTCCTGGGCAGAATTAGGTCAAAGCCACAGGCTCATCATTTCGGTATAAGGAGAATCTTGCTTAAAAAGAGGCCGTCCAAGAGCCCCCGGCACCCAGAGCCTTCAAACGGATGCCGAATAACCCCTCGTCAAAGACACTGCAGACAAGCGCTCACACTCTGGATGACAGTCAGACTGGTTTATCTCTGAGGTCTCCTCCATGACTTTTGTTGTTCAGGCTCAGAGACTGAGGAACAGGCCCATGGTCAAACAGCTAGCAAGGAGCAAAGTGTGGGCTCTACCCCTGCCCCTCGGAATTCAAGCTCTTTCAACGACCCTTGGATGCTCTGTTTAATGTGGTCTCGTGGATCCTAGAGTTAGGGGTGACAGAGACCATCGAGGCCAACCCCCTCATTTTACAGCTGAGGAAACCAAGGCCCACAGGGGTGGAGTGACTTTACCCAGACACAGCTATGATTCCCTGGGGTCATTCCAGATTCCAAGTCTAGCCTTCTGTCCACTGTGCCACTTGGCTCCCACCTGGAAAGCCAGTGGAATGATGATCTCATCAAAATGGCTATTCTCACCTGCCTAAGCAGCCAGGTGGTGCAATGGAGACCTGAGTTCAAATCCAGCCTCAGATACTTACTAGCTGGGTGACCCTAGACAAGTCACTTTACCTCAGTTGGTTTCAGTTGCCTCAACTTTAAAAAGGCAGATCATGACAGCACCTACTTCACAGAAGTGTTGTGAGGCTCAAATGAGATAATATTTGTAAAGTACTTAGCACATAGTAGTTGTTTCCTCCTTTCCTTCCATGTCTGCCCATCCTGTGTAAGGCTCCAGAGAGCCATAGAATCTCTTCCCATTAAACTGCACTGGATTCAATCCAGCCCATCATTCCAACATGCCAAGATCTCTTTGGACCTAACTCTGTCACTGAATGGGTTACCTCGAAGAGACACGTCCATTGTAGAGACATCTCCACTCCAAATGTTCATTCGGACTGTTTGTGCTCGAGCTGGGATAGAGCCTTGCACACTCTTATTGGTCTATCAGCCATAATGGGACACTGTACCTTGACTCCAACACAGTGACGTCACTGTCGTCCTCTTCGAGAACGAAGGATAACAACCAACCGACCGACCAACCTCAAATGAACTTCCCCTCCCGGCGTCATCTCTTCCGCTGCTCGAATAAGTACCGCCATCTACGTCCTTAGCCAAGTAGCTTCATAAAAATACCAAACAGACCTCTAAGGTCCCCCCCAACTCAAAGAGTCTAAAATGCTGAAATGAGAATTAACAAGAGAACGCAGACGAGACAGTTGGGGAATGTGGTGGGTTTTTCCCCAGCCACATGGAAGTCTTTTCCCCCATGCAAGTGTTTGCAGTTTGTTCTTCCAAAGCCCACAGCCCTAACGAGGATGTCCTTCCACAAACACCCATACTGAGAGACCAAACTGTAGGCACTGCTAGCACCTAAATATAATCTAAGCACCAACTTGTATGCTCGGGCTGGCATCTGCACTGATTGAGAATGAGGAAGCAGAACCAGGAAAACAATACACAAGATGACCCAGCACTGGAACCAGAAAAAACAAAACAATGAGGGGGACCTCTACCTAACTGCAATGACCAGCGCTGGACCGGAAGAGGAGATGAGAAAATGGGCCTCCCTCCTCTCATAGAGAGCTGGGTATCTAGAGATCAGAAAGGCTGCCCAAAGTGGCTGCTGTGTCCTGGGCTTTGTTTGGCTCTACCTTATTTTTCCTGGAATATCCTTCCACAGGCCTGACCCCTTCTCTGGCTGGTGAGCTCCTCCATCTTGTGGAAGGACCCAGGCCAGCCAGCCTCCATACCCTTCCACAGCTGTTCCTGACTTGCCAGATTTCAAAACCATGCCTCTGCTTCTATCTCATCCTGAAACTTCCCTCAGTACCTGGGGACTCCCTGCCCACAAAGAGCCAAACATCTCAGTGGCCTTCTCTCTCTCTCATATCCCTGCACGAGACTTGCAACCTTTCCTAATTGATGAGTTTACACTAAGGCTGCCATTTTGTGAAGAGGGCCAAGCTGGCCAGCCAGTCCTACTAACTTCCCAAACTCTAAGGCACCAGTCCCCACACCAGTTACTGCCATCTGCTATCCCTCCAGCTTTTTTCAGCTCCTTTTTTGTGTATTGCCTTCTCTCATTAGAATGTAAACTCCTAGAGGACAGGAGCTACCTTTCTGCTTGAATTCCCAAGGCCTGGCACACAGTAAGCACTTAATAAGTGCTCATTTCCTTGTATTTTTTGCTCCAAAGGAAGGCCCACACAATAAGGCACCCATGACTGTGACATAAAAACAAAAGGCACTGGAGATGTTCTAGCATAGAATGGACTTTGAGAAGGGGGCTCAGGCTCCCCCTCCCACAGGCCTTCAAGAAGAGACTGCAAGAACACTAGCCAAGGATGTTTTTAACAGAGATTCTTCTCATGGACCAGCTGGACTACAAGCCTGCTGAGGTCTCCTCCAGCTCTCAATTCTGTGATTCACTGATGGTTGATAAAACTTTAAAAAAACAGTCTTAACTATTCTCAGCAATACAGTGATTCAAGACAGTCCCAAGAACTCAGGATGAAAAATGCTATCCACCTCCAAAGAAGGAATTGACGGAGTCTGAATGCAAATTGAAGCACACTTTTTAAATTTATTATTCTTGGGTTTTTTGGTCTGTGCTTTATTTCATAACATGGCTAATATGGAAATGTGTCCCATGACTGCACATGAATAATCCATATCAAATTGCTTGCCTTCTCAATGAGGGAGGAGGGAAGAGAATTTGGAACTCAAAACTCATTGTGTCATCTGCCATATTGGAGAGCCTTCCTCTTCCTCCTCCTCCTCCTCCTAGCTTGAGTCATCAGTCAGCTTGAGGAGAATGCCATCCACACCCTCATCCAAGTCACTGACAGAAACATTAAGCAGCACAGGACCAAGCAGAGATAGATCCCTCAGGCACACGAGTAGAGATCTCCTTCCAAACACATTAATGACAATTCTAACAGAATCCCCTTAAGGACACTATTTTCTAGCTCACATTTGTTGATCTCCATAAGAATAAGAGACTTTATGTGTTTTGTTAAAATCTAGATAAAATATTACCAGTCTAATAACCCGGTCTAATCACAGGTCAATAAAGGAGAGACAAAGTGGAGCTGAGACCACCTGCTCTAAGTGAAGCTGCCTCCTCTTCTGGGTGACCAATGATTACCCCTTAATGATCCTTTCTAGAGCTCTGCCAGAAATCCATTATCTGCTCTCTGCTCTCTTTGAAAACCTGAGGCCAGATTTCTCCTTGTCCTGCCTGTCCTTGGGCCCTTCTCCCCTTCTTCCACAGCCTTCAGCCAACAGGGACAATAGCTCAGGAGATTCTGTGGTGAGCTTGCCCCTGATCCAAGAGGGCGTAGTGGAGCCTCCAGTTGGAGCAAAGGACTTGACGTCATGACCTCAGAAAGCTCTCTGGGCTCTGAGATCTCACGAGCTCACTCCTGTCCCTGAAAACGGGAACAGAGTGGCCCATGACAGTGTCTGCTCTGTGTCCACATCTGATAATTAGAGATGCCGACTGATGCCCAAAGGTACCTCTGAGGCTGGATGAGGCAGAAGAGTAAAGTGACAGAAGCTGGCTGAGTTTGACAGCCCTCCCCAAGGACAAGGAGATGCTCCTTGTAGGCACACAAAGAGGTCTCTTCAAGAATGGGGCTGACTGCCTAATGGTTAGAGCTAAGGTGTGGGCAAAGAAGGAACGAGAGGGACAAACAGCCCTTGGGCACCGGGAAACGGGGATGCAGTAGGAAAAGAATCAGAATGTCAGAGGTGGAAAAGACCTTAGAACACAATGCTAGAACTGGGAGAAAGTTTAAAACAGAGAATATGGGATTTGGGTGGGGCCTTAAAATAGAGACTATCAGAGCTGAGAAGGAGCTTAGAACAGAGAATATCACTATTGTAATATAAGAAATGACAAGCAGGATGGTTTCAGAAAAGCCTGCAAAGAATTACGTGAACTAATGCAAAGTGAAATGAGCAGAACCAAGAGAACACTGTACACAGTAACAGCAGCACTGGGCAATGACCAACTATGGTAGACGTAGCTCTTCTCAGTAATACAATGATCCAAGACAATTCCAAAGGATTTATGATGAAAAATGCTATCTACTCCAGAGAAGAACTTGAGTCTGAATGCAAATTGAAGCATATTTGTTTTTGCTTTCTTTATTTTCCTTGTTTTGTGCTTTTTTTGTCCTGTGTTTTTGTTCACAACATGAGTAATACGGAAATATATTTTGCATGACTGCACATGTATAACCTATGTTAAATTGCCTGATGTCTTAATGAGGGGAGAGGGAGACAATTTGAAACTCAAAAATTTTTTAAATGAATGTTAAAAATTGTTTTTACATGTAATTAAGGGAAAAATAAAATTTAAAAAAAAAAACAGAAAATGTCAGAGCTGGGAGAAACCTTAGAACAGGGGATGTCAGGGCTGGGAGGGGCCTGAGAACAAGGAATGTCAGAGCTAGGAGGTGCCTTACAAAAGCAGATGTCGGGACTGGGAAGGAGGGCCTGAGAACAGGGAATGTCAGGGCTGGGAGGGGCCTAGAACACAGAATGAGTACTGAGAACAAGGCTGGTCCCACTTTTGTCACTGTAACCCCAGGACCTAGCACAGTGACTGGTGTGCCAGGGCCTTGCAGTGGGTCCTTAATGTTTTCTAACTGAGTCTGGTCCACGTCCCACCCCTCTCACTAATGGTTGGACATTAGGCATGTCTCTTTCCCTCTCTGGGCCTCAATTTCCTCACCTGCACAATGAAGAGATTCAACTAGACACCCTCTAGAATCTCTCCCAGCCCCACTTCCCTCCCTCGCTCCCTCTTTCCCAGGGGCATCTTCGGATCCTTCGTTCCCTCTCCCATCTACAGGCCAGTGTCTGGCTGCTAAGCAGCTCAGAGGGCCCCACGATGCCCTCCTCCACACCACTATAGATGGCTGGGGGTCCCACAACCCCACCCAGTCACCTGCACCCTGCCCCCATGTCTCATCTTTCTGGACAAGATTTCTGTCACTAATGCGGCTGCCTGATTTCCTGTGACCAGCAACCCTCAGCCCCCGGTTCCAAGGCCAGACTGGGCAACGTCTGATCCTAGGGCAGGTGGGAAACACTTGGGAAGTGTCATGCCCCACCCCCACTCCCCAAAATGTCCAGCCACCCACTGGTCCAGGAATCTGTCCCTCCACATCCCCACCAGGCTGAAGCCTGACAATTGCCCATGCTCATGTCTCCATCTCAGGCACTACTGACTCCTCCCCATCCCCTCAAGAGGAGGGGACTTTGAATGGAAGTCCTCGCCTGGAACTCTTGGGGACATGTGACAGCTGCTTTCAGGTATCTGAAGGGGAATCTGGCTTACTCTGCTTCACCCCGATGGGGAAGGGGGTTCCGAGGGGAACAAAGCTTCCTCAGGATGAGAACTGTCCAAGGTGGGTCAGAGGCAGCCACAGTAGCTGGGGGCTCCCCCTTTAGGGATCTTCAAGCGTCAGGTAACTTACATCAGGGAGCCAGCTGGGGGCCTGGGCTGGCCTAGATGGTCACTTAGACCTGTCCCACTCTAGGTCAGCCTCCACACCACTCCCAAACAGATAGTCCTAAAGCACAGACCTGACCCCATCACAGCCCTGCTCATGAAGCCTCTGGAATGAGCTAGGAATCCCTCTGTCTTCCTGCACTGAAAGCCTTGCACAGCCTGGCTCAGACCTCCATGGGCACATCTGCTGCACATGGGGGTCTGGCATGGCCTCTGGGTTCTAGCCACACTGGCCTGGTGGCCATTTCCTGTACAATGGGCCAAAATCATGGTCTAAACTCTGACCTATCCTCCACTGGAGCCCCTCTTAAGACTTAGATCATCTTGTCCATGGCCTTTCCTGACGCCGCCCCCACCCCAACTGCTCATCCCCTCCAGTTACTTTTCTTTTTAAATTCTGAACTTGACAATCACAAAATAGGACAGGTATTTGCATACACTTATCATATATATTTATATCAATTTACCTGAGTATGTGATGTGGTGTGTGTCTATGTGAGTATGAGTATATACATGTGTATATGTGATTGTGTGTGTGAGTGTGCATGTGCTTACACGCATGCACTCTTGAATTCTTGGGTCTGAGAGCATGGACGCTCCTGAGGGCAGGGGTTGTTTCGTTCATAACCTGGAGCTCCAGCACTGAGGACGGGGTCTAGCGCACAGTAGGCTTCTTGAATGAATGACTAAGAAGCAGGGCCACTGTCTCAGAGCTCTCAATCTCCCAAGCTCCTTACTCTGGATTGCAAAGGGTCAGAAAGCCCAGATGTAAAGAGGAGGAGGAGCTTTTGGAGGAGGAGGCATCCATGAGGAAAAGACCCTTCCAAGGCAGGCTGGGGAGGTGCCCACCCCACACAGGGCAGGTGGAGCTGCCAGGGCAGCATGGCAGCGGGCCCCATCAGAACTCTGGCCGCCTTCTCTTGTCTGCACCAGGCAGCCAGACCAGCCAGAGGGCAGTCACTCACTAAGTCCCCACTAGGCTGACCACCAAGGCCCCTGCCAGTTCTACAGACCCTTCTGGGGTTCTGGGGCTGCAGCCAGGGGCAGGAAGGAAGCTGGGAACAGTCCCCAGGAGACAGAGGTGAAAGGGCCTCTTTGTCTCAGAATTCATAAAACCTTTCAGACTGGTCCCCGCCACCTGTGCCTAACAGCCCTGGCCAGATGCTGTAAAATGTCTGTGGGGAGCCTCAATTAACAAATGGAGAGAGGGTCATCAGAGCCCCCAGCCTAAGCCCCTCCTCCAAGGGACAGGGCCTGCCCCCTCCCTCATGGACAGAGCCAGAGATTCAGAGCGAGAAGGGACCTTGGCAGATCCAAGCCCCTCACTTTACATTTGGACAATCCTAGGCCCAGAAGGGTGGCAGCATTTGCAGAAAGTGAGGGCGGGAAGGAAGCAGCAGGTACTGGTACTGAAAATCCAGGGCTTTTGTCATCGACCCCCGCTACCGCCCCCTTCCTTCTCCCCAGGGGATTAGGCCTTAGCTTCCCCCGCAGCCAGGGCCCGGCAGCTCCCCACTCACCTCTGCCATACCACAAGAGGCCCTGGGCTCAAAAGCAACCATGCCCACATCCAGTAAGACAGTAGAAAGGAAAAGAAACGATTGACCAATAAAAATGAGCCTATCTCAGCCAGCCCTGGAGGGAGCTCACCTCAGTGAAGCCCCAAAGCTTTGGCTGCACTTGGCATTGAAGGGCAATGGATGTGCCTAGGACCACTAGACACAGAATGTGAAGCCAGGAAACCTGGGTTCGAATCCAGCTCCTGACACCACCTCTCAGCACGTCCTTGGGTTTGCCCCTTTCTCTTCTCTCAGGCCCCGATGGTCCCCAGAGTCTTTCTTGTTTTAATTTTAGCCTCCCTTCCCAGAAGGCTGCAGCATGGCAGACCCCCGGGCCTCCCACCCTCTGAGAAGCAGGAAGACGGTAGCTGAACCTGCAGCCACCAGATATGGGGAGAAAACTTTCCACTTCACTTAATTGCATTCCTTCCAGTTCCCTTAGAAAAACAATCTTAAGTCACATCTGCTGACATCAGCAAATTCTATTTCCTCCTTTTAAAAAGTCGCTCCCCCTACCCCTCCCTGTTCAACCCAATGTAGTCACTCCATCCCTGGAGAGCAGACAGCATCTCTCTCCAGCTCTGCCTCACCCAAGGCTCCCCAAGGAACACAGCCTGGGGCTGAGAAAACCACCAAGTTGGAGGATGCTCTAGGCATCAATTGGTTCAGATGCAAATGGACCAGCCCTTTCTAGTTGGGTTAATTATCCTCAGCACCCAAGGGCTGTCAAAAGGAGAGCCAGGGAGGAGAGAGGAGCTGGGAAGCCCAGGAGACTTTCTAAGGATGCTCCTTACAACTGGGACAAGAGGTGGGCACCCTGTGCGGAGATGGAGACACCCCCGAGGCTGTCTGGCCCAGCCCGCTCCTCGACACTCACTACAGAAACCTCTCCAGCCTCAGCTTGAGACTGCTGGTGGCGGTCCATCCTACCCTGGCATACACACACACACACATACGTGTCAATGCGTCCCTGGTGTCTGTAAGAAAACACAATTGCTACGGAAGTATAAGCAAACTAAACGCATTGTTGTTAGAGCTGTAAGATGTTCCAGCCACTCTGGAAAACAATCCCTAATTACGTGAAGAATGCAACCAAATTGTTCATAGCCTTTGATCCAGACATTTCCCCGCTGTGCACGTCCCCTAAGGAGATCAATGATAAAAAAATAAAGGCCCCATAGACACCAAAATATTTCTATCGGCACATTCTATAGAAGCAAGGAACTGGAAACCAAGTTGATGCCCACTGACTGGAGAATGGCTGATCAAATGACGGTACGAGAACGTAATGGCCATTACGGGGCTGCTAAGAAACAATGACTAAGATGGATTTGTACAAAGGAACGTGGGAAGACTCACAGGTAGTGATGGCAAACAAAAGTGGGGACGAGAACGACCGTGTAAATGAGATAGAAAACTGACCCCAAAGAGACACAGGAAAGGACACGTCCCCTTTGCTTCTCTGCATAGGTTTGGAACACCACCTAGAAAGTCAGCCTGCTGCTCTGGAAAAAGGAATGGGGGAAGAGATATGGTGGGAAATGGCGTGATGTTAAAACAAAAGATAGTAATAAAATGTATTTAAAATGAAGAATAAAACCCACCACCCTTCACATCCTCGCTTTTCTCCTCACGGTCACTGCCCCCTGCTCTGCCCTCCTTCCCAGTGGTCCCCTGCCTCCTGCCCATACATACATCATCCCCACCACAGAGCTGGTGATGAACAAAAAAGGACAGCTTAGGTGATAAATCGGCCCCAAGAAGGGGAATTTCAGTGACTCAGGGCACAAGTCCAGACCTAGAGGCTCACCAGCCAGCCCTCCCCATCCAAGCGGAGGCCAGCCTGAGAGGCAACCCCAGGGAGAGAACAGAGAACGAAGGAGAGGAAGGCACAGGACGAGCCAGAAAGATTTCTGAAAAGGTTCTCCTCACTTAGTCCCTCTGGGGGCCTGGAGGAAACCAGGCCAGGTCTGAATGAAAATCAGCACTCGGGCCAGAAATTGGGTTACTAAAAAGGAGACTGTGACCTGCCTTCTTCCCTTCATCCATCCTCCTGGAGGCTGGGAGGGCCCTAATTCAGGCCCTCCAAACTCCTGGCCCCAAGCACACGTGCCCACTAGTGAAGGACTGGCACAGCACTCAGGTGGGTGACTCTCTCCACAGAAGGAGGTTTACTGTTTCACCCACTCCACAACTCCCAGGCCTCCTGGACCAGGAGGCCAATTTAATTCTGCTTGTTAAGTGTCTAATGTGTGCAGAGAGCTCCATGCTCGGCTCTGGATAACAGAGTCCTAGATTTGAAATGGAAAGGACCTTAACGGATCAACCCCACCACGATTCTTCCAGAGGAGGAAAAAACTGAAGGCCAAGAGAGGTTAAATGACTCATCCACAGTCACACAGGCAGATCTGAGATTTGAACCCAGAGAAGCTCAGCATTGGAAGGGACCTCAGAGCTCATTAGTCCAACCTGCACTGAAATAAGAATCCCTTCTCCAACACGGTGTAGTGGAAAGAACATTGGCATCCGTCAGAGAACCTGGGTTCAAATCCCTCTTTGGATGTTTATTACATCTGTGACTTTGGGGAAGTCACTTCATCTCTCTAAGACTCATTTTCCTCATCTGCAAAATAGGGAGGTAGAACTCCCTGGCCCCTGGGGTCCCAATCCAGAGCTGTTTCCATTTCTCACTCTGTGAGGGATCCATGGAGCTGCCGATCATCTGGGGAATGAGACCCAGAATGAGACGATTATGATACACAGCATGACTCAGAGAGAGGAAAAGAAGGGCCCCAAAGGGCAATCTGACAAGCCTTCCTGGAGGAGGCCAAACCAAAGAACCAAACAAGAGTCAAATCCCAGATCTGGGTGACCTTTCCCTTTTCTAGGTCTGTTCTGTCTTCTATACAACGAGGGAGCTGGGTGAGCTCACCTCTTGAGATCATTCGGCTGCCATTCTCCACTTACTAAGCATCTGGAGCCTCAATTTCCAAAGGGAAAGATGGCCCAGGCCCTAGGCTCCAGGCTTTGGATGTGTCCACTGAGCAGCCAGCTGGGAGAGCCCCTCTCCTCCCCTCCAGCAGGAGCTGAGCGAGCCCTGGCCGGGCAGGCCTCCAAATAAGAGAAGACCTCAGTGCAGCAGAAAGTATGCCCAATGTGGAGTCAGCAGACCTCAGCTAATTATGGAATACTTTCTTTATGACCTTGGAGAAGCAACTTGGCATCTCTAGACTCAAAGGGCTTAGAGGAAGAAGGAGGAGGAAGGAGGAAGGTCAGGGGCAGCAGCTGAAGGAACCTAGAGGAGAAAAAGGCACCAGAGATAGGACCCTTCCTTTCCCAAGAAACAACTGGGGTAGCCCCAGGCTAGATCTCACTGGCCATTTCCCTGTTCCAAGAATTTAAACAGCTCTCCCTTCTCCACAGCTTTAAAGCTTCCAAAGCACTTTGCACCACCTCCCTTGGAAGGTTGGGGGATGGACAGCATTAACCCCATTTTATGGACAGGGAAGCTCAGAGGGCTTTCATCACTGCTAGGATCGGAAAGGCAAAGCCAGATCTGAACTCATAGTGTGGCAGAATCTCGGAGGCAGGGGCCCCTCTGGCAGGCAGGGAAGCCTATGTGCCTGGATTCTAATCTCACGATGGCTACCTAGAAGCTGTGTGACTGTGAGTGAGTCAGTTCTCTCTGGGCCTCCGTTTCTCGGTTTCTTCTGTAAAAAGAAGAACCTCTACAATCCTTTCCAGCTTTAAACCCTACAGTCCTATAGGTTCCCTTCCTGGACACACATAACTGAGAGGGAGGGACACAGGAACAGAAGGTGGCCCAAGGCCAAGGCGTCCTCCCGCTCTGAAGGTTCATCTCCTGGGGTAGGTGGAGATGAGCTTTAATTATGTATGAGGGCCCAGCACAGCAGGCCAGCCACATCCCACAGTCTGGACTGTGCGGCTAATGAAGGTCTAGGCCTAGAGACTGAGCGCTGCATACTCCCCACCCTTCATGAACCCTTTCATCTCTCTTCTCTGTCTCTCCTCTTTCTGTCTCTGTGTCTCTCCCTGCTCTCTCCATCCCTCTCTGCTTGGCTGGAGGGGAGCTGAAGATGGGGGCGGGGCAGGGGGAAGGCTGATAAAACTAAGACCGGACACTAATGAAAGTGAAAATGAAGCCGACCATCGTCACATAAAACCAAGTGAATTGTCTCCTGGACTCGGCAACATAATCCACGGCGCCATGGAATGAGGGCCAAGGATTGCCAGAGTGCACTAAGACCTCAGAACCAAGAAAGGGACGTCTGAAAAGTGAGCTGGAGCATCGAATGGCAGAGCTGGAAGGGTCTAGCCTTTAGAGCAGAGAACAGAGACTATCAGAGCTGGCAGAGACCACTAAGCACAGAATCTTAGAACACAGAACAAGGGAAGTAGAAATACCCTTAGAACACAGAATGTTAGAGTCCTTAGAGCCTAGGATGTCAGTGGCAGAGGTGGGAGGGACTTTGGAGCAGAGAATGCTGGAGACTGGGAAGGACTCGGGGGTAGCAGTGGTGGCGGTGGTGGCACTGGTGCTGCTGCTGCTATTCCTCCCCCTCCCTGTCCGAAGCCTGCCTCCACAGCCCCTCCCCACTGAAATCTTTGGGCATCCTCACCTGAATCAGTACCACCCTTCCCCCACAAGACCTCACACCCTCCAACAGGTTTTATAAGCAGGGGAGGAAATCGGTTCCCAGTGTGTGTCCTCATCTCTACCTCCCTTTGAGGTAACTAAGAGGAACGTTCTCCCCTGTCTCTGCCTCCCCTCGGCTTCCCCGCTTCCCCGGCTTCCATCAAACCCCCGCTGAAAGCCACTCTGCCAGAAGCCTTTGCTGGCCCCTTTCTCTGCCTCCGAGTCATCTCACACATCCGAGGCTGTCTGCATGTTGTCTCTCCTATTAGACCTGGGGCTCCCAGGGACAGCAGAGTCTGTCTTTTGTTTCTTCACAGTGCCTGGCACATAGTAGGGACTTAACAAATGCTTGTCAACTTGACACCCTAAGGTCAAGGACTGTGATCTGACTTGTGTTCCTCCACACCCCGTAGATGCTTGGACATAAACGGTTGGAGAATGTGAATCACCTAATTGAGCCCCCTCGTTTTTTGGAGGAAGAAAATTGAGATTCAAAGAGAAAACGTGATTTGCCTAAGTCTACCCAGCTAGCTCCTTTTTTTTTTTTTTGAGGCAACTGGGATTAAGTGACTTGCCCAGGCTCACACAGCTAGTAAGTGTCTGAGGCTGAATCTGAACCCAGGTCCTCCTGACTCTGAGGCCAGGGCTCTAGCCACTGTGCTACCTAGCTGCCCCTCTAGTTAACTCCTTAAGGGAAGGGACTGGCTTTGCTTTTTAAACTGGATCTCTAGCTTAACACAGTGCTTGGCATACAGGAAGCACTTAAATGCTTTTTCCTTCTTTCCTTTCTTCCTTCCTTCTCGTCCTTCAATCCTTTCCTTCTCTCCCTCATTCCTTTCCTTCTTTCTTCCCTTCCCTCCTTCTTTCTCCCTTCCTTCCTTCCTAACACAGCTGGGTCCTTGCCTCTCTCCGCCAGCCCAGGTCCCCCTCCTCCTATTTACACAGGGTCTATAGATTTCCAAGGGTTATTTTTTTTCCCTCTTAAGTCTTTTCCCCAGAAGTCTTAGGGGCCTTCTTCCAGGGAGGGGGTGGTAGTGAATAGAGGAAGCTAGGCCTAGGGAATATGCGGTTACCCAGGGGAAGGGGAGCTCCTTGAGAGCAGGCACCTTTTTTCAATTCTGCCTCTGTATCCCCAGCACAATGTAGAAGGGAGTTCTGGGGTCATCTACAGTCTAAACAGCCTATCGTCCCACAGAGGAAGAAAGTGAGGAACAGGCAGGAGTTGTCCAAGGTCACACAGGGAGTAAGCATCAGTCAGAATTTGAACCCAGTTCTGTTTTTTTTTTTGATTCTGTTTCGTCTTTCTCATGAGTCATGAGAAAATGCATAAACTAATTCAATGCCTAGTTATACCTGGAAGTTATATGGGACTCCATGCCTTCTTGGGGAGGGAGGGAAGAAAATCTGGAACCCAAAATTATGTAGAACTGTTTGTTGCAATCTAAAAATAAAAAAATTTAAAAAAAAAGAATTTGAACCGAGGTACTCAGATTTCAGAAACAGTACTTTTTCTAGTAGGAGACTAGATTAGTTGGTCTCTAGGGCCTCTTGTAGCGCGCGCACACACCCACACACACCCCACCACCTGCTGACTGAAGGAGCCAGGAGGCAGCTTTGTGGAGCCCTCAGTCTGACCTGGCCCTGGATCAGCTTCCTCTGCTCTGGCCTCTGGCTCCTAGGCCTCTTCCGGAGCTTTGAAATGCTTTCCAAGCAGTACAGAAATGGCTGTCATCCCTCCCCTCAGCCCCATCCCAAAGTTGCCACCACTCAGCTCCTAGGTCTTGGTCCTACTAAGGCCTGGCCATCCAGTCAGCCAGGTCTAAGTCCTACTAAGGGCTGGCCAGACACAGTCAGCCAGGTCTAAGTCCTACTAAGGGCTGGCCAGACACAGTCAGCCAGGTCTAGGTCCTACTAAGGGCTGGTCAGACACAGTCAGCCTCAAGCTGGGTCATTTGGGAATGGAGGAGTGGGGTGGGGAGGTATGGCAGAGCTGAATCTGCCTCCAAGGCCTGACCTTCTTTCCCTAACAGGGGTACCGCCCTCTAAACCTTCAAGCTCCAGCCCTTCCCCTTAACAAGTCTCCCCACATTCCCCCCCCACTCCCTTCCACATCTGGAAAAGAAGAACCTTTCACCCCTATCCAACAACACAAAGGCTGCTTTGTCAGGTAGTGAGCTCCTTGTCACTGAAGTGATCCAAGCAGAAGCTGGATGACCAGGTTACAAGGGGTTTCCTCTGTGAAGTGAGAGGTGCTAACCAACTCCATTTGAGGTCCCTTTCAGCTCTCATTCAGCCGCCTGCACTCCACATCCTCACTTTTGGGGACCTGCTCTTCCGGTGTGGTGGTTTCCCATGTCTATATTGGCATCAGAGAAGGCCATCAGACTCTCTCCTATTTAGTTATCTCTGCTTGATTAGGGAATCTTTAAAAAGTCAGTTGAGGGGCCTTAGAGATCACCTCTTCTAACTCTCCCCACCCTCATTTTACAAATGAGGAAGCTGAGGCCCAGAGAAATTGACATGTCCCAGGCCACAAGGATCCTGGACTCAAACCTGGGTCTTTCCTCTTCTCATTCAGACACATGGATTCCTAGTCAGCGGTCTTTCACTAACCACACACGGGCCCCATAGGAACCTCTGTGTGTCTGTCCTTGATTGGACGCTGCCTGAGGACAGAGATCGCATCTGCTATTTCTCTCAAGTCAGCGTCAGCTGTGACCTCTGGCCAGTCCGGCTGCCTCTGGCCCTCTTCCAAATTGAGTTTCAAGGATCAGAGATTCGCAAACCTGGGATAGGAAAACCTATCATATGATCATTTCTACCATCCTTCTCTCAAATGCTCCAATGCCTTAGTGGTACAGAGGTGACTGGGCCCTCTCAGACTATGCCAAAATCCCTGGCAGGCCCCACCAAGTTGTCATTCAAAGATCACTTGATAAGTGTGGGCAGGCCTATCACCAGAAGGCCGGCCAGCAGGGGATGAATTTTCCTAGCCATAGAAACTTACGAAGAGTATGTGAGTCGGGGCAGAGAGGGCTAGGTCCCACCATAGCCTCCTGCCATAACATGACGCTGCTTCTCATCCTGACCCCTCTGCCTGGGCCCTGGGGTCACGGGGGTGGGGTGGGCAGGGATGCAGTAAGGACAGAGGACACACTAGGCACGATCCAGCCAGGGAGGAGGAGAGTTAAAGATTCCACTTGGGCAGGGGCTAGCAGGAGTACAGCGGTGATCGGATCGAGGAGGAGAGCCAGGCCATGCTGGGAAGGCCCCACCCCCATGACAGAGAAATAGTCTGGTCTCCTGCTGCTAACTTGAACCCACTGGCTTAGTGACTTCCCTGTGTGAACTGCCTGCTCTCAATGCCGATTGTCCTGGCCCGGCGGGTGGGTCCTTCCCTGAACTCAGATGGAGCCTTGTTCTCCCCCACCCAGGCCTGGAACTGGAACAGAAGCCTTTTTCACCGTCACTCCCCTTTCCAGCTCCCACTGACAGCTCTCACCCCACACTGGGCCCTTCCAGGCCAGGCGCCCGCTGGGATGAGGGGCACACAATCCTTCAAGGGCCTCTCACCCCTGGTTTCTTCCCAGGCCTCCAAGACCCTCCCCTCACAGCAAGACCCAGCATTTCTATGGGGAGGTACTGTTTGTAGAGCCCTGAGAGGTGGGCAGAGAAAGCATAACTGGCCCTCTCTTACTTACATAGGCGACCGCTTAGATCACTATATCAAAGTTAGAAAGGCCACTCTTGTTGTACAAGTGAGGACACTGAGGCTGGCAGAGGTGGCATGGGACTCCCCCAAGGTCACACAGTTGGGACCTCAGCTTCTGGCTTTGGGGCTGGGTTCTAACCATTACACTGCCTTTGGATACCAAAGATCATAATGGAACCAGACAATGACAGAGCCAAAATGGACCTCATTTTACAGAATTGAAAATTTTACAGAATTTTACAAAATGAGAAACTGAGGTCCAGGGTAGGGAAGGCATGTTACTCAGAGACACCAATGAGCTTTGACCCCACGCCCAAGGGCCTCTGAGATCTGAGCCCAGCTTCCCTTTCCTGCCTTATTCCACATGATTCCCCTCACACGGTCCACATTCCCATCCTATGGAGCTTTGGCCCCTCTGCTTCCCTCGCCCATACGCACACACTCCATTCCCCATCGCCCTCCTCTCTTGTCTCTTGGAATCTCCAGATGACTTTAAAGCTCGGCTTGAATTCTACCTTCTAGCTGAGGATAACGAAGAAGAAGAGAGTATTTAGATGCTTTAAGGGCTGCAGTGGGCTTTACAAATATCTCATTAGTCTTCAGGACAGCCCTGGAGGGAGGTGCTTTTATTATCCCCCATTTTACAGATGAGGAAAATGAGGCTCAGCTGCTAAGTGTCTGAGGCCGGAAGTGAACTCAGGTCTCCCTGACCCCGGGCCCAGGGCTCTAGCCACTGCACCACCCAGCTGCCAGGAAGGAAGGAAGGAAGGAAGGAAGGAAGGAAGGAAGGAAGGAAGGAAGGAAGGAAGGAAGGAAGGAAGGAAGGAATCCATCTGGGCAAATGAAGAGGCTGAGACTAAAGGCTCTCTGCCTTGGCAGCTAGAAGGTTCTCTAAGCTGCCCATATGAGATGACACAGAGAAGTGGATTGGAGAGGCCCTAACCAGTGGCTGCTGGAGCCTTCCTGAGCCTGGCCAGGATCTCTGGCTTTCAGAGATAAGAGAGGTAGAAGGCTGGCAGGGCCCTCCCAGAGAAAGATACTTTGTCTCCAGTTCCTCCTCCTCTTTCCCAAGGAAGGTCCAAGAGGGCAGGAACCAAACCTTAGCCTCCTTCCCCAGGCAGGAAAAAAAGGCCTGCTTCTGGGAAAGCCCTCCACCGCCAAGCGCCTGCCTACCTCTCTCTCATAAGTGTCTATCCCTACCTTTGCTGCATTCCACTGCCCACTAGCAGGTTAAGTGATTTTGGTGTGGGTGCTAAAAAGCTGCTCCATCTGGTTTTCTAAAAGCCACTGCCTCCATCCCTTCCTTTTGAAAGAGCCACAGTTTAAGCTCAACATTCTACGCCTATCGTGAGCCCCAACCTCCCAGCTACTGCCCACCCTCTCTCTCACAGCCACCTGGCATTTAATCAGGAATATAATCCTATATAAATTGTCTATCTCCAAAGAATCCAGGCTCCCTGAGGCCAGAGGCTGTTTTGGTCAGCCAACAGGCATTTTGCATTGGAGGCCCCGTTCTAGGGAAAAGATGGGAAGGTGGCCCCTCCCTTCAAGGAGCTCCCAGTTCAAGGGAGGAGGTAAAAGGCCAACTGGATATATGCTGGAGAAACAGAGGGGAGATAGCAGAATTAGGGAGGGCTTCCCAGAGGTCTTCAGCAGAGACCAGAAAAAAGCTGGGAAAGCCGAAGATGGGAAGAGAGCATTCCAGGCATGGGAGGCAGCCCATGAAAACTCAGCCTCTTGCACTAGACTTGCTTTCCTTTGCGATCCTGGGTATTTTACTGTATGTATGTCTTTTAAAAACATTATCCTTAGGAGAGTTCCAAGGCCACACTGCCCAAGATGCCACACAGGTTAGGAAGCCCTGATCTAGGCCAGCTCCTTTCTGAGGACCTTGAGAACACGGGCCCAGAGAGGGGTGGAGTCTTAGCGTGGTACCCGAGCCAAGCGCCACACGTTCTGGTAGCAGCCCCCCAAGCCCAGCCCTGGGCTACCAGAGGAGCTGGCCTCCTGGGGCCACTGCCCTTCTCCTGCCCACACCCCAACACAAACAAGCTTACGATTCTCCCACCCATGAGGGCCGACTCAGTACTTCCCATCTCCCCTGAGATCTCTCCCCAAGCGGGAAACTCTGAGCTGGGCCAATAGAAAACCGCCACAGCCCGAGGCCCCAAGCCCCAGGTGATTCCAGGAATATGGGCCCCGCCTCTGGAGGGGCCCTCCAGGCAGCCTCCTCCTCTTCACCTCCGGGATCTCATCACCAGCTAAGATGACTTGGCAAAAAAAAAAAAAAGACAGTGGGAGGGGAGGGGGTGTGTCAGGGGCGTGGTGATGGGGAGGAAGAAGCGGAGGAAGAGGAGGAGGAAGGCAAGCGCTGGAAAGGAAAGAAAGGCTGGGTACCGGGTTGGGTCCCAATACTACAGCGGCCAGGTCTCGGCCCGGCGATTGGCCGCTCCGGCCACGAGGCCTATCTGGTGTTGCGAGCCCAGCCAATCAGGGCCCGCGGGGAGCCCATTCATTCACAAAAAAGCCAGAAGGGGAAGGGAGCACCGGCAGTCTAAAGCCGGGCCTGCAACTCGGAAACCCCTCCGCGGTCGGCTGAGTCACCCACGTTTCCCAATGCCGCCCCAACACCCACGTGTCTCGGCCCGGTAACGCAGGGCCATAGCACCTAGGGCGACGGGTGGTGGATGAGGCAGGCCGGGCCTGGGGGTGTCAAGGGGCTAGGGGCAGCCCCCGTGCTACTGTTCCCAGGGCCCCCCCCCATCTCCTCTACCCCCGACAGGAAGGGCACTGGGTGCCTCTGAACACAGCCAGAGATTGGCTAAGACTCCGCGGGGAGTGAAGGTTGAGGGTGGGGACTAGGAGCCTTGTAACGGCCTCCCCACCGCAATTTCCCCACTCCTCCCCCAGGAGTCTGGGTTCTCCTCCCTGAAGGGCAGAAAGCGCCCAAGGGTGACCCAGCCACCCCGGGGAGCTCGGCCTAGGGCTGCCACCTTCCTCCCTCTCCCCACTCACGGCAGTCATCCTCATCACTGTTGTCCACGCAGTCATTGTCCTCGTCGCATCTCCAGACTGAGGGGATACAGCGTTCGTTCCCACACTGGAACTGATTCTCCTCACACTCCTTGGCGGCCCCTGAAAGCGGGGAGGGGGAGAGCAGTGGTGTGAGAATGAGCACCTAGGGCGGGCCCCAGCACGCCCCTGCCACAAACACACAGCTGGGCAGTGGCTCTTCCGGCGGCCCTGGAAAGTATCAATCCCAGCCACCCCCAAAAGCACGTTAAGCTCCTATAATGTGCCTGGCACACCGCTAGGCACAGGCATCAAGACAAAAACCAAACAGTGGCAGCCCTATCGAGTTAGTCCAACCCCCTGCATATTTTGCAAATAGGCAACTGAAGCACAGAGACTAAGTCTCCGTCTTCTGCCTAGCTCCCCTTTCCAGACTATGCCCCCAACTGTTTGGTGGTGGAAGAAAGGGGGCAATAATTGGGGGGGGATAAGTGAGGGACACAGGCAAAGAAGACAGATGGGGGAGGAGCCTCTCCTCAGCAGCCACAAAGGCTAGAAGTCCCAAGAACCACCGATGGCAAAAAGGGCTGGAGACCTCACCCCCTCCCCTTGTGGAAGAAGAAAAGCCACCCCCAGAAGAGCAGTGTCACTCCCTCCCCTCAGTGTTCCCCCACCCCAAACAGTTAGTCCAGCCTAAGCAACTCATCTTTCCTCATCCAATCCTGGCCTGGACCAAGGTGGGGGCACCTCTAAAGGTCCCTCCCACCCCACTCCTGCACCCTCAGACCACAAGGATAGGCCACAGTGCTGAGGCTCACCGAAGTCCGGGAGTCCTACCTCCCTCCCATATTCACACGTGTAGGGACGCCAAGAAAGCAGTGAAAGAAAACGAAAGGAAAATAAACCACCTAAAAGACCACTTCTCTGCTAATACCCTTAAACATAATTTTGGGCCCCTTCTCACATCATCCCCCCAAAGTTTTCAGTTCCCTCAGGGGATCCAGGCAGCATCTGAGGGGCAACTAATATGGGGGGGGGGGAGAAGTGGCCCCTCTGCCCTATCTTCATTGTTGGGGGAGCCCACAACCACGTTACTTAGTTAAGAAAACAATTCTCTATGCAACGCACCCGCCCCCTCCACTCTCCAAGCCTAGGGAATCGGGGGTAGGGATGCAGATACAGGGGAGTAGGCATCTCCAGGCTAAGATAAAACAGGACAAAGTTAAGTGATCACCCTACAGCCACACGTCCTCAGCACTCTCCGACCCGAAAGTTCCCATTCTGGGAGTACATGGCGGACGGAGATATAGACATGGACCAAGGCTAAATGAAGATTCTCTCTTCCCCCGTGCTCGGGGGCACTCCATCCCAGGAGGCGGTGTGTGCATGGGGGTGGGAAGGACATCATTCTCTCCCGGCTAAGATGAGGGGACAAAGTTAAGAGAACTCCCCAACCCACATATGCTCAAAGCTCCCAATCTTGGGCATTAAGTACCCCATCCCCAGAGGGAGTGTGTAGGAAGGGGGCAGAGATGACAGGGAACAATCTCCTCCCCCTCAAGGTCTGATAGCAAGAGGGACAAAGTTTAAGATGCGCCCCCCCCCCGCCCCAGCCCTTACTAGCCTGGTCCGTTACTGGGGAGGGCAGAAATCCAGGGAGCAAAGGACGTAACATCCTCCCCTAGACCCTGGCCCGGGTCCAGGCAAAGAGGAAGGTGGACCAAGGGTAGGGCAGCTTTCTCTCCAGTGAGTCGGTTGTAGGGTAGGTTGACTACGTCCCGGGGAGCACCCCCATCCTAGAGGAAACGTGTGCAAGGAGGGAAGGTGGGGGGAAATGGAGTGGAGAGGATGCAGACAGAAGGGAGGGGAAATCACGCCCCTCCCCCCCCGCCCCAGAAGATGAAAGGGACAAAGT
>CM053626.1:315024559-315043995 GCA_028646595.1 Phalanger gymnotis
GTTACTGCTTTCCAGTCGCCATCTTGAGTAAGGCCAGAATTTCAATGGAGTAGGGATTGCATGGAGAAGACTGTGATCTATTTATCAAATGTCTTGGGCAGGTGAGGGAGTGGCTTGGAGGTCCACAGAGGAAGGGGACATCTGGACAATACCAAGGAATCTTTAAAGAAGGAAAGGTGAAATATCTCGAAATATTCCAATGGATCTGAAATCTTATCTACATTCCCTCCGCTGAGGCAGATTGCAACCCATCCATCCCTGTCCATCCCTTACTCCCACCAACCCGTTTCTCTTCCTATCATACAATTCCTTGAAGACATCTTTTACTTCTCTTCTTCAAAGTTCCTCATTGGTTATACCTCGAAGCCCGCTGACACACACACACCATGGACTACTCCATTGCCCCGGGTGATTGATAGTCATTGTTAATTCTCTGATAAGAGAATTTCTGGCTTAACTTTCTTACCCACATTTACTTCAGTTGAGCATGCCACTCAACTAGGAAGACTCAGCAAAATCAAGCTGGAGATATTGACTGTGGCTCTGGTGTTAACCGACTACTTTCCTGCTCAATATAGATCTTCTGCTATCTGTTCTTTGATGTATAAATCATTATCTTCCCCTATTGCTCTTTGAAAAACCGTCATGTTTATGTAACCAAAACCTATATAATGTAGCCCAAAATGAATGCTCCGAGCTCACTAACTTATTGATAAGTGTTCAGTGAAGCCTGTGTTCTCAGCATAATAAACCACCATTTTCTCCTGTCTCTGCGGTATTGATTGGCAGCAGTATGAAGTCAGTGGACTCCAGAACAATTCTGTTATAATTCTCGGAGACTGTTGTGTTCTCTGCCTTGATGCCATACAAGATTCCCAGTAGAATGTTGGCTATGAAAATCTAGGCCTTTGCTTTCGTGGAACCTAGGGATTTTCGGGATCATTGTGAAATGCCAGTTACGTAAAAATGGAAGGCATCAGTAAAGTCAAGTTAACAAGCATTGACTATGTGCTAAGCCCTGGGGACATGAAGAAAAACACAAGCCAGTCCCTGCTCTCAAGGAGCACATAGTCTAATGGGGGAGACACTGTGCGAACAATTAGGTACAAAGAAGATGCACACGGTACAAATTGGAGATGATCTCAAAAGAAAGACACTTTGCAAGCTGACCCCACCATTCCGGAGAGCAATTTGGAATTATGCCGAAAGGGCTGTAAAACTTCACACCCTTTGAACCAGCAATCACTTCTAGAGCTGTATCCTGAAGAGATCATAAAAAAGGGAAAAGGACCCATATGTACAAAAATATTTACAGCAGCTCTTTTTGTGGTGGCGAAAAATTGGAAATTGAGAGGATGCCCATCAATTCAGGAATGGCTGAACAAGTTGTGGTACATGATTGTAATAGAGTAGTATTATGCTATTAGAAACGATGAGCAGGCAGATTTCAGAAAAACTTGGGAAGACTTATATGAACTGATGCTGAGTGAAGTGAGCAGAACCAGGAAAACATTGTACACAGTGACAGCCACAGTATTTGATGACTGACTTTGATAGACTTAGCTCTTCTCAGCAATGCAAGGATCTAAGACAACTCCAAAAGACACATGATGGAAAGTGCTGTCCACATCCAGAGAAAGAACTATGGAGTCTGAATGCAGATGGAAGCACACCATTTACTCTCCTTTTCTCTTGTTTTGTTTTGTTTCTTCTTTCTCATGGTTCCTCCCATTAGTTCTAATTCTTCTATAGATCATGACTAATGTGAAAATATGTTTAGTATGAATGTGTAAGTAGAGCTTATATCAGATTGCATGCCATCTTGGGGAGGGAAGAGGAGAGGAAGGAAGAGAAAATTTGAAACTCAAAATCTTGTGGAAGTGAATGTCGAAAACTAAAAATAAATTAATGAATTATAAAAAAAGGAAAAAAAAGACACTGGCATTAAGTCATTCTACCTTGATTAAAATGAGAAATATTTTTAAAAATAAAAGTCCACAATGTGTTAAACTACATTAGAGATAAAAAAAATAAAAATAAAGGAGAGAAGGCTGCTGAATGATGGGGGCAGGGGGGGGGACCCAAAGGAGCAAAAAGATAACCAACAATCCCTCCTGGCCATGTATGGCAGAGGATATGGGTAGAACATTAAATTTTGGAGATGGTGCCAAGAGAAGTGATGTCCTTAGAAGAAAATTGGGCTTCAATGAGCATTGGCAGATGGAAAAAAGAAGAGACCTAGGATGAAGAGAAGTTATTACCAATAGAGGATTCCAGAGGACATGGTGAGAAAGGAGGGCAGAGGAGGACTAGGGCTGAGTTACTGATTAAATGGTATAACAATTGTAAAGCGCCTAGTACAGTGCTTGGCACACATTAAGCACTATAAAATGTTTATGATTATCATTGCTATGAGAGAGCTGATCCCTGTCATCCCTACTGTGCAGGCAGTGGGAGGTTAAGGCAGGAAGAAAGAAGCACGCCCCTTCATAGATGTCAGAGCCTGGGACGAAGCCCTGGTCACCCCATCCAAGTTCTGTTCCTGAGTAGAAAAGCACTGAATCTGGAGTCAGATAACCTGAGTTTCAGATCTTGGCTCAACCACAAAGCTTGGGCAAACCACTCCCCTGCACTGGATCTCAGCTTCTAAATCTGGAAAATGAGGGGGTTGGAAGAGGTGGCCTCAAAGGTCCCATCTAAATCCCGTGAGCCGATTTTCTTTGACCCCCAGGACTCAGAGTATGGAGGAAGGTAGATGAAAGGGCTCGATTGTGCCAGTTTCCGGGGCCAGGGAAGAAAGTACAAAATGAGCCTCGTACATGAAAGAGCTATTTAATGAAACAGTAAAAATCCCAGTGTCTCAGCAGGTTCAGCTCTGGTGTTTCTCTCCTGGCTCCTGGGCTGGGGGCAGGGTGGAGGCTCGGGCCAGGATAATGCCTGGAATGTGTCCAGTCCCAGGAAGCCCTTCACGTCCCTCCCCCCACAGCATCCCAGGTACAAACAGGCAAAGCAGACCAGGAACTGCCTGTGAAGAGCTGCTCCCTGGAGGGCTTAGCTTTCTTTTGCTTATTAAAAGAAGATATGGGGGCCATGGGCAAGAGATGCAGAGAGACCCATTAAGGCTGGGTGTTAAGAAAACCTAACAATGAGAGCTGTACCAGAGTGGAAAGGGCCGCCTCAAGAGGTGGGTAGGGACCCCCCCTTATTGGAGGTCTTCAAGCCAAGGCTGGAGCTCCTGCATCACATTTGCTATGGAAAGGTGACAACAACAACCAGAAGATTGATGATGGTGATGGCCATAATGATAATATGCTAACTCATTTGAGCCTCACAAACAACCCTGTGAGATAGGTGCTGGTATTATGATCACTAGTTTACAGGCAAGGAAAGTGGAGAGGTCAAGTGACTTGCCCAGGGTCATGTACCTAGTAGAATTCTGTGGTAGGGTTTGAACTCAGGTCAAAGCAGAGGGCTGAACCCCAACTTGGAAAACCCCAACGGCTTCATCAGAAGAGCAAGGCAATGTCTTCCCCCAGATTGGGCTCAATGCAATTCAATTCAACAAAACCAATTCCTTAAAATCATAAATGGACTCTAACTAAAACCAAGAGCTACCATTACATGTAAAGAACATGAACTAGATTCCTTTCCAATAAATTCACCACGACTGTTTGATGTGGTACGAGAAATGCTGGCTATAACCGTAATACAAGAGGAAGAAGTTTAGAGAATGACCACAGGTCAAGAAGAAACAAAGATGATCACTTTTTGGAGACGATACATTGGTGTCCTTAAAAAACCATAGTCAAATAAATCTAGCTTCTGCCCTTATCGCTGTACTGAAACTACTCTCACCAAAGTGTCTAGTGATCTCTTAGTGGCTAAATCCAATGGCCTTGTTCCAATCCTCCTTCTTCTTGACCTCTCTGCAGCCCCTGACACTGTGAATCACTCTCTCCTCTTTGATACTGTCCTCTCTCCAGGTTTTCACTCTCCATCTCTGGCTCTTCTCCTCCCTCTCTGACCACTATTTCTCTGTCCCCTTTGCTGCATCCTCCTCCAGATCATGCCCTCTAATTCTAGGTGTCCCCCAGGGCTCTGTCCTGGGCCCTCTTCTCTTCTCCCTCTATACCACTTCACTTGGTGATTTCATCAGCTCCAGAGGATTCACTTGCCACCTCTAGGGCAATGATTCCCTGTTCACCTCCAGTCTTGCCTCTTCAATGTCCTTTCAGACATCTTGAACTGGGTGTCTATTAGACATCTTAAACTCAGCATTTTCAGAATAGAGCTCATTCTCTTTCCCCTAAAACCTCCCCCACCCTCCTGCCTTCCTCATTACTCTGGAGGGCACCACCAGTCCCCCAGGCTCCCAACCCAGTAGTCATCCTGGACTCCTCCCTCTCCTTCACCTTCCCCCATATCCAAGCTGTAGCCGAGGCCTCTGCAACCTCTCTCCAAAACGTCCCCTTCTCTCCTCGGACACTGCCCCCACCCTGGTCCAGGCCCTCATCACCCCACATGTGGACCCTTGCAGGAGCTGCTGGTGGGTCTGCCTACCTCAAGGCTCTTCAATCCATCCTCCAATAAGCCATTAAAGTGATTTTCCTAAAATACAAGTTACCCCTCCCCCCACCCCAGTAAACTCCAGTGACCCCCTATTGCCTTCAGGATCAAATACAAAATGCTGTTTGACTTTCAAAGCCATTCAAAACTTGTCTCCCTCCTGCCTCTCCAGTCTTCTTACACCTTACTCCCCACCACGAACTCTTCCATCCAGTGACACCAGCCTCCTGGCTGTCTCGTGAACAACCCTCCATCTCTCAGGCTCTGGGCATTTTCTCTATCTGTCCCTCATGCCTGGAATGCTCTCTCAATTCCTCTTTGACCATTGACCTACCTGGCATCCTTTAAGTCCCAGCTGAAACCGTGCCTTCTCTAAGAAGCTTTTCTCACCCCCTCCTAATTCTAATGCCTTCTCTTTATCATCCTCTATGTGTAGCTTGTTCACGTATATTTGTTTGCATCAACATGTAACTCTTCCATTAGATTGTAAGCTCCTGGAGGGCAGGGACTGTCTTTTGCCTCATTTTGTATCCCCAGCGCCAGTGTCTGGCACACAGCAAGTCTTAATAGATGTTTATTGGTAGATCGAGAACTAATTGAAACAATAACTTCGGTAAGGTTGCAGGATATAAAATTAATCCATGTGAATTATCAGCATTTCTATGTAATAGCCATAAAACTCAGCAAGAAGAGATTGAAAGAGAAATTCCATTAAAATTTCCACAGAATGTCATAAAATACCTAGAAGTCTACCTTCCAAGATACACACAAGAACTATAAAGCTATAAAAACCATTACAGAAATAAAGACATGAATGATTGGAAAAATGCTAATTGCTCATGGGTAGGATGAGCCAACATAATAAAAATGAGAATATTACTTAAATTAATTTACTTACTCAATGCCAAGTAAAATAATACCATATGGGACTAGAAAAAAATAATAATATTATTCATGTAGAGGAAACAATGTCTCAAATCTCAAGATACATCATGAAAAGAAATGGGAATGAAGGGGACCAGTAATGTCAAATCTCAAATTATACCACAAAGTAGGAATTATTCAAATAATGTAGAACTGGCTGAAAAATAGAAAGGTTCATTGGTGGAACAGACTAGGTATATATCACACAAAAACAAATCTATTGAATGCCTTAGTATTCCATAAAGAGGACTATTTGACAAAAACTACCAGGAAAGTAGATTTAGACCAACACTTTATACCTTTTATGAAGATAAGCTCCAAATAACTACATGACCTAGATAGAAAAGGTCACGTGCTAAAAGAATTAGAGAAAATGGAAAAAAAACTATCAGATGTGTGGATATGAAAAAGGTTCATAATCAAACAAGGAATAGAAAGGATCAAAGAAGAAAAAATAGAGAATTTTGATTACATAAAATTAAAAAGGTTTTGCCCAAACAAATCCAAGATTAAAAACTATTAACGGGGAAAAAATCTTTGTAGCAAGTTTTTCTGATTAAAGTCTTTTTTCCAAAATACATAAAGAACTTATCCAAATTTACCAAAAAAATGCTATTTCTTAATTGATAAAGGGTCTAAGGATATGATCAGGGAATTTTCAAAGGAAGAAACCTTTTACATAGCTATATGAAAAAAAAAATATTCCAAATCACATCTATTTAAAGAAATGCAAATTAAAGTAGTTTTGAGGTTGTACCTCATGCCTACCAGATTGGCAAAGCTGACAAGAAAGGAAAATGACAAATGTTGGTGGGGCTGAGGGAAAATAGGCACACTGATGCACTGTTAGTAAATCTATGAGTGGGCATAACCATTCTATTTTTAATAATAAGATTTTATTTTTCCCAATTACATGTAAAGACAATTTTTAACATTCATTTTTAAAAACTTTGAGTTCCAAATTCTCTCCCTCGCTCCTTTCTTCCCCCATCCCTGAGATAGTAAGCATTTTGATGTAGATTATTCATGTGCAATCAGAGTATAACCACTCTGGAAAGCAATTTGGAATTATATGCAAAAGGTTGTTGTAAAAAAAAAAGCGTGCCCTTTGACCTAGCTCTACCAACTGCTAGGCCTATGCCTAAAAGAGATTTTAAAAAGAGGAAAAGGCCCCTTATATACAAAGATATTTATAGCAGCTCTTTTTGCAATAGCAAAAAATTGGAAATTAAGAGGGTGTCTAACAATTGAGGAAGGGCTGAATAACTTGTAGAATCTGAATGTAATAGAGTAGTAGTATTGTATTGAAAGGAATGTGGAGATGATTAAAAAAACATATGAAGACTTATACGAGCTGATGCAGAACAAAGTAAACAGAACCAGCAGAAGAATTTACAGTATGACATCGGCATGATGAATAAGGATAGTTACAATGACTTTTCTAAACTGATGACAAATGAAATGAGCAGAACTAGGAGAACAATTCCTATGATACAAACACCTTTAAAGACTGAAGATTTCTGATCAGTGCAATGGCCAGCCAAGAATCCGAAAGACCAAGGATGAAACATGCTGCCATCTCCTCAATAGAAGAGATGAATCTGGGGCAGAATGGTTCACGCAGACTTTTATAGACAGTGGTTGAGGGAATTTGTTTCTCTTTAAGAACTTTTTTCTTTTTTTCTGGTAAGGTGGGAAAATAGGAGAGAGAAAAAATAGATTTCTGTCAATTTTTGAGAAAAAGAGAGAGACAGAGACAGAAAGAGACACAGAGAGAGAGGTGCAGGCAGCTACAGGTATGGAGTATTGCTGAGGTCACTGTATTATCAATTTTATTTAACTGCTTTACTTTGTTACCAGAGACTTCTCATGTAAGTGAGTGACTTGTAAATGTTTGTAATGTAAAAAGAAAACATATCAATAAAACAAAATTCAACCAAGCTTCTCTGGACCTCAGACGCCTCCTCAAAAAAATATGTTGGGCTTTATGATGTTTAAAGGCCTTTCTACTTCTTTTCTTTCTCCTAAATTTATTATTTATTTTTAATATTCATTTTAAAAACATTTTTGAGTTCCAAATTCTCTCCCTTCCTCCCAACCCTCCCCCATCTGTTGAGAAAGCAAGAAATGTGCTATCAATTATATGTATGAAAGCATACAAAGCATAGTTCCTTATTAGCAATTTTTTTAAAAAGCAAGAAAAATTTAAAAAGTGAAAAAAAATGTGCTTCAGTCTGTACTCAAGACTCTATCAGTTCTCTTTCCAAAAGTGGATAGCATTTTTCGTCATGAGTGTTTCAGAATTGTCTTGGATTGTTGTACTGATCAGGAAAGCCAAATCATTCACAGATGATGATCACCCAGTGTTGCTGTCACTGTGTACAATGTTCTTCTGGTTTTGCTCACTTCCCTTTGCATCAGTTTATATGGATCTTCCCAGGTTTTTCTGAAATCTGCCTGCTCATCATTTCTAATAGCACAATACTATTCTATTACAATCATGTACCACAACTTGTTCAGCCATTCCCCAATTGATGGGTATCCTCTCAATTTCCAATTCTTTGCTACCACAAAAAGAGCTGCTATAAATATGTATTTTTTACAATAGAGTCTTTTCTTTTTTCTTTCACCTCTTTGGGATATAGACCTAGTAGTAGTATTGCTGGATCAAAGAGTATGAATAGCTTTATAGCCCTTTTGGCAGAGTTCCAAATTGCTTTCCAGAAGGGCTGGATGAGTTTACAACTCCACCAACAGTGCATTAGTGTCCCAATTTTCCCACATTCCCTCCAACATTTGTCATTTTCCCTTTCTGATGTGTTAGCCAATCTGGTGGGTGTGAGGTGGTACTTTAGAGTTGTTTTAATTTGCATTTCTCTAATCAGTAGTGATTAGCAACATTTCTTTCATATGACTATAAATAGGTTTGATTTCTTCTTCTGAAAATTGCCTGTTCATGTCCTTTGACTGATTATCAATTGAGGAATGACTCATATTTTTATGAATTTAACTCAGTTCCTTATATATTTGAGAAATGAGACCTTTATCAGAGAAACTTGCTGTATACTTTCCCCCTTAATTTCCTGCTTTCCTTCTAATCCTGACTGCATCAGTTTTGTTTGAACAAAAACTTTTTAATTTCATGTAATCAAAATTATTGTTTCCCATGATCCTCTCTATCTCTTGTTTAGTCATAAATTCTTCCCTTGTCCATGGATCTGACAGGTAAAATTTTCCATGCTCCGTTAATTTGCTTACAATATCACCCTTAGTTTCTATATCACGTCCCTGTTTCGACCTTATCTTGGTATACAATGTGAGATGTTGGTCTCGCTTCTGCCAAAATGCTTTTCAATTTTCCCAGCACTTTTTTGTCAAATAATGAGTTCTTGTCCCAAATGCTTGGATCTTTGTGTCTATCAAACACTAAATTATTATGGTTATTTACTACTAGGTATTGCAGAACTAATCTATTCCACTATCAACCACTCTACTTTTTAGCTGATAGATTGTTTTGATGATTACTACTTTGTAATACAGTTTGAGATCTGGTATGGCTAGCACTTTGTTTTATTAATTCCCTTGATATTCATAACCTTTTGTTCTTCCAGATGAATTTTTTTTTCTGGCTCCAAAAAACAATTTTTGCTAATTTGATTGGTATGGCACTGAATAAGTAAATTAACTTAGGTAGAATTGTCATTGTCATTTTATTGGCTCAACCTACCCATGAGCAATGAATATTTCTCCATTTGTTTAGATCAGCCTTTATTTATGTGAAAAGTGTTTTGTAATTGTTGTTCATATAATTTCTGGGTTTGTCTTGGCAGGTAGACTCCCAAGCATATTATATTATCCGTAGTTATTTTAAGTGGAATTTCTCTTTGTATTTCTTCCTGCTGGACTTTTTGGCAATGTATAGAAATGCTGATGATTTGTATGGGTTTATTTTGTATCCTGCAACTTGCTGATATTGTTAATTATTTCAACTAGTTTTTTAGTTGATTCTCTAGGATTCTCTAAGTACACCATTGTATCATCTGCAGAAAGTGATAGTTTTGTTTCCTCATGGCCTAGTCTGATTCCTTCAATTTCTTTTTCTTCTCTTATTGCTAAAGCTAGCATTTTTAGTACGATATCAAATAATAGTGGTGATGATGGGCACCCTTGTTTCACCCCTGGTCTTATCGGGAAGGCTTCCGGCTTATTCCTGTTATAGATAATGCTTGCTCATGATTTTAGATAGATAGTACTTATCATTTTAAGGAATGCTCCAATTATTCCTATGTTCCCTAGTGTTTTTAATAAGAACAGGTGCTGTATCTTGTCAAAGGCCTTTTCTGCATCTATTAGGATAATCATATGATTTCTGTTGTTTTTTATTAATATGGCCAATTATGCTAGCATGCTAATTATGATGGTAAGTCAATCAATCCCAAGTTGCTCATGCTCATGCTAACTCCATATTAGGCCTGTATTCATTCATTCAGCCCACCCTGCATTCCCTAGCTCCTTTCTCGGCTTTTTACTCCTGTGAACTTCGAGTGTTTTAGCTGACAGTCTTCCTTCCCTAGAGCTACCAGCTGGTTTCTGTTAGTGGATAGACACAGGATAGGTTCCTCTTTTCTCTTTCCTTTTCATCTGGGAGAGCTGGCGGGCAAGAAGAACCTGGGGGCATTCAATGCCTTTTCCCTGACTGACTGGTTGCTCCTGGAGCTTAGATGAAATAGAAGTCAACAACTCTATTCCTTCTGATGAGAATGAAGACCACCAGACCTTATCATCTTCCTTGTTGCTATATTATCCAGCTTGCCACTGCCTCCTAAAGTCTTCCAGACCTTACTATCTGTCCTGTCTCTGTGCCCTGCAGTACTCTGGTGCCATCTTGTTAATGACTTAAGTAACCTAAGGACCTCTGGGCCTTGCTGTCTGCCTTGCAGTTGAACGTTCTTTTATATGTTGTTTCCTCTTTCCTTGTGACTCCCACCCTCCGGAGTCTCTCTCCCCACCCCAGGGTCCCCCTTCTCTTAGCCCCCTCCCCAGGATCTTCCTCCCCCAACTCCCTCTACTCCCCCAGGATCCCCCTTCTCTGCTTCCACCAGGGTCCCTCCTCTTCCCCTCCCCCTCCCTTCAGGATCTCAAGAAATGCCCATCTTTTTCTTTTTGTATCACCAAGTAGATGATTTGGGGCAGCTAGGTGGTACAATGGATAGAGTGCCAGTCTGTAGTCAGGCCAACTCATCTTCCTGAGTTCAAATTCAGCCTCAGACACATGCTAGCTATATGACCCTGGGCAAGTCACTTTGCCTTGTTTGCCTCAGTTTCCTCATCTATAAAATGAGCTGCAGAAGGAAATGGTAAACCCCTCCAGTATCTTTGTCAAGAAAACCCCAAATGGAGGCATGAAGAGTTGAACACGGCTGAAAATGGCCGGACAACAGCAGCAACAAAAAAATCACCAAATCACCAGCACTTATCACAGTATTTGGCAATCAGTCAATAAGCATTTATTAAGTGCCTACTGTATCCCAGGCACTGTGCTAAATGCTGGGGGTGCAAAGAAAGGCAAAAGACAGTTTCTGCCCTCAAAGAGCTCACAATCTAATGGTGGAAACAACATACATGAAGAACAACCATATGTGAAGAAGCTCTATACAGGATACATAGCAAATAACCCACAGAGGGAAGCCACTGGGATTAAGAGGGGGTGGGAAAGGCTTCCTAGAGGAGATGACACTTTAACTGGGACTTGAACGGAATTACAGAAGCCAAGAATTGAAGATGAGGAAGGGGGGAGTTCCAGGCATGGGGAAGAGGAAGGAAAAATGCCCAGAGCCGAGAGATGGAGGGTCTTGTTCACGGACCAGCTGGGAGGCCAGTATCATTGGATCGAAGAATGGGGGTTTGGGAGTAAGGCAGAAGAAGAGTGGAAAGGTGGGAGGGGTCTGGGTTATGAAGGGCTTTGAAGACCAGTGAGAGTATTTTGTATTTGATTCTAGAGGCAACAAGGATCGACTGGAGTTTATTGAGTAGGGGGATGACGCAGACAGGCCTGTGCTTTAGAAAAATCACTTTACTGGCTAAATGGAGAATGGACTGGAGTGGGCAGAGACTCTGGGGGCAGGCAGACCCATGAGCAGCTTTGCAACAGTCCAGGGGGGAGGTGAGGAGGGTGTGCACTAGAGCAGTACTTGTGTCAGAGGAGAGAAGGGAATGTATTAGAGAGATGCTGCAGAGGCAAAGTCCACAGGCCTTGGCAACAGCTTGGATGTAGGGGAAGGTGACAGATAGTGTGGAGTCCAGGATGATGCCTAGTTTGGAAATCTGAGTGACTGGGAGAATGGTAGTGTCCCCAGCAGTAATAGGGAAGTTGGGGGTGAGGTGGGGAGGAGAGGGCTTAGCAGGAATGATAATTAAGTCAGTTTGGGACATGTTGAGTTTAAGATGGCTGCTAGAGATCCAGTTCCAGATGTCTGAAAAGCAGCAGAGAGGTTAAGGCTAGATAGATATATTTGAGAATCATCAGCATAAATGTGATTGAATCTTTGGGAGTTGATGAGATTATCAAATGAACAAGTATAGAGGGAGAACAGGAGAGGACCCAGGACAGAGCCCTGGGAGACACTCTCAGTTATTGCGTGTGATGAAGATGCAGCAAGGGATACCAAGAAAGATAACCAGGAGAGGCCAAGGGGATATCAAGGAGGAGAGGGTGACCAACAGTGTCAGTCTACAGAGAGGTCATGAGGGATGGGGATTGAGAAAAGGCCATTGGATTTGGCAAGTAAGACATCACTGGTAACTTTGAGAGAGCAGTTTCAGTGATGATGAGGCCAATAGCCAGACTGTAGAGGGTTAAGAAGAGTATGTGGATTTGCCTAGTGTGGATGGGGTTCCCAAGGAGATTGGGAACAAAGGAAAGAGAGTTATAGAATGAAAGCAGGTATGGAAGGGTCAGGGAGGGCTTTTGGGGGATGAGGGAGACACTGGCATGTGTATAGGCAATAGGAAAGCAGCCAGTAGACAGGGAGAGCTTGAAGATAAGTGAGGGCATGGAGATGATAGAGGGAGTAGTCTGCTGGAGGACACAAGATGGAACAGCATCCCCTGTGCACGTAGAGGGCTCCCTCAAAAGGAAGCAAGGCCACCTCTTCCTATGAGACTAGAGTGAAAGAAATGGTAGCAGAAGGCATCAAAGTGATAGGAGATGAGGAGGAGGGGAGAAGGGGCTCTTGTTGAATGGCCTCCATTTTTTTTAGTGAAATATGAGGCAAGATTCTTGGTTGAGAAAGGAGGGAATGGGGAGAAGTTTAAGGCGGGATAAGAAGGTTTGAAAAAGCCTTTATGGAGAGTTGAATAGTGACTTGATTAGGGAAGTGTAGAAGGATTGTCTAGAAGCAGTAGAGACCTAGTTGAAGTTGTGTACATAAATGGGCAATGGACCATTGAGAACAGTGTGTGATTTTCTCCACCTTCATTCAGCAGCGCATGTATAGGAGTGAAGGAAGCAAATGATGGGAATGATCCAAGGCTGAGGCTTGGCAAGGCAAGATCAACGATAAGAGGAGGGGGCAAGGGACTCAAGAGAAGGTCAGCATAGAGTTGAACTGGTTCACCGGGAGGTCAAGGGGTCAAGGCAGAGAAAGAGAAGAGAGCGGCTTGTATGGGATGATGAGCTGGGGGTGAACTGAAGGGTGGAGGGATGGAGGTCTCAGTATGGTTGAAGAGCAGGGTCTGTTAGGAAGGCAAAGGGAGAGGTGGAAAGTCAATAGACTGTGGTCAGATAAAGGACTCTTGAAAATGGACATGGTGTATTTGTGGGTGATGGCATGATCGAAGATATGGCCACCTCTGTGTGTGGCTTAGGTGGGGTGGAAGAGTAGGTTATCGGAAGTAAGCAGGTTAAAAACTGGGACATTATGGTGCTTGATGGAGTATTAATATATATATTAAAGTCCCCTAGTATGGGGGCAGGAGTTGAAGAGGAGGGAAAAATTGTACTCATTGAGGAAGGAAGGGGAAGTGTCCTAGGAAGTCTGCAGACAACAGCTATCAGGATTTTGATCGGGTGGTAAATGTGGATTGTATGGACCTCAAAGGAGGAGAGGTTGTTGAATGGAAGGGAAGAACCTGTAAGTGGCAGTGAGGATCAATCAAGGAGTATTCCATGTGAGTGGAGGGAATGAGGAAAAGTTCAGCCAGTTCTAGAAAGGGAGCCTGTGTGATCGGGAGGAAGCCAGGTATCACTGAGAGCCAGAAGATAGAAGGCATGGGAACGGGTGGAAAATTTAAGATGAAAGCAGGGCATGGTGGAAGGGATGGGTGGCTTTTGATGGCATAGGAAGGGTAGGTTGATGGAGAAGGGAATGAGGAATCAAACAGTGCAGGATGGGTAACGGGCTTTCAATGATGACTTACAGGAGCTCAGAATCACTGAAGTGGAAAGTTATGACCAAGTGGGAATTTGTAAAGTAAATAAGTAAAAAATTCAGAGATTTCCAAAGTCAATAAATAGTATTATGATCTGAGGGTGGAGTGTTTTAAGAGCCTTGGGCAGTTCAGGTGAGGGGACAAGAACTTGGTAATAAACACTTAATAAATGGTTTTTCGTCTCTTCTTTAAAGTAGTCGATTTCTTGCCTAAGCCTTCCTAATCTTTAGGAATACTTTCTAGGGTAATACATTCGGGCAATATAAACTGTGCCCATGAGAATCCTCAGAAAGAGATCGTTAATATTTATTTGGTTTGACAGGTCTTGCAAAGTTCTCTCACATCTGGGATACTTGCCCCTGAAGACAACAGACTTCTCTATTGCCATCATCGGGTCAACACATCCTCACTTCAGTACCCCTTAGGAGGGAGACGTCAAGCCCCACCACTGATCTCTTCTTTCCCTGATCCCTGCTGGGTTACCTGGCAGTACCAGCGGATTCACCCCTTCATCTTTTGAAGTCCACACACAGAGAGGCTTTTTCTTAAGAGGATCCCGATCTTGTCTCTTCTGGAAAGCCTCCTTTTTCTTAGCTCTGAGATTCAGGGATAGCCTGTCTTCTCTTTCTCCCTTGCGTGACATTCTTCCCCTTTCTGAGATTTCCCCACTTTGTTTTAAGACCGAATCCCTGATTCTGTCTTTTTCTAAAGGACCACCTGTTTCTCCCTAATAACCTGGAGGATGGAAAAGCATCCTTCCCTCATATCCCTTTACCTTCTCTTCCAAGAAGGGGACCAGCCTGCACTTGGAATAAGAAGAAACGGAAACATCATCCAGTTGGGCCAAAATTCTTTCTGCTTTCCATCCTTACTGGTAGTGAGATCTCCCGGGCTTGTCTTTCTTGCTAGTAGCTGCTCTGGGGCAAACTGTCTGGTTATAGACATTTTCTTTCTATCAAGTCACCATCTTCCTTATCACTGCCTTAGCTCAGGCCCTTGTCTCCTCTCTCCTAGATGACTGCAGTGGCCTTTGGACCGGTGACCAGCCTTTAGTGTCTTCCCACCCCAATCCATCCTCTACGTAGCTGCCCAAGTGACTTCCCTACTTCCCCGTGTCATCCCCACTCAGTAAAATCCCATGGCTCCCTGTTTCCTCTAGGACCCCTATTTGGCAGGTGTCTTCACCTGGTCCAACCCACCTTTCCAGGCTTAAAATACTTTACTCCCCTTCACACACTCTTCAGTGTAGCCCAGTTCGCCTTCTTGCTGTTCCTCATCCAAGACACTCCACGCCTTTGCATTGATGGTCCCTCATGCCCAGAATGTCCTTCTCCCTCACCTCTGCCTTCTAGCATCCTTAGTCTTCAAATGCCCCCTCCTCCAGGAAGGCTGTCCTGATCTCTCCCCACCAGAGCATCTTACATGGATTTTGCATCCATTTCATACACACTCATCTACTTACATACACGCTGTCTCCCCCAACAAAATGCAAACTCTGTGATGGCAGGGACTGTTCTTTTTTGTCTTTGTATACCCAGCACCTAACAGGCTGCCTGGCACATCTAATGCATTCATAACTATTTGTTGACCAATTGATCATGAGACTGAGAGATACGAGGGCTGTTTGGTGTAAAATCCAAGTGAGTGGGTTGGGCAGGAAGCACAGGGGGTAGTCCAAGCAAAGGTGTGGTGGTGGGACATGGCGTATGCTGAATGGGAAGAGAGAAGAGTGCTGCCCCTCATGACTCCTGGCACACACTGGGAAGGGAGGGACCCTAGGATGGGGGGCGGGGGGAAGGCTTCTCCCCCCAGACATGGGAAAGGCATCCATTTCAGCTCCAAAGGGATGATCTGTGAACAGAGGGCTGTGATTCACTCTTTGGCTGCCCCAGGAGATGAATGTGGCCATCGATCTGCCCTGATATTAGGCTGGGGGGAGTGAGCAGGTGGGAGAAGCAGCCAGGCGAGAAGGCAAGTTAGAGTCTGTCCCTGGGGCCTCTCCTATCCCCTCGGGGGAGCATGCCATGAGGCAGGGACAAGGAGAAACTGTTCCAGTATCCTAGCCCAGATGGGCCCATGAACAGGCTGTTCTAGCAGTGAGTTCCCATGCAGGGTGATCCTGGAGACAAAAAGTTCAGGGCCAAGGCTCCCCTTGGGAGGCCCCTTCTCCCCCAGCTCCCTGGCTTGGCTGCTTAGGGATCTACCCATCCCCACACCTCAGCCCCACTCCCTGCCCTTCTCTCCAGCCTTGGAGGATACACTGACCCTTTCTGAAGAGACCAATAACCTCTCCACCCAAGCAGGGTGGACAGTAGCAAGAATGGAAATTGGAGACACGGGTTCAAACCTGGACTCTGACACTCCCTAGCTGTGTGCCTTTAGGCAAGTGACTTAAACTCTCTGAGCTGTCCTCCCCATAGGTAACACAGCAACAATAATTTGTGCCAAGGCTTAGCACAGTATCTGTATGTAGTAGGTGCTTCATAATTGACCGTTTAGTGACTGAGCAATTGATCGAGCTACCTTCTGCCTGTGGTCACTGCTTTGTAAATCTTAAAATACTCAGGAAAACAGGGAGCCTAAAGTTGAACAGAATATCTGCAATCTCTCTCTCTTCACCTGCCTATAAACACATAGGAACTTCTGCCATCCTGAGGATGGATGCCTGCCCTAGACTTTGCTTCACCCATGTCCTAATTTCCCAGAGCTGTCTGCACCATTGGGCTCTACTCTTTTGACACTTGATCATGCCTCAGTCATCTGAGAAGTCATTGATAAAAATAGAAACAGCACAGGACCAAAGGCAGATCCCTGAGGCACTCCACTGGACACCTCCTGCCACACTGAACCTTTGACAATGAACTGCTATTTGAGTCCAACCATCCAACCAGTCATGATTTCACGAGTGTATTAGTGTCGATTCCACATGGCTCCATCCTCTCCATAAGAATAGCACGGGATACGTTAGCAAAGGCTTTGTTAAAATTGTCCACATCTTTAGCATTTCCCTCATCTGCTACTACTAACATATGTGTACATGTATGTATATATTCATACAAATATACATGCATGCATGTGTATGTACATACAGGCCTCATGTACATATATACCTACAATGTGTGTACATGTGCATGCATATATTTATGTGTGCGTATATATGCATGTACATACACACACATATCTCTTTAAGTTTCTCAAAGTGCTTTACAAATCTTACCTCATTTGAACCTCACAGCAACCTTGGGAAGAGGTGCATGATTACCATTTTGCCATTTTTATTGGGTGAAGAAACTGAGACAGACAAAGGTGAAGTGACTTGCCCAGGGTCACACGACTACTAAATGTCTGAGGCTGGATCTGAACTCTGCTCTTCCTGCCTCCAGGCCTAAACATGGGGGCTGTGCCACCAAGCTTGAGTGATCCTGCCCCAAGTGAGGCTCATTGGGCAGAACCTGTTTCTGATGACATCAGGATGGTTCTTTTTAATCACTGCTTTCCTAGTTTTTTCACTTTCTTTTTCTTTTTGCAATATGGAAATACATTTTGCATGATTCACAGGTGTAATTGATTTCACCTTTCTTGCCTTCACAATGGGGGGAGAGAATTTAGAACTCAAAATTTTAAAAGAATGAACATTAAAATTAAATAATAGTTTTTTAAATCGCTGCTTTCCTGTCTAGATCTTCGCCAACTTCTTTAAAACTCCTTTCTAGGATGTTCCCAGGAATTGCAATCAGACTCACTGGCTCATTGTTTGCAGGCTATTGTCTTCCCTTTTTTGAGAACTGGAGCATTTGCCTTCCTCCACTTTTGTGCCACCTCTCCTGGTTTCCACGAACAAAAATGGCTAGTAGGGAGCCGGTGTCCCAGATAAGGAAGGAGATGCTGAGAGGCACCGGATGCCCTTGAGGAATTCATATCATGTGGTCTGGGTGAAGAACATCCTCTGGCCCAGATAGGGGGAGTAAGTCACCCAAAGTCACACAGCAGGTTAGCAGCACAGTAAAGACTTAAACCCAAGTCTCTGGACTCCTAGTGAAGGGTTGTCTGTAGGCACCAAATTCCATTACTGGGGTAGTTTGGGTCCTCAGGAAGCTTTTCACCAGGAGTCAACTGGAATTTCTCCTCCTTAGCTCACAGTTCTGCCCTCTGGGGCCAAGCAGAACAAGGCTAAGCCTCCTTTCCCACGGGGGCCCTTCAGACACTTGAAGACACCCATCATGTTCCCCCTGGGGTGTTTCTTCTCTGGCCTAACCAAGCCAGTCCCTTCTTCTGATCCGCAGGAGGGCAATACCTGTGTTTAAATGTTAACAAGTTGAGAAGAAATAAGAGAAAAAACAGCCCTAAGGATTCCCATGAGAGCCAGAGGGAAATTTTCCATCCCTGGCAGAGCTCGTTCCCTGCAGCAATACCTGCTGCTCCGCAGCCCAACTCCCAGAACAATTTCCCATCATCACTGGCGTCCTGGAGGAAGGCCTTTGGCTTGGGGTCAGGTGGCCTGGGTTAAGCGTTTCACTGGGCTATCTGGGGCACTTGAATCAGCCCAGCATGGCTATGCAGGAGGCCTGGCCTTTGGCCTTGAGTGGCCTTGGGCAAATAACTCCCCCTTCTCCGAGCCTCCTCTTGAGCCTCATCTGCGAAATGGGACTATTTATACACATCCTACCTCCCTCATCAAGCACGTGCTTTATACCTCCCAAAGAGGACTGCATTCTCTCAGATTCTGTGTTCCCTACCTTCTACGTGTATTAGTGTGCTTCAGAAGAGACAGACTGTCCAGAAGATTCTTGCACTGGGCAGGAGGCCAGATGAGATGTACTCTGAGGTCCTTTTCAGCAGTGATAACCAACACTGTTTGATTCTGTGCTTTGAGCCCTGTAGCTCCCTCTGCAAGTGGCTTAATGCTGTTAAGTGACAGTGGAAAACAGTATGGGATTTGGAGTCACTGGGTTCAAATTCCACCTCAAACATGCCTTCCTACCTGTGCAACCTTGGGCTGCGACTCATTTTCCTCATCTGTAAAATGGAGGTCTCTGACGTCTCTTACGGTTTTACATATGTGACCCTATGATAATTGCCAAATAAATTTAATTGAGATTATAATCCCTACTCAACTGGGAGTCTCTTGAGGGCCAAAATAACGTCCTATTAAGCCTCCCCAGTGGAGGGCCCTGTCTACAGCAGGCACTTAATAAATGTATTTTTCTGCCAAATGAATGAATGACACATCTGCCCTGTCTCTCTCTGAGAGCTTTTGGGAGAACCAAAGCAGATGCTGGGCTTTGAGAATTCTCAGACTGGAGTACTTGCCAGGGATGGTGGTAGGTATGATTTTCTGGCATCTCTGTGGCTAGAAACCAAACAAGTTTGAGACCTACAGCTGACAGATGGAAGTCAGAGAGAGGAAGGGAGCCTTGACTAGTCTGATCTGGAGCTATTCAGGGCATGCACAGAACAAATTTTCTAAGTCAGGAGAGTTGGCACAGGCTGTAATGCTCTCCCTCAAAAGGTGCTCA
>CM053626.1:315044495-315109223 GCA_028646595.1 Phalanger gymnotis
TTCCCGCATCCCAGGGGTCTCCTGAGACCTGAAGGCTAGCCTGATGCAGGAGGATGCTGAGTTCCCCTCTGTCCCCCATTACCCCTTTGGGAACAAATATGGCTCTAAGCTGGGCACAGTAGCCACACTCACTGTGATTACTTCCTTTCTTTGGGACACAGCTGGGAGGCAGGAAAGGACTGATTTGGGAAAGGAGCTGAGTGAGCTGAGGAGCAGGTGCGAGACTCCAGAACAGGCCTCCCCCTTTATTTGGCTCAAGAGAGAATGAGCTTAGTCCCCTTCCATCTCCTTGGAACTTATATGCTGTGTCAGGTGCGCTTCATGGGACAGAGTGCTATCCACTGCTCTGCTCTAGGGAAACATGGGAGTTGTCTTCAAGAATTTCAAAGGTTGAGGGGCAGCTAGGTGGCGCAGTGAGTAGAGCACTGGCCCTGGAGTCAGGAGGACCTGAGTTCAAATGCATTCTCAGACACTTGACACATGTACTAGCTGTGTGACCTTGGGCAAGTCACTTAACCCCAACTGCCCTGCTTAAAAAAAAAAAGGAATTTCAAAGGTTCTGATTTGGTCCTCACAACCAGTCTGTGAGGCAGGGCTCTGATTATTGCCATTTTACAGATGAAGAAACTGAGGCTGAGAAAATTCAAGTGACTTGTCCAGGGTCACACATCTATTACAGATCTTTCTGACTTCAGGTCCAACACTCAGTCTACCAAGCCTACCTAGCTACCAAAATCCTAGCACTGGGACCTCAGAAGAGACCTCAGTGGCCATGTAGTCCAACCTAAGTCCAAAAAGAATCCCTCCTCTAACTTCCCATCAACCAGCCTTGGTTTGAAGACCTCTCGAGGTGGCCCATTCCATGGCAGCTCTTCTCCTGCCTCTCTGACCCTTCTTCCTCATGCTCCTTTGCTGCGTCATCACTCTCCTCCTGCCTTTTAAATGGCCTGATCCACTCCCGTGGATTCAAGGCTGACCTTTATGCAACTACCTTCCAGAGCCCGCTCTTTAAGCCCAGTTTCTGTCCAGAATGCCGGTCCCTTCTTTCTATTTGCTTCTAGATCTTTTGACCTCAATGCCCACCTGTGCCTCAAACTCAGAATGTTCAAATTTGTCAAACGAGAGGCTTGGACTTGACCTCTGAGGATCCCTCCATCTCCAGCTCCGTGACCCTAAGTCTCTGAGCTTAATGTTCCTCATCTGTAAAATGGGAAGTGGAGGTGGGAATTGACAACCTTGGAAACTCCTTCTCATCCTGTGAAACACCAACATCCTCCCCCAATCTTTTAAAAATAAGTCTTATTGTTATCTTTTGTTTTTACATCCCCTTCCTCCCCGAAGAAAGCTCTCTGCCTTTCCTCTCCCAGAGATGTGTCTGTTAGAATGAAATGGAAAACAACTTTACAAAAAAGGGAGAAGAAAACAAGTTTGTTGAAACTAGCCAGCAAACCAAGAGTCTGATGTTGCACGCAGTGTTCCACTCTCATAGTCTCCCACCTCTGCAAAGAAGCGACTCCTCCTGAATCTGGTCCCTTCCCTTTCCCTCCCTATTTCTTCAGAGGCAACACTATCTTTCCAGTTCCTCTCCCTTCCCCCCTCAAAATCTCATCGTTGACTCATCCTTCTCCTTCGTCTCCCACATAAAGTCAGTTGACAAACCCTGTCAAATTTTCTCCATCCATCACTTCCTCTCCAGTCCCCTGCCACCATCCTAATCCGGGTGTCATAGGAACCCCATAAATGGTCTTCCTGCCTCTACTTGGACCCTGCCCCAGCCATCTTTCTAATGGACCATCATGCTCGTGACATTCCTCACTTTCAGTGGTTCTCCATCACTCACCCCAAAACAAGGACAGACTTCTCATCCTGGCCTTCAAAGCCCTCCACAGATGGACACTGACCTACCCTCCGGTCATATTTCCTAGTAATCCCCTTCTGGTGCTACATGTCCCAGTCTAACTGGACTACTCTTCTTTTCTCCTCCTCATCCTGTTCTACCTCATCTCTATGGCCTTGCTCACATTGTCACCCACGCCTCAAATGTCTTGTCCTTATCTCAACCCTCTAGCTAGAAGTAACTTTTGCCTCCTCTATTTTCTCATAGGCTCTGGCCTAGACTTCTTGCACGTATCACATTCTCCCTTATATTATCATTATTAGTGAACATAGCTTTCTGATCGCTATTAGACTCTAAGCTCCTTGAGGGCAGGTAATGGGTTATTTTTTCTCCGTATCCCCAACATGGGTCAGTGCCTTGCATATAGAGATATAGTGAATTAGAGATACTGGCTTAATTGACCTAAACATGATGGTATGGATGATGGTGGTGAGGATGATGATGGTGATCATGGAGACAGTGATGTTTAAGGTGTTTCTCATCTGCTTCTTGGGGAGAAGAGGGGGCAATGTGGACTGGACAGACAGGTGGATTGGTAACTGACCAGATGGCCATGTTGATCATTGGTGATGGCGGTGGTGACGATGCCGGTGACCATGGTTGGCGTAGGGGTGATGACGGTCACGATCGTGATGGTGGTAGTGATGATGGTCGTGGTGAAGGTGAGTGTTATGGAGCCAATGCTAATGATTATAACTAACATGCCCCGGTATTGATGGCAGCGCTGGTGATGATGGTGACAACTTCCTTTCAAGCTTGATGTTTCCAGGTGGGGACCATAGCAGTTGGGCCATTCGAGCCTGAATTGGCCTTGATTCATATAAATGAGAGATGCTCAGTGGAGGAGGAGGGAGGGCTGGTTCATCCAGATGAGCAATTGTTGGGGTTGACGGGAAGGAAAGCAATGGAGGCATGGATCGGCTTGATTATAGTCAGGTGCAGAGCCCAGGCGATGAAGAGCTGTTTTGCTGATGACTCATCTTCCTCCTCCTCCTCTTTCCCTAACACACCAACCCAAGCCAGCTAAGGCTGGAATAAATGAACATCAGCTAACGCAAAGATGACTGTATTAATAGCAACCAAAAATTATACTGCGCTTTAAGGTTTGCAAAGCACTTTCCAAATGTTATCTCGAGTCTCAAAATAACCCTTTGAGGAAGGTGCTATGGATGTTATTATTCTCATGTTACAGTTGGGGAAACTGAGGCTCAGGAAAGTTGAGAACCTTGCTGGGGTCACATTGTCAGTATTCATCAGAATCAGGACTTGACCAGGTTTTCCTGACTCCTAGTCCATGACATTCTTCCCTACTGAGCTCAGGGATGATAACATAGTGTGATGGATAGAGGCTGAGCCTGGGAGTTCTGAGCCCCAGGCAATGTGTGACCTTGGGCCAAGTTGGTTCACTCCCAAGGGCATCCTCTGCTGATTAGATGACCCCTAAGATCCCTTCCAGATATGTCCTTCTGTGTTTTGTGTTCTAAAGGTTTCCTTTAGCTTCTTGGTTGCTGGGGTAGAAGGATGGGAATACCCTTAGGGAAGGGACCACTCCCTCTCAGAATTTGTGAGAAGGAGGTACAGGAGAGACGATGCAGCCTTGATGCTGGAAGAGTGGACAGGGACCAGGGGAAGAATTGGGAAGGTCCCATGGACTACAGCCCTACAGAGGAAGTCATCCCAGGAGGGAGGGGAGCTGCTTCAGGTGGAATTCTAAAGGTCAAAGGAAAACAAATCAGGGGCAATATAGAAAGCAGTCACAAGGGCCTCATTGACCAAGGGTTTTGAAGAGAAGCATACTAAAGATCTAAGGAATGCTAGATAATGGAGGATGTATGCAAGGGGGAGACACAATGCTGTGAAAGTGGTGTCAAGAGGGCTCACGCTCTGAATGGGCACTAGGGGGCACCATAGTGCATAGAGCACTGGGCTAGGAAGACTCCTCCCTAAGCTTAAATCTGGCCTCAGAAGTGTCCTAGCTGTGTGACCCTGGGCAAGTCATTTCACCCTGTTTGCCTCAGTCTCTTTATCTGTAAAATGAGCTGGCAAACCACTCCAGTACCTTGGCCGAGAAAACTCTAAATGGGGTTTTGAAGAATTGTGCATGACTGAAACAACTGAACAGCAGCTCTGAATAAGCTGAGGGGGAAAGGTGGAAAGCAAGAAGCATTTATGTATTGCTTACTGCGTGTCAGGCATTTTACAAATATTATCTCATTTGATCCTGACCAAGAGGTGGGTGCTGTTATTTCGCTCATTTTACAGTTAGAGAAACTGAGACAAACAGAAGTTAAGTGACTTGCCCAAGGTCACACAGTAAGTGCCTGAGGCTGAATTTGAACTCAGGTCCTCCTGACTCTAGACCCAGCACTCTATCCACTGTGCCACCCAGCCGGAATATAGAGGACAAGGTAGAAAAAAGAAGAGCAGAGAGTCACAGAAGAGATAACAGCTGCTGGGGTAGACAGGACAGAGAGAACGGATGAGGGAGAGGAGGGCAAAACAGAAAGGTAACTAGCAATTTTGGTGCCCAGGGCAAAATGATCAAATCAATTTAATGCAATTCAACACGCATTAATTAGGGGTCTACTCTGGGCCAGGCACTGCTCTGAGAGATGGGGATAAAAATGTAATGATTGAAACAATTCCTACTCAGAGGGAGTTGGCATCTCCCTTTGGGGGCGGACAACATGTATCCAGATACATCGATACAAAATAGATACAATGTAATTTCTTGGGGGAGGGGAAACAGGGTCAAGGTGAGCTCCCCACAGAGGGTGAATTTTGAGGGAGGTCAGGGATTCAGCGACAGAGAGAGAGGAGGAGGAAGCTCGTTCCAGGCTCGGGATAGAAGGTGGGGTCAGAGAAGGGAGGGCTGTGCATGCAGGGAACAGCGATCAGACCGATTTGAGCTCTTGAATGGGAACTTTGAGCAGCAGGCCTGGGAGGAAAGGGTGGAGCCAGGCATTAATGCCGAACAATTTGTGTTTTCTTCTAATAGTAACTGAGAAGGAGCTTCGTGAGCAGGGGAGCAGTGTGGTTAGACCTGTGCTGGGGGCAGATCACCTGGGCAGCTGTGTGCAGAGTGGACTGGAGTGGAGAGAAACTGGAGGCAGGAAGGCCACATTGGAGGCTCTGGCACTAGCCTGGGCAGGAGGACTTGGAACATCCCTCCCTTTTCTCAGCAGAGAAGCAGGAGACAGTGGACGGAATGTAGCATATGTCATCAAACAAGGTCACCAAATGAGGTCGCCATGGGGAGGAGGGGTGGTGCTTGATCATTGTCTGTTACAAGGGAAGATTCAGCTCCGGGCCAGGGTTAGTGTTAGGGTCACACAACAAGTATATTCAGAAATGCCTGTTGCATTCTTGAAAAAAATGATCTTAATAAATTCCACTTTAAAGAAAAGGGCAGGTCATATCTCGTCCACCTTGCCCCCTTTTTTGACAGAGCTATGAGTGTGGTAGACTAGGGGATTGTGGTAGATAGAGTTGGCTAGATTTTAACGAAATGTTTAAGGTGTTTCTCATCTGCTTCTTGGGGAGAAGAGGGGCAATGTGGACTGGACAGACAGGTGTATTGGTAACTGACCAGATGGCCGGACTCAGAAGTTGTTGTTAACCATTGTTAAAGATTAACTTTGGAAGGAGGTCTCCAGTGGAATACCACTGGGATCTGTGCTCGGCCCTAAGATGTTTAACATATTTTTTTAAATCAATGACTCAGGTGAAGGCACAAATAGCCTGCTCATTATATTTACCCATGACATAAAGCAGAGATGAATAGCTAATGATAGTTACATGACATGATCAGAAGTCAAAAGGATCTTGACAGGCCAAGGCATTGGGCCAGATCTAAGAAACTGAAATGCCATAAGGCTGAATGGAAAGTCTTCAAAAAAAATCACCTTCATGGATAGAAAATGGGGGAAGCACAGTTAGCAGTTTACCTGAAAAAGATCTGGGGGTCATATTGAGACTCTTTCCCCATCTGCATAATGAGGGAGTTGCGCTGGATTGCTTCTAAGGTCCTTTCCAGCTCTCAGTCTATGATCTATAATAAGTAAGTAATGGCCTTTCTGGACACCATGGTGACCAGCCTGTCAATGTCCACTCAGAGCTTCCCTTCCCAGTTTGATCTGGAGCAGAGAAAGAAAAATCAATGTATCCTCCCATGTGCCCACTGAGCCCCAAACACGATTGGCTGGGCCGGAGACGAGCTCACCTTATAATAAACCCTAGTCAGCAAGCTTGGACTCGGGTTGTTATTAAAATGCTAATTCTCTCCCCTGGGCCCTGCCCAGCTTTCTTTCTTGGAGAGGCCTTGCCTCATGAGCTGTCTGGGAAGGATGGACGCTTAATGAGGACCTTTATACAATGATCACAACGAGCCAGCACCTCCTCACACTTCCCATTCCCCGCTCTGTCCCTGCAGTTGACATGGGGCCTTTATTCCAATCCCACAGAGAATGGTTTAAATAATTTAACTGGACAATATCACAAACGTGTTCCCCTGCTGCCAGTTGGAAACAGGTGAATAATGCAGCCTCCTGAAAGACACGCAGCCCCCACAGGGGAAAAAATGATCGGGAGACCACCCTGAAACTGACCGAATCCAGAGCCAGTCTCGTTTTGTTTTGTTTTGTTTTGTTTTTACAGCCATGGATTAGGTGACCTCAAAGTTTCCCTCTATCTCTCCACGAATGAGTCTACAGCCTTGGACGAGTAACTTCTCCTTAATGGGCCACAGCTAGAAGGCGCCATAGTGCACAAAGTGCCAGACCCGAAGAAAAGAAGACTGAGCTTCCCAAGTTCAAATCTGGCCTCAGAGGTGTACAGACAAACCACTTCACCCTGTTTGCCTCAGTTTCCTCATCTGTAAAATGAGCTGGAGAAGTAAATGGCACTCCAGTACCTTTGCCAAGAAAACCCCAAATGGGGTCACAAAGAGTCAAACACAACCGAAATGACTGAACCACAAAATGCCTCAGTTTCTTTAACTGTCGAATAAGGGGCTTGGACTAGATGACCTCCAATGTCCCTTTCCAGGTCCAAATCTCTGAGCTTAGGCTCCCAGTCTGTCTTCTCATTTTTTAAAGCACATCCTCATCTCTCCTTTCACCGAATCCTGGGATCAGTGGACTCAGAGCTGTGAAAGGGACCTTTAAGAGATCCAAGTCTCTGTTTTTTCCTTTTGGGGAGGAGACAGGAGAGTAGGGGCATGATTATTCCCAAATTCCATGTGACAAAAATGAGGCCTAGAAAAGAGAAAATAACTCTCCCAAAGTCACAGAGCAAGGCTGTAGCAATCAGGGTTCCCTCCTCCAATCCAGGCTGTACCCAGCTGCTATGTGGACACTCCCAAAGCTGAGAGCCAGCCACGTCACACTCCCACTCCACAAACTTCAATGGCTGTCTAGCGCTTCTTGGGTCAACTGCAGACCCCTCCGTCTGCCTGTAAAGCCCTTTACCACCAGGCTCCATTTCATTTTTCTGAGCTCATTATATACCAACCCTTCTCCTGTACTTGACAGTCAGCCAAATCAGCACATTTACTGTTTCCCAACATTCCTCTCCATGGGCCTTTGCCCAGGCCGCCCCCCATGCTGCCAATGCTTTCTGTCCTCACCCTTTCCTCTTGGAACCTGTGGCTCCATCAAAGGCCACCTCCTTCAAGAGACCGAGCACCTTATCCCAATCACCGGCTCATGATTTTGTTTGTAGCTCATATTTGCTCATCTTTGAATACATTACATACTGTGCTGCTTTCCCCCCATCATCCGAGGAATGGGGGCGGGAGGGACAACATATGCAAATTTCCTCGTCTATAAAATGGAGGTAGTAATAGCAGCTACTTTCCAGGGTTGATGTGAGGGTCGAATGAGATGATAATTGTATTAATTATGCGCTACTTATTGTATTAATAACAACAGCAGCATAGTGCCTGGCACATAGTAAGTGTTGTGTAAATATGAGCTATTATTATTATTAAAGGCCTAGACGTGGGAGATAGAGGCATATGGGAAATGGTAGAGTAGAAGCCCCTTGAAGGCAAGGATTTATTCCTTTTGGTCTCTTTTCCCCTAGCACCTAGGACAGTGCTTGACACGTAGTAGGCTCTTAATAAAGAAATGAATTAATCAATCAATGGATTGGACCTAAGTCTTAGAATCATAAAATGTCAGACCTAGAAGATGGTTTGGAGATCATCAGGTCCTTCTCCATCTTCAGCTGCTCCTTTTGACCAGGGTGGAAAATGAGCCCGGGGAGGCACCGAGGGTACCCAGTAAGTGGGTAGCAGAGCCAGAGGCAGACTCAGACCAAAGCTTGGTCTTTCTCCCACTGTATCCCACTGTTTCTGAAGAAAGTAAATTTAGAGACATCAAGGCAAAGCAGAAAAGATACTGGATTCAGGCTTAGATCTCAGCTCTGGCTTTTCCTAGCTCCAGAACCCTAGGCAAGGCACCTAATTCTCTGTATTTGGAAGGTGAAGGGACTAGCCAGGCTCTAAGGTCCCTCCCAGTTCTAAGTCTTGGGGCCCCTGAATCAAAGGTGGGGGTGCTCTTGTGAGGCAGAGAAGTCTTCCCCCCAATCTGGTACCCCAGGACCCAAGAGCCATGACTCCAGTCTTTGGGCTTAAGAACTGAAGAAAAAGCAAAGATCTCCAAGTTATGCAATAGTCCCGAGTAGCTAGTACCACCCCTCTGGACAGCAGAGAGTGGCATCTGCTCTGCCCCCAAGGGTATCCCCAAGCCACAACAGCCCTGATGGCTAATGGAGGCTGCTATCGGTACCCACGCCAGGACTCAGGCTGGGGAAGAGGCCTGGGCTCAGCACACTGTGGGCAAGGATGGAGGGGAGGAGAGGGGAGGGCTCGGGGCTGGAGGATAAGGCCTCCTCCTCCCTCTCCTCTCCATCTCTCCCCCTTACCCCGCTCATCTCCTCTTCCTCCCCCAATAATTCTGACACGGATTGTGTGGCGCCTCCTCATTAAGGGCCGAGAACACTGTAATTACGGGCATGTCTGTGAGTGGCACACTGAGGAATAGTTTCCAAAGGGGGCGTGAGGGGCATCCATCTGCTGTCTCCCCACTCCAGTCCCTTCCCTCTCTCTCCTCCTCCAGGGCCCTTGACTCCCTGGTACCTCAGTTTCAAAGAGAGCCTAGGATGGAGTGATGAGGTGCGCTCTCTTTCCCTGGTGTCTTCCTTAAGGCCATACGTCATATGCATTTAGAGCTAGAAGCCTCCTCAGAGACCTTAGGACATTTTACAGATGAGGAAACTGAGGCCAAGGAGATAAAATTACTTCTCCAAAGTCACACAGGTGGTCAGCCTCAGAGGTGGGATGAGTACCCAAGGCCCTGGACTCTGCAGCCCCTGTTTTTCCCAGAATACCACGGGAAAGGTATGGGAAAGGTAAAATGCTAATTGACCGTAGCTTAGGGCTAGGTACTGCATTGGAGACTGAGAGGTAAGGGATGGGCAGCCACTCCAGAAGTCCAGAAAAGAGGAATCTCTGGGGATTGGGGTGAGAAGTAGAGGATGGGAAGGGCAGAGCCACCAAGCCTGGTCAGCACCAAACCTGGAATCTGGTCCAAATCCCATCCTGGGCAAGTGAGTTAATGTCTCTGGAAAAGTAGGATATCTGTACCTGCTGCTTGAAAGGAAAGTGCTACAGAAATGAGTGACTCTCGTCATTATTTTGAACCAACAGGGGGCGCTTTTGGCCAAGCACCTGGTCCTAGGCGGGGTCAGGCACTGGCCATCAATCATTCACCTAAAGGTTATAGGTTCCACCTAATAGCAGAGGATGCTCTGGTGGAAAAGTCAAGCTGGGATCCTCAGAGAGCTGGCTTCCTCTGTCCCTTATCTCTGCCTCTTTTGTGGTCCTCATTTCCCTTGCCTGTGTGTGTGTATGTGTGTACTTGTGCATTTAACCAGTTAGACTTTTATGGCTGGCACATTATAGCAGCATTACCGCTCAAGATTGGTTTAACTCAATATCACTGTTTATTCACAAAGGAAGTACAGGGATAAAACCCCCAAACATTAAACCTGCTACCCTGAAGGCTACATGCCCACGAGCTCTACCCAAATGTAGGCAGCCTCAGACCAGTTTATGGGTATTCTCAGACCCCTAAGAACTTCAGAAGCACAGTTAAGCTGCTTAGGTTCAGAACATTCAGATCTCTCCTGGCGGGCTCAGCCACTCAGAATCCACGTGACTAAGCATGAGAGTTTTTCAGTTGGATCCAAGAACTTGGTTGCTTTTCCCACTTATTATTCTCTATAACAGCAAGTTGGAGGGGTGGGATTTCCACAGGACATGACCGGCTCACCCCCCAACAGATAGGTTATAGGTTGAGTCCCTGGAGATGCTTACCCCAGGTTCAAGGCACTCTAGAGCCACACTCCTAAAACCATAGCTCATAAGCCCCCACCAACATGCTTTCCTTTTAACAGTCAGCCAGAAGACTCAATTAGCTCAAAGCAAAGACATTTACTAGAATACCATATGAAGAAGATTTACAATAGAACATTGCCTTCATAAATTTAGAGATCGCTCTCCTATTAACTTACTTAATAGTTAGAGAAAGGCACCAATCCATGACCAGAGGCAAGTCCATTGTTTCTGCCAATTATCCTGAATCACTCATACAAATTGACCTACATGCAAAGTCTGACACCCTATAATTTTGTCAAACAGATTGGGGTACTTGATTGATCAGGGATCTCCTGCTATGCTCACATCGATACCCTGTTCCTATTACTTCCCATCTCCTTCTCCACCTTTGTTCCTTTCCTTCAAAAAAGCTAAACATAGCTCCAATTCCTGCCACGTATACTTACAAAGGATACAGCATATAAACAAAAAAAAAATCAAAGAATTATAATTCGAGATAGAGTATGGTGGTGGTACAGAAGAGGTCCTAACCAAAGAATGGTGAATATTTAGGTTAGAGAAAGGAGGAGACAAATTCAGGTTCATAAGATCCCAAAACTAACGCTGGAAGAGATCTCAGAGACTAATCTAAGCCAATCCCCCTCCACACTTTGCAGATGAAGAAACTGGGACCCAGGCAAGTTAAGTGACTTGTCCAAGGGCACACTGAGGGATGATCATTGTCACAATGATTTGCAGATGTCAGAGGGTCATTTCTACGCCCCATGGTATTGCTGCTGATTTTGCCCACATCCTGAGCTCCAGGTCTGTTCCCACAGGCCCCTCATCTCCCCCACCCCACTCACTCTCTTTCCTTCTGGGGAGACTTATGGATACAGAAACGTGATGCGTAAGTGCCCTGACTCTAATTATTCCCTCTTATCCTTGCTTGCCAAACTGGTGTTATGAGGCCCCAGGATCCAGAGATTCCATACCACTTCTTTACCTGGGGGACAGCTGCTTCTGCACTCAGACGCAATTCTGGCTCTATTCTTTCCCTCCTTTCTCAGTTAAATCTCAGCTTCTCCTCTAACCCATTCCCCCATTTATCCCCACTAGTTCACAGCCACAAGCCATTCTTTCTCCTCTTCATCTCCATTCCCATTCTCCATATTTATCGATCCTCTTTTCTCTCTCAGATACTCCTCCACTCATTCACCCAGACTCCTTTGCTGTACCAGCTTGGCCAACAGAACCAAGGGAAACTCATAACTCTTTCAATATGGCACCACAGGCAGGCAAGCAGCCAGCTGGGTGTCCCTGGCACCTTCCCTGCTCAAGTGGTTTCCTTCTTTGGGAACCCAAGGAAATAAACTTGTTGTGCTTGGCCTCAGAGAGCAGTATGATGTAGTGGAGACAGAGCTAACCTTGGGACTCTGACATAGAGTTGGGCAAGTCTAAGATGACAATTACAGAAAAGCTGCCAACCTTTATTAGTAGAGGCCATTTCCCCACCCAGGAGATCCCTGAACTAATGAAATCACAGGCTAGTCCCTATTCCTCTTGGCCCTAGAGGGCAGACCTGGGGGTTGTGGAAGGGAAGTTACCACGAGGCAAATTGAGGCTTGATGTATGGAAAAGGATCCTAACAGTTACCTCTGCCCCAAAGTGGGCTGGACGGCACTGAACGGTCAGCCACCACCAGAAGGGCCATCCATCTGGGCCAGGATGCAGAATGGCCACTCGGCTCTGCTCAGGCCTGGTTAGCTGCAGAGGTCTGTGCTTGACCTGAAATAAAAAATAGCTTGGGACTTGGAGCGCAAGGATCTGGGTTCAAATCTTGGCCCTATTACTTGCTACCATCATTTCTAAGCACTTTCAAGTTTGCAGCATGCTTCAAAAACATTATCTCATTTGAGTCCTACAACAACTCTGCAAGGTAAGGGATACTGCCTCAGATACATCACCATTTTACAGACAGGAACGCCGAGGATCTTAGAAGCTAGACAACTTGCCTAGGGTCACATATCTAGTGTCAGTGGTGAGCCCAGTGCTCCACCCATTATGACATGTTGCCTTTCCTTATACACAGATGTGTGACCTTGGGTAAGTCACTTCCCCTTGGGGTCTTAGTTTCCTCAGCTATAATATGAGGAGTTGAGCTCAATGACCTCTGAGTTCTCCTGAAGCTCTAGCTGGAGGACATCTGGGGGAAGGAAGCTAGCCTCTGTTCCTGTGGCACCTGGGAAGTGGGCTAGGGCACACCAGTCAGAGGCTCAGGTAGCAGCCACAGGCAGGAGCTGACGATGGGATTCAGAGGCACAGGCACCTATCTGGGACCCTCCTGGGGCTGCACTCCAGGAGCTCCGGTAATTGTTCACCAATGATCAGACCCTCTGGAGTGGGGGATTGGGAGGGGGGTCTCCATGATACCAATGTGCTTGCCAGGGTCTTGAGATCTCTTACAGACCAAGGAAAAAGGAAGATCATGTGGGTGGCCTCGTGGAGGATGGCTCGGAGAAGGGGGAGTCTGGAAGCAGAGACCACGGAGATTATTGCGCGGGTCCGCGTTAGATGGGAGGAGTGGAGCGGAGTAGGTGAAAGTGAGAAGGGCCCTGGAGGGAAGGGCTCGGGGTTATTGTCAAGCTGCTTTAGCTCTTACTCCCTGAGTGGCCCAGAGTCATCACTGTCCAGCCCTTTGGGGGTTCTCTGGCAGTCTACAGTCGGCCCATTGCACAAGCCGCTCCTTAGGGACAGAACAACCCAGGCACACAAACACAGACGCACAGAGAAAGCCGTCTAGGTAACCAGCCTCCTGGGGTTTACAATGCTCTGCTCCCAGAAATCCCAAGGATCACTCTCATTGGGCCTCCTATCGATATAATCAGCTCTGCAGAGCCCAGACTAGTCTAGAAACGTGGTTCCCGTGGCCTGTACTAGCGCTGCTGTTCTGGGCTGGCTGCAGGAGATTGGGACGAGCCACGGCTAGTGCCCTCCTGGGACTGCACCTTCACCCCCCACCCCCATCCCCTTCCTGACTGTGGGAGCAGTGAGACCCAGACTGAAGTTGCCTTTGGACAAAGGCGGCAGCAGCCCTGGGGAGTGCAGTCCCTAGGTCCCTCCCAGATCACAGGATGCCCCGCGGTGCCCCCGGGCTGCTAGAAGCCCGGACCGAGCAGGGCGCGATGCTGGCGCCCCAGTTTGCCGGCCGCTTAAATGGGCCTCCCCCGCGCGGTCACAGACACGACAATTCCCCATTGTTCTCTCGCCAGGTGATACCTGTAGGTTTAATTTGCTGAACACACAACATCTCCTGGCAGCCTGGCACACATACTTATCAAATATTTAAGTCAACGGGAGCCTCGCGTGCAATATTAATGGGCCGGGGGCGGGGGAAGGCGGGGTACCGCGGCTGCGGCAGACAAACTGGCTGCCGGGAGCCGATAATAAACGCCTAGCCGCGGGCTGCGGGATTTGCGCCGTCAAGGTCAAACTGAGCCGGGCTCCACGCGGAGGCTCAGACGGCACGCCGAGGCCCACGCTGACCACTATCCGCCCTGGGTCACTACTACAACAAAGTTCTCCGCCCGGACGCACGCAGCCCAAGCCAAGAGGAGATGAAAGGAGCCCGTGCCTGGAAACTAGCAGAAGCTGGGGGAATATATAGAGACGGGGAGAAGCAGATGCCGAGAGCGAGGGTTTGATGTACAAAGGCGCCTGCTACTCAGGAAAGGCACGGCCCGGCCCGCGACGTGAGCGTCTGAAGTCTGAACGTGGGCAAAGCGAAGGCAGTCCCCAGAGGCGCTGCTTAATAATCCAAAAGGCTCGAGGTGTGCATTGCAGCCCGACCAGGCAGGACGCGGGAGAGCTGGCTATTTGATCTCACGAGCAACTTTGATGATGAGAAGCTGCCGGCACGATGCGCCTGCCAGGTGCGCATCCCAAGGGGCCCCCGTGCCGGGACGCGGCCAGCGCAGGGCCTACAGCCAGGCTCTGTGGCCGGTGGGGGACCTAACTGGGGCCCCTGTCTATCAAAGCCGAGGAGAGGAGAGACAGGACTGTCTGAGAGTTAGCAGCCCTGGAGAGCGCGCTGCCTAGTTCTGCGGTCCGTGTGCTGTGGGATGTGAGCGGCTCCTTGAACTTCAGGCTTCAGCGTCCGACTCCGCACAATGAAGGCATCGCGGTCAAGCTTCTTAGAGCTCTGACATTGCCTGCCCTAAGGTCACCCCGCACCTTGCCCTGCCCCCCAACATTTTCTAAAATCCCTTTGGCCCTGACACCCCTCACCCCCAGCTCTGACATTTCTTGTACTATGGCCCCTCCCAGCTCTGACATTCCCTGTTCTCAGGCCCCTCCCAGCTCTGAAATTCTTTGTTCTATGGCCCCTCCCAGCTCTGACATTCCCTGTTTTAAGGGCCTTTTCCAACCCTGACATTCAATGTTCTAAGTACCCCAAAGGCTGACATTCTCCCTTCTAAGGCCTCTCCCGACCCTGACATTCTAAGTTCTAAGCCCCCCAGCTCTAACATTCCCTGCTCTAACGTCCCTCCCAGCATTGACATTCTCTGTTCTAAGGTGCCTCCCAGCTCTGACATTCTCTGTTCTAAGCCCCACAGCTCTGGCATTCCCTGTTTAAGGGCCCCTCCCAACTCTGACATTCCATGTTCTATCACCCCTTCCAATTCTGACATTCTCTGTTTTGAGAACCCTTCTACTTCTGACAATCAGTGTTCTAAGCTCCCTCTCCATTCTGATTCTGATATTCTAGGTCTCTCACAGCTCTGGCATTCTCTGTTCTAGAGTCCTTTTGAGCAAAGGTGAAACTAGGCAATCTGTTATTTGGAGCAAATGCAGTTGAAGGGTAGAGTCTACCCTGGGGAAAGGCCTTGGGCCTAAGGACATCGATGAAGGTACTCAGATGATGTCCTTGGTGCTGAGGGCTTCCAGGCCAAGCAGAAAGGCAGCAGTTCTTGGGAGACAACTGGCAATAGGCTTCTTGGTAATCCAGTGACTCCGAGGATGCAGGCCTTTGGAGTAAATCCATTTGCAAATGTACATGTGTTGAAGCATGGATGGAACAGAGTTTTCTGATTCAGTGAGAGTCCTGGGTTCAAATTCTGCCTCACCTCAATGTGATCCTGGGCTCCTTTAGAGGAGGCGAATGTGAATGGACTTGTGCTTAGAGACTGTGTTGGGAGGCCCTAGTGTGCCCCCTAGACTTGGGGGAGAAGGCTATAGTTCAATAGTTCACCAGCGAGGAAACTGAGGCCCAAGGGAATGAGATGGGGATAATCACCATAGCATGCCCTGAGGGAGGTAAGATTTCAACAATTTAACAAATTCAATAAACAGCACCTACTGTTTGCTGTCTCTTCTATATACCAACAAACAACTTTGAAAACACTACAGACTTGGTTGGAAATCCGGCTACACTCAGCATCATAGGATCATAGCTCTAGGGCTGATACTTGCTAGCTGGGTGACCTTGGGCAGGTCCCTTCCCCTCCCTGGGCCTCACTTTCTTCACCTGTAAAATTAGAGGGTTAGCTTCCAGCTCTAGACCTAGGATCCTTTGAAATCATCAGAATCAGAGGATTCCATAGTTGAGATCAGAAGATCCAATTTAATGACCATTACCCTTTGCCTGCCCTCAAATCTTCTCCAGGCTAAAAAAGGCCCCTCAGTGTTCCTCATGGCATAGGGAGTCAAGCCTGGTCACTCTCCTCTGGAAGCTCCCCACCTATTCTATGCCTCTACTGAAACGTGGGAGCCAGAACGGACAGCATACTAACCACTGTGGGGCTGTTAGTCCTTGTTCTAGGAGGCTGTTTCTACCTGGGCAGCTAGGTGGTACCATGCACAGAAGCTGGACTTTATACGGAAGACCCGAGTGCCAGTCCTGCCTCAGAGACTTCCTAAGTGATGCTGGGCAAATCCCTTCCTCTCTCTGGGTCACAGTGTCCTTATCTGTAAAATGGGGGTGATTATTAACAGCGCCGACTTCCCGGGGTTGTTTTGAGGCTCAAATGAGATAAAGTGTGTCAAGGATTTTGCAAGTCTTCAAGGGCTATATAAATGTAATAATCATTCTTGTCTCAGTTTATAGTCTCCTCTCCTGGCCAGCCTCCTTGCCTCCTACTGCTGCCCTTCATCCCTCTTGTGTGGGTGTCCCTAAGATCCCCAGATCAGCATCTCTCCCAAGAGATCTCCAGGCTTTCCCCATAGCCCTCAGAGCTGGTTCTGCTGTCATGCCCCGCCCCCCCACCCAGGGCCGAGTGAGCACCCTCAGGCTTCCCAGAAATCAGAGGCAGAGATGAAGTGAGATATACACAGTCCTGTCCTCTTTCTACCACCCAGCTTCACTCCTATTCAAGGCTGGAGATGCTGAAGGTGATCGTTTAGGTGTGGGCTACATGTCCCAGTTTTTTCAGAATCAGCCTGGTTTCTTTTCAGCCTGCTCCCAGCGGTAAGTAAGTAACCTCGCTCCACAGCTCACAGAAGGCACCACTGAATCAGACCCCTGTGCACATCGGAGCTTGACTCAGGCACAATAGCAGCATCCTTGGCCAATCCCCCACCGAGGCCATCTCTGGGCCTCAGTTTAGAAATTAATGGGATGATGGAGCTGGAGCCATCCCTTCTCACTCTGCTGCCCCAAATACAACCCAAGAGGGCTGAGCTACCAGACAACAGCTGCCTCTCTTCACCCCAGAGCCCCTTGCTCATCTGCATTAACAATCAAGGAGGGGGCTGCCACTGCCATTAGTAAATAGGTCAGTGCAGACTGTGAGAGAAGAGCAGGCCTCCTACCCAGCCCAGCACACATCTCTGACCTGAAGTGAAGGACCTCTGCCTTTCAGAAGTGGCTCCTTCCTTTAGGGCACACTCTACTTACTTGTTAAAGCCATCCCGACCCATCTGTATTTATTCTCTGTCATCCATGTCATATTTGCTTATCTGGGTACGTGTTGTTTCCCTGCCCTGCATCACCCCAAGAAGGTTTATTCCATGAGCTTTGAAAGTTACATGTTGAATTGATTATACATTGAAGGACAGCAAGTTGTACATAATAGAAAGGCACAGTTTGAGGCAAAATCCCCTTTTTCTGTTCTACTGTGTATAGGGAAATGTTCATTTTATTGGGTATTAATTAAGTTCAGAATTTAAAGAGAAAAATAATTGGGTGTTAGCTCTTTGAAGGCTGGCAAACAAAACCAAACCAACAACAGCTTATTTTGTGTTTGTCTTGAGTATTTAGAAAAGGGCCTGGCGAATAGTAGGACTTCAATAAAGGAGTATTGAATTAAATTCCCTCCCTTGGGCCTGTTCATTGTTATTTGTTTTGGAGCCTGTTCATTAGTTTTCAAAAACCCTTCTATGATCACATCTGATTTGCTCCACAGCCCTGGGCAGGAGGCCAACAGACATTATCCTACCCATTTTGCAGATGTGAAAACTGGTCTTTGTTTAGAGAAGTTGTAGGTATGAGATGAGGAGGTAAAATGGGCTAGAGAAGGACATGACAGACCATTCCAGTATCTCTGCCAAGACAGCCCCAAATGGAACCACAGAGAGTCAGACACAACTGAAATGACTGAACAACATGAGCAGGCTGGATGAGATCTGGGGTTCTTAAGGGAGAAGTGGTATCAAAACAATTCACTCCAAAATCAACTAAAAAAATCCCTACCCCTTCTCCAGTGCACTCTTCCCAAAACGACCGCGGTCATTGCAAACATTAGTTTTCCAAGTTTACAGATGAAGAAACTGAGGGCTGAGAAGGGTTGCCTAAGGTCACACAGCCAGTGTCAGGGCCAGACCTTGAACCCAGGCCTAGTTCAGTCCTCTGTCAATCAGATTCTCAGGGCTTCCTCATGATACCTGGTAGGACTTCACGATATTCAAAGATGCCATCCCCACAAATACTAGAGATGATGTGCCAGCTGGAAGGCGTCCTGAGGAGACACTTAAGATAAACATGGCCTTTGGGGAGAGGTTCGGGGGAGGGAGCTGGCGCTGATCAGGGCAGGTGTTGACCAGTACTTGATGGAGGCCCTTTGAAAAGTCCAAAATGTGGCCCTGGAATCTGTCCAGTCCCCAAGGGAACAGATGACTGTGACTGGGCAGGAGAAACCCGAAGGCTGGGTGCCTGCAGCCCTTTCCATGTGCTTGTTAAAAATAGGGTCCCTTTGTGCTCTCTCCATAAAAGAAAGTGTGTCTGGCAGGGGTGGTTTGGGGGGCAGAGGGCCAGGAAGGGAGGAAGGCAAGGAGGACAGAGGATTGGCTCAGGCTGTGTCCCCTCTCCCCTACAAGGTCTAAAGAAAGCTGGCCCAGCCTCCTCACCCATCTTCCTGCCTCAATGCTCTCCCTCTGCCAATCTATCTTTCAGGACAAGCCTACACTCCCCTATTTAATAACCCCAGGGGCTCTCCATTACCTCTAGGGTCAAATACAAACCACTCTGGCATTTAAAGCTCTTCACCAAGAGGCTTCCACCTGTCTTTTCAAGCTAACAACACATTAATCCTTCCATCAAGAATGATTTACGCACCTACTGTGTGCCAGACGTGTCGAGAGACAAGACTGAGACATTTTACTAAGGGTATGCAACATTTACATAGAAAAAATACCCAGGGGGTATAGTGATGACCTTAGAGCAAGGGAATACTTGGTACCTAGCTCCATGTCTATGGGTGTGTGGGGTACCTGTGATGGGGTCCCCTTGGGGGCAGCCATAAAGACTTTCAGCTCTGAGTGGGCATCGTTTCAGGCCAGCCCTGGGGAGATTGCAGGGGAATTCTCCTTGCTGAAGAGTCTTAGGATCAGTAAAATGAAATGAATACAAACGTCAGCCTTCCCAAGACAGCAGCAACCCTTGGGGAACCCCTGCTCTTGTTCATGAAGGCAATTTCCTGTATGGCAAGTGTCTGGGAGGGAAAGAGGAATGGTTCCTCGTCCTCCTCTGACCAACCCCCACCCCACCCCCATTTCCCGGGCCCCAGAGAGGAAAAGTGACTTTCCCACAAATAGAAAGTGGCAGGGCCAGGACTCAACCTCAGACCTTCTGACTCATCCAGAGCTCTTCCCACTAAAACCCAATGATGTGGACAAGAGAAAGCTTATTGTCCTCATTTTGTAGGTGATACAGGTCCAGGAAGGGGAAACCTGACAAAGAGAAAACATTCTAACTATGACAAACCAACTGTCTGAAAGTAGAACGAGCCGTATGCATAAGGAATGGCTTCTCCGCCACTTGAGGTCTTCGGACAGCTCCACGGACCACTTTTCAGAGGTTTAGGAGAGGAGATTCGCATTCAGGCAGGGGTTGGATGCTCTCTTCCAGGGGAAATCAGAGCCCCTTGCCAGCAAAAGTCTTGTCAAGTGAAGGGAGGGAGACAGCTGAGCTTCCAAGGCGATAAAGACTAGCCATGGGCTGTAGTTTTTCTCCTAGGCTGCCTAGAGCAGGGAGCTGACCCTCCCATCTTGGTCTACTCTCTTTCCCCACCAAACATGTGTTGGGTTCTGCCACCTCTATGCCTTGTTTACCCAGTTCTCTATGCCTGGAATGCCTTCCCTCACCGTCTTTCCTGGCCATATGTCTGCCCAGCCTTTTAGGCCCAATTCCAATGCTCCCCTCCTCCAGGAAGCCTCCCTAATCTACCAGTCCAAAATGCCCTTCCTCCCTTGGGCCTCACATGTTCGCATCTCTCCAATGCACTATAAAACACTATATGCTACAGCTATCTATGCTCATCTGTGAGCTTGGTGAGAGGTGTATGGACAGAACTGTAAACCCAGAATCAGGAAGACCTGAGTCAGAACCCCTCCCCTGTAACTCTGGACTCTTAAGTCTCTTAAGCTCTCTGGGCCTCAGTTTCCTCATCTGTAAAATGGAGATAATATTCCCCGCAGTCTCTGTTTGACAAGGCTTCAAGAGGCTCCAAAGACTGAACACATGTAGAGTGCTTCGCGAACTTTAAATGCACCATAAACATTGGTTGTGAGGGCAGAGGTGTCATCTTAGAATAATGATAATAGTAGCTGGCATTTACATAGCATTATGAAGCTTGCAAAGTGCCCCAATCTGTTATATCAGTTGGTCCTCACAACAACTCTACGAGGAAGGTGCTGTTATCCTCATTTTACAGATGAAGAAACTGAGGCTTAGAGAGGTAAATGGCTTTTCCAGAGTCAGGATTTGAACTCAGGTCTTCCTGACTCCAACACAGGTTCTGCACATAGTAGGTGCTTAATAAATATTGGTTGAATGGATGATGAAAGAACTTATTTTAAGGGGTGGTTTGCTGGGTATGGCAGAAATGAAAGTGATATTAAAACACTAATAACGTTTTAAAAGGGTTCCATGGTCAACTCTAACATTTAGTAACTGGAGAACTTTAGAAAGACACTTAACATGAGCCTCAGTTTTCTTCATCTGTAAAACTGGGCTAATAACCTCCATTTCCCTAAAATCATTGTGTCATTTTAAAATGATTGATTAAGCACCTACTGTGTGCAGAGCTCTGTGATCTGTATGTGTATATGCATGCAGGGGAAGCTGGGAATTTGACAATGTAAGTGAGACACAGTTCAGACCCTTTACAGGCTGTGTGGTAGAGTGAATAGGGCACTGGATAGTGTCGGTAAAGCCCCAGTTCATATCCCACTTCAGATAATCATTCCAATAGACGTGTCATCGAACCTCTATAGCCCTCAGGATCCTTCTCTGTAAAATAAGAAGCTGGCATTTCTACGGTCCCTTTCAGTTCTAGATCTGTGTCCCTGAGTCAATCGACCTCCCCAGGTCTCAGTTCCTCTGTAAAATGAAGGGGTGAAGATGATCTGTGATACCTCACAGCCTAACAGGGATCTAAGATAACTAATACAGAAAACTATTTTCCATCCTTTCTCCAGAAGCCTTCTCACCCTGGAGATGCCTCTGCCCTTTGGTGCCCCTGCTCCACATTGGTGAGGTTCTGTTCTGAAAGGGCCCTGGCCAGCTGTGAAGGGATGTTAGGGGTGGTATCAAAGGAACAGGGACAGTCAGACAGTCTGTTACTCACACGCATGTAACTATGTGGCTCTCCCAACCCACAGTTCCATGGAGTACCCACAAGAAAGGCAGTTTGAGAATACTGTTGGATGGTAACCTGATTAAGAGCCCAGATCTCTGGGTCTCTGCTCTCATATCTGACTCTCATTGCTGGGCTAATTCACAGGGATTGAGTGGGGGAGGAACCCTAGGGGCAGCCAATCAGTGGGTGGTCTGGCCCAAAGTGGGGGGCCCTTCTCAGCCACAAAGGCTTTGTGATTAGGAAAGTTTGTAATCCAGAATTCATGGATTAGATGATGTTTGCTAAGCTGATAATTCACTGACCTTGCATTCCTTTGCTAAAATGTAGCTGACTGAGCTAGTTATTGGGTAAAAAGGCAGGTCCATCAGATCAAACGTGGAATCCCTTCAGTCCTAGGAATAGTCCCATCCTTCATACCAGCCATGCTCACTTCTTTCCTGGCTCTTGTCCCTGATTCTCCAGACTTTCCCACCTTTTCCCCACTGGGGCATCTAAGACCTTAATTATCTAGCACCCCATACCTCTAATCTGTTATTGCTCCCCACCCACTCAGGTACCTCCTCCTCCTCCCCTTTTTAGCTCTCCTGTATGTGTAGTCCATCTTCCATCTATCTGTCTGTCGATCCATTTATTCAGCCATCCATCTCTCCATTCATCTCTCCATCCATCCATCCATCCATCCATCCATCCATTCATCCATCCATCCATCCATCCATTCATCCATCCATCCATCTATCCATCCATCCATCCATCTTCCCAATGATCCATTTACTCATCCATCCATCTGTCTGTCCGTCCATCCGTCTGTCTGTCTATCTATCATTACTATGACTTGATAAGTGAGTGAAAAAGATGCAAATCACTCGTGCTCTGAGCTCTACCCTCCCTAGATTGAACTGAAAGCACTTCCTGCCAAACTCCAGCATCCCTTGGGCCTCCGGGAACTCACTGCTTACTCCAGCTGCCTCCGCCTGCTTCTTGCCAACAGGACTGCCTTCTTCATGCTGGTGTCTGAGTCACTGCCTCTTCTGGCCCCAGCTTGGCATGCTCTCCCTGCTCCTCTCCACTCCCACCTTCTGGTCCTTTCTCAAGACAGTCCTTCCAAAGGGGGCCTTCTTTGATTGACCCCATGAGACTCCATTCTCTTCCACACTCTCCCTCTCATGTACGCCGTAGTAACAATTCCTTTTGTACGTGGGTTGGTTGGGATGGCTGCTCCCTGCTTCTGTCCTGCTGAGATCTTTGTCCCCCTATAGTGCCTAGCTGAGTGCTTAGCATGTAGCAGTATCACAGAACTTCCGAGTTGAAAGAGACCTCAGAAATCCTCTAATCCAGGGATTCTTAACTTTTTCTGTGCCTAGGGGCCCTGGGGGCAGTCAGTCTCAGGAAGCTTATGGGCCTCTTTTCAAAATCACATTATTAAATGCATAAAATGAAATACATAGGACTCTAAAGGAAATCAACTATATTGCCATCAGGATGTAATTTCTTCAAATTCATGGGTCTCCTTAAATCTAGCCATGGATCTCTTCTCAGGTCTGTGGTCCCCAGGTTAAGAACCCTGCTGCTGCCCATCTGTAAAGATGGATGAACTGACCTCTGAGCACTAGATTCATGCACTTGGGAGCCAAGGCCTAAGCAGGAATACCCCTCCCCACAAGAGCATCCCCGATGAGCTGTGGTCCAGCCCCCCAGCCCCCACACTTCTCCAGGAGGCTCATTCCACTTTAGGCCAGCTCTGCTGGGGAGACAGCTCAATACAACAGGTGCAGGGGGCTCCCCCACATTAATGCAGCCCAGGGGCTCAGAGAAGGCCTGATTCTTGGGCTGTTTAAAGTGAAATATCGCCTTCTTGAAAACCCGGCTTAATGGCCCTCTCCAGATAATGAACATCCTTGTGTTGGTTTGAATGAGACCAAATCAGTGCACGCAGCAGCAAGGGAGATGCTGAATGGATGGCAGCCGCCTTTTCTTCCTTCCAAAAGGCATGAATTTTCATATTGCAATTAAACAGCCTGGTGGGTTGATTCTGCCTGCCTACTGCTGACGGCAGAAAAAAGGAACAAAGACAGCAGCCTTGACACCAGTGAGAAGTTGCTGCAACACACGCGGAGAAAACATATGGGACTGGGGGTCTTGTAACTTTAGGGAGCGGGGGTGAGGGAGAAGAGGGGCCAGCCTACAAGAGATCGCAGAAGACCTCAGAGCTCAGAGGATGTCAGAGCTGGGAAGGGCCTTAGAATAGGGAATGTCAGGGCTGGGAGGATTCTTGGAGATGATTTAATCAAAGTCTCTTCATTTTATAGATGAGCAAACCAATGTTCAAGGCGGCAAAGTCCACCGTGTCATCTACAGCAAAGGAGGGTCCTTAGGGGCAGAGGCAAGGTCCCATGGTCCTGACTCCCAAACCATGGCTTCTTCTGCATCCCCAGCTTCTGCCCACAGCCTCTAAAACTGGCAAGTACACTTGCCTGGACAAAGATTGTCTTACCATCTCCTCCCTATAGTCCCAAGACTCTCAGATGCCAGGAATCCAGGGTCCCTTTTCACTGGGCATGTCCCTCACTGCCCCTCCGAGTCCTGGGTGCTGTCCCCCACTGGGCTGACTATCTACAACTAGAATGTCTGCTTCCTGGTCCCTCTAGCACTCAGAAAACCTATATTTGGGGGGTGTCCATATTTATTTAATGGGAATAAAACCATAGAGCAAGCAGGAACTTTGGAACGTAAAATGTAAGAACAATAGACTGTCAATGCTAGAATGGAGCCTGGAACATAGAGAGTTAGAATGTTGAAGGACCTTAGAGAAGAGAACATTAGACTGTCAGGGACCAGCTGGGACCAAGGATCTTCACCTTTTTTGTGCCAGGGTTGCTTAGGCAGTTAGTCTAGTGAAGCCTAGCACAGCCTTCTACAAAGAATGTTTATAAATGCATCAAATAAAATACAAAGGGTTGTAAATATAACCAACACGCTGAATATATACGGTATTACACAACATACACAGTTGTTATATATTATACATATATTATATCATACAATAAATATATGAATATATAGAATAATATACAGTATATTCAAATATTATTTTCAAGGTATTTTTTAAAAAAATACATCTATTGGCGCTGGGTTAAGAAACCCTGAGCTATGACATCCCTATGGCCATGCTAAGGGCCACAGAAGAAGTTACACAGCCTTATTATCAGCTCCAGGATCACATATAAAATGCCCTGTTTGCCTTCCATAACCTGGCCCTCCCACCTTTCCAGTCTCTATAGACCTTTCTCCTGGACGTGTACTCTTAGATACAGTGACACTGGGTCTTTTCACCAACAGGACCCTCCATCTCTTGGTGTTGGGCATTTCCTCTGGCTGTCTCCCAATCCTGGAATGCTCTCCCTCCTCGTCTCCTCCTACTGCCTTCCTTGGCTTTCTTCAAGTCCTAACCAAAATCCCATCTCTTCCAGGAAGCCTTCCCCAAGCCCTCTTAATTCCAGTGGCTTCCCTCTTGTCAGTTATTTCCATGTATTCTGTGGATAGCTTGTATGTACAGAGATGTTTGCTTACTGTCTCCCTTACTGGACTAAGATCTCCTAGAGGACAGGGATGGTCTTTTGCCTCTTTTTTTATCCCCGGTGCATAGCACAGTACCTGGCACATAGTAGATGCTTGGCTGATTATGAGGATGTTAGAGAAAACTGACAATATCATGGACCCTGAAAAGAAAACCATAAAAACTCAGCTTGGCCAAGTAGACTAATATTAATTATCAGCAATTACAGAAACTGCTGACCCCAACGCCCAGTGGCTAAGATGGGCAGCGATGATCATGGCTGTCATTTTCTACATGTCAGATTGGCTTTGTTATAAGTTTTACTGGATTACAACACTGATGTGCATCTAGGCATCTTCAGTCTTCCTAGTTTAGTGGTCATGGGCTGTGATCACTCATTAATGACATTAACAAATTAGAGGGGGTGCTGCCCCAGACCTCAGAATGCCCTCCTTGTGATCCCCCTTAGAATAGCTCTGACTCCCAGAGGATGACCTTGGAATTGACCCAAGGCTAGTCTGGGACTGCCCCGCTGGGGCTTGGGCCAGAACTGAACTAGCTCTGGAGCACAAGTGGAGCCCGGGTTCTTTGTCTGGATCAGGGGTTGGCAACCTTTGCAAGAGTGGCATGCCAAGGTTCCAACCCCTTTCCTTCTGGCAAGCCAGAGAGGGGTGGCACTGAGTGGGAGCTCATTTAGAAAGTCCTCATGTGTGGGGAAGGTGGGCGGGGGGACCAGGTGGCAGGCGGCCAGTGGCGGCCCGTGCCAATGACGGGGAGGCGGGCTTGGCAGTGGCAAGATGCACATGGGCCACTGAAAGCTGGAACCCATGCCATCTTTGGCCTGTGTTCTACAGGCTGCTGAGGCCTGCTTTGAGCCTTCACCTATAGATATTGGGGTGAGCTGCATGACCTTGGGGAAGGCGAGAGAGATTTGGACCTGATAAACTATGTTCAGGTTAGACAATCCAGGCCCCATGGTGGAATTTGCTCAACAGAACCACAGAATTTCAGATCAGGTAGAACATGGCTAAACCCTCTTCCATAGGCTAAGCCTGTAAAGACATGAAGACAGTTCCCCTCTACCCCTCCCCCAGTCTTCTCTCTTCCAAGATAGACATCCCTAGCTCCATCATCTGACATTCAAGTCAAGGACTTGAGGAATCTGTGCATCCTGGTCATTCTCCTCTGGACATTCACTGGCTCATCAATGTCCTTCCTCAAATGAGGTTTTCAGGAACTAAACACAATACCTGAGACAGACATTATCTGGCCAGTGTAGAGCTTAGTGAGACTGTTCCCTCCCTATTCCTAGAAGCTATGCCCCTCTTAGGGCATCCAGGTGGCACAGAGAATAAAGCACCAGACCTGGAGTCAGGAAAGCCTGAGTTCAAATCTAGCTTCAGACATTTACTAGCTGCGTGACCCTGGGCAAGTCACTTTACCCTGTTTGCTTCAGTTTCTTCATCTGTAAAATGAGCTAGAGAAGGAAATGGCAAACTGCTCCAGTATCTTTGCCAAGAAAACCCCAAATGGGGTCGCAAAGATTAGAACACGACTAAACAATGACAACATGTCCCACTTAATAGAGGTGAAGGCCCCTCTAACTTTTTTGGTCTCCATCTCACACTTTTGACTTCTGTCGAATGTGTGGTCCTCTAAAACCTTCAGGCCTTTTTCAGACAAGCTGCTCTCTGAGCATGCCTACCCCTCCTATACTTGTGAAATTGATTGAAAACCTAAATGTAAGATTTTATCTTTATCCTGTTCCATTATCTTAAGTTCAGCCCCAGACTCTAACCTGTCAGGACTGCTTGGGGCCCTAACTGCCACGGCTAATGTGTCAGTGAGTCCTCCTAGCTTCCTGTCAAATTCAATCAGCAGTACTTTGTGCTTTCATCCAAGAATTCCCCCTGCCCTTTCAAAAAACAACCCAAAAATCTATTCTCTAAGCATCCTCATTCTTGTCGACAGCACCTCCCCCCTCCCTGTCACCTCCAACCTTCCCTCTTCCCTCTCCCTGAGACCTTCCATAATCAAATCAGTCCCTGGGTCATGTGGATTCCACCTCCACAGCACCTTATGCAGCTAACTGGTTCTCTCCACTAGCACAGGCATTCCTCAGGTTAAAGTCATCAACGACCATTCATCGAGCACCTACAGTCTGCAGCCGTCGGCACTGTCCATCGCTCTCTTGGACACCCTTCCCTACCCGTCTGATCACTCCTCCGTTGCCTTTCCTGGATCATCATCCAGGTCGCTGACTAGCTATGGGCAGCTGCCGACGCTCTGTTTGGGGATGTTGTCTCTTTTCCTCTGCAGTTCTCATTGGTGAGCTCACCAGCTCCCTCGGGTTCAATTAGCATCTTTATTCAAATGATTCCCTGACTCACAAATCTCCAGCCTTTTTGTTTCACTCCTGAGTTCCCGTCCTGAGTCATGTGGACATCACAGTCCGATGGACGTGTCACAGACATCTCAGACTCAACGCGTCCACCACCGACCTCTCCCCTTCCCAACTTTTGTGTTGCTGTCGAGGGCACTGCCGTCCTGCCGTCCCCTTGGCTCCTGACCATCCTCGATCCTAACTCACCACCCCTCCCCCAATACAATCTGCTTTCAGCTCTTCTCCCTTCACGACATTGCTCCTATGTACCCCCTTCCCTTCTTGGATGCCGACACTGCTCTGGTCCAGGCTCCTATGACCCCAAGCCACAGGAGGCCGCTGCTGCAGCTAACTACTCTCCCTTCCTCAGCTCTCTGTCCACTCCATTCCCTTCTCCCCTCAGCCGCCAAAGGGAATTTGCTAAGGCACAGACCACCTCATCCTCCTACTCAATAAACCTCACTGGCTCCCCATCACCTTAGGGCCAGATATAAAATCCTCTGTTTGCCTCTCCTAACTGGGGCCCTTCCCACCTTTGTGGTCTTTCTACACTTCCCCCATCTCCACGTGGTCCAGCAATGCCTGTTGCTCAGACAGGACACATCATCCGGGCATCCTCACTGACTGCCCCCTCGAGCTTCCCTTCTCGGTTTGCTGGGCTTCCTTCGAGACTCGCCCTCTGCCACAAATCTCTCCTGCTCCCCTTTAATGCTGCTATCTCCCCTCCACTGGTTATTTCCAATTTATCACATCGATATCGTTTGCACAGAATCGTTTGCATGTTGTTGTCTCCATTGGAAGGTGAGCTGCCTGAGGGTAGGGACTGACTTTGCCTTTTTTGTGTCCCCAGCCCTTCGCCGATGCCTAGTGGGTATCATGTCTAGGTAAATGCCTAGGCTCTGTGCTGCCGAGCCCCAGCTGAGACCGCCCCTGCCCCCAGGCTCTCCCTCCTCCGATGCGTCTAGCGGACAGGTCGCTTCCTAGACGTCCCAACGTCACTGACGGCCCCTTAGCCTTCTTCAGCCTCCTCATTCCCCCTCGCCAGACCCTTGGACTCTGGGCTCTGCACAGTGAGCTTTTGCGTAGAATCGTGCCCACGCCACTTGGCAGCCATTTCCAAACCGACGTCCAGCTCCGCTTCATGCATGGGCCCTCTCCCCACTGGAACGGAAGTTCCCTAAAGGCGGGTGTTGCTGTCTAGCATTAGTGCTCGTCACAGCGTTCGGCACATAGTAAGCACTTAATAAGCGGCAGCCGTGGGTGCCGTAGAGCCAAAGCACTGGGCTGGGAATCAGGAAGACTCCTCTTCATGAGTTCAAATCCAGCCTCAGACACTTCCTAGCTGTGCGACCCTATGCCTCAGTTTCCTCATCTGTCAAATGAGCTAGAGAATAAAATGGCAAACCACTCCAGTATCTCTCCCAAGAAAACCCCAAGCGGGGTCACAGAGAGTCGGACAAGACTGAAACAACAAGCACTTAATAAATGCTTTTTCAATCATTCCTATCACTATCAAATTCATATTTCTAAAACATAGATCAAATCATGTTATCCCCTATTCGAAAGTTTTCAATAGCTCCCTATTACCTCTAGGATAAAACATACCATTTTCAGGCCAGCATTTAAAGCCCTCTCCAATACGATCCCCATTCACCTTTCCAGCCATACTTCATGACACCTTCATGCCCTGTCTACTCAAACTGGCCTGTTAGTGGGTTCCTCATCACCCATGTCAGTACCTCTGCACAAAAGCTTCCCCATGTCTAGAACATACTCCATCCTCACCTAAATCTCGAACTCCTTAAGAACATGGTTTAGGCACTGTCTACCATGAGGCCACTTATGAGATCATGGAAGCAAAGGGCTAGAGTGGGGAAGCTGTCTAATCCAATCCCCTCATTTTACAGATGGAGAAACTGAGGTCTAGGGAAGTTAAGTGACTCGTCCAAGGTCACGCAGCAGTAAGTGATACAGTCAGAATTTGAATTCAAGTCCCATCACTTCAAATTCGACAATCTAAGTTCAGTGCTCTAAGCCCTTCTCCCTCTTAAAATTGCCTCATATTATTTTGTATTTACCTCCTCCTCCCCACGTCCTTCCAAGCTGACATTGGCTCTTGATGGCCACTCTTTGGCTCCAGCCCTTTGGCCAACTCTGAACCCATAAAAGTGCCTGGTTGCTGCTAGCTGACCCCTCGCCATCCTTTCCACATGGATCCCACAGAAGAGACATCGTCAAAGGCTCTGCTAAAATCGAGGTGAACGGTAACGAAAGCCTTCCTGGATTGGCCAGTTTTGTGACCCTGCCAAGAAGGACAACGAGGCCAGCCTCGCCGGGCTTGCTCTTGATGAAGTCACACTGACTCTGTGACCCCGGGTTCTTTCTCTAGATGCTCCTGAAGCCTCCTTTTCATCACTTTGCTGGTAAATGAGTTCAGTGTTCCAGCACTTGCCAAGAACATTCTCTCCCCTTTCTGGAAAGCTGGTGCAGGCCCTTCTTTGGGCCTTCAGCGCCTCTCCCGTTCTCTGGGACCCTTCAGAAGTCACTCCCTAACTGTGGCCCTGACAGCCCTTCAGTCAGTTCTTTCAGGATCCAAAGGCGGAGTTCGTCGGAGGCTACGGGCTTGGACAAACTCATCAAAGGCATCTTGGGCTCTCGTAGGCACTTAATAAATGCTTATTACCTCCCTCTTGCTGTCTCCTTTTTTTACCTTGGGCATCAATTCCCTGTTGGCCATGTTTGTGCTGTCCTTTCCGAGTCGACAAGCGTTAATGAAAGGCTTGCTATGGCTGTGCTTTCCCTTCCTTCTCCTTGTCAGAGAAAACAGCGGCAAGACAAGAATTAGGCACCCGCTGTCTACTCACGAAGGACCCTGGCTCTCCCCCTTCCTAGCCGGGTGGCTCTTCTCTGGGCCAGGCTTCTCTCCTTTGTTAAAAAGGGGCTCTGGACTCAATGGTCTCCCCATTCCTTACTGGCTTTGAGTCCTATTAACAACCTGCTGAGTCTAAGAGACTGGACTGGAAGGACACATTTCACTACATGATGGTCTTCAGGAGGAGAATTCTCAAGGTCCACTTCAGTGGGTCTGTGCGGGGCTCCCTCCAGGCACCGTGAGGGCCCTCCAGAGCCCACTGGTCAGTGGCACCCTACAAGCCCGAGTTTCTGAGGAGGCCGCAGAAGGAAGAAAAAGCCAATTCCTGGGGTCCAATTACCACCTCCTGGAGGAAGGCATGGAGAATTTGTTAGTGACAGAGTGCCCTCTGCCGGCACCACAGAGAACAGCCGGCGGAGAACCTGGGAGCTGAGGCCAACAGGCTTTCCCAGACGGATCACAGCCTTTAGGGCTGGGCATCATCTGGTTCAACTCCCTCATTTGACAGATGGAGGAACTGAGACACAGAAAAGAGAAGGGACCCCTAGGACTCAGTGTCAGAAGCAATAAAGTCATAGAATCTGACAATTGGAAGGGTCCTCAGTAGCCATCTCATCTGACCCATACAAGGAAAAGGATCCCCTCCTACCGCTGGTGAATAAGCATTCATTAAGCACTTACTGTATGCCAAGCACTGGGGAGGCCTTGCCCTCAAGGAGCTTATATTCTCTTGGAGATGTGTGGTCACTCAGCCGCTACCTGCACACCTCCCCAGCCCGTTCCCTCCTGGACAGTTCTCGTGGGTAGGAAATTCTTCCTACTCCTAAGCCTCAGCTGGCCTCTTGGCAGCTTCCCCCCGCCCCTACCCCAGCTCCTGATCCTGCCTTTTAATCTTTCTACAATGGGAGGGCCCTTCAAGGACCAAGACGTCATTTAAGACCTAAGAGACCTTTGAGATCTAGAGGAAGACACCCGTCCAAAGCCACTGAGTAAATCGTTTTCTCAAGCCACGCTCTTTTCGGTTCAATATTCAGCCTGAAGCAAGATCTCATGGTCTTGAGACAAGTACACTACCCAGGCTCAAGGAGAAAATCAATCTGATCGAAGTGGAAGCCAAGATTTATGCCTGTCTTCGCTCAGGCCCAACGCTGCTCTCCCAAGCGCCCCGGCATGCTAGCTGCCAAGGGCCAAAGGGGACCTGACTGGGATGGGGACCGACAGCCAGCTGCCGGATCTAGGAGACATCAGCCCTGCTGCCCACGGCCAGACCTGACAAGCTGTTTCACACCTCAGCTGCCTGGCAGAGGTCCGGAGGGAACCTGGGCCTTGGGCGGACGGAGGCCTGGGCAAAAGTGTCAGCAGGCAGCCTTTCCGAGGGCCCCATCGTCCCTTTTCCAGCTCCCTGCCCACTTCCCCTCAATTCGATGTGACAAGCATTTACTGCTTACCCCAAGCAAATAAAAAATTCAGAGTTCTAAGGGTCCCTGAGAGGTCATCTGGCTCAACTCTACACAAGCATGAATCCCCTTTAAAACATCCCTCGATAAGTGGCCATCTGTCTAGCCAGGGACAGGGAGCTCACTACCTAACGAGGCATCATTTACATGTTGCCTACCTCATAAGACCATGAGCTCCTTGAGGGCAGGAACTGTTCTTTTTCCTTTTTTGTATCCCCAGCCCTTCTCACAATGCCCGGCACCTCCTAAGTGCCTGATCAAAGCTTGTTGACTGACTGGTAGACATCCCAATTTGCCAGGAAGCCCTTCCCCATAATGAGTGATGTCTGCCTCTGTGCCTCCTGCCCATTGTCCTGTTCTCTTGTCCCTCCCTTGTACTCAGAATCTGTGGGCCCTCCTCTCTTTTCTCTCTACACTCTCCCCCTTGGCGAGCTCATCACCTCCCATGGAGTTATCATTTCTATGGAAATCGTCTCCAGACCCATTTATCCAGCCCATCTCTTCCCAAGCTCCAATTCCACATCCAAGCTGTCTGCTGGACATTTTCCAATGCCTGTCCCTTAGTCAATCAACAAGTATTTAATGAGTTTTCACTATGCGCCAGATACTGGGGATGCAAGGAAAAGCCAAAAAAAGTCCTTGCCCTCGAGGAACTCACATCCTAAGCGGGGAAACAAGACTAACTAGGCGGATACAAGATAGAGAGTGGATTGGGAGAGGCACCAGCACCTGGAGGAGGCAAATGGGAGCCTGGGAAAGGCCTCCTGCAGAAGTTGGCCCTGAAGGCACTGAGCGCTGAAGGGAGGGAGGGAAGGCATGCCAGGCGCAAGGCACAGCCAGTGCAATGGTGGGGTGATAGACGGTGTGTCCTTCGCGAGGAACAAGTTGGTCGGCGTTGATAAAGCACAGAGAGCGTGGACAGGAGTGAAGGAGCCAGGAGACGATGGAAAGGCAGGTTTTGAAGACCCCTACAGGCCAAAATGAGAACTTTACATTTGATCCAAAAGGGAATCGCTGGAGCAGAGCACTGTCACTTACACTTTAGGAAAATCCCCTCGATGGGGCTGTGGAGGATAGAATGGAGTGGTGGAAGATCTGAGACCAGTCGGGAAGGCATTAAATAGTCCAGGTGAGAGGTGATGATGGCGGAGGCAGGGAAGGCTCAACTAGGGGGCGGCTTTTGTGAGTGGGGAGTGGAGGGCATTTAGGAGAGAAGCTGTCAGGAGAAAGACAGGATTTGGCAATGAGGAGAGGGAGAGGTAGTAATGGAGGCAGACACCAACACTGGGAACCTGGGAGTGGGAGGGTGGAGGTGCCCTGGACGGTTCATGAACATGGAAGTGTGCCCCTTGTGAGTGATGGCGAGATCAAAGGGAGAAGAGTGGAAGGCTAGGTCATGGCAGTATGACTGAGAAACTAGAAAATTGAGATTTTGAGGGAACAATCAGTCCCTACATGATGCAGACCATGGGACCTTTACTATTATAGTGGCCCTCTTCTGGACCAGCTTATCAATGTTGTTGCTTAATTGTGGCCCCCCGAACTCACTCCGATACTCTATATTCAATCTGCCTAGTACAGGGGGCAGCAGGGCTGGCCCCTCCACCCCCCCCCCCTTATCTCATGGTGAAGAAGCCCAGAGCCTCATCCTAAACTTGGCTGGCATTGGCCCTGGCCACGACCCCAGCAACAGCCTTCGATGCCTAGCCTGCATCTCGGACTGCACTTCTACTCAAAGCAAGGGCCACAGAAAGTGACCTCAGATAACATGGTCCTAGGAAGGAAAGAAGTCAGTCTGCTGTTGCTTGGGTCCAGCCCAAGGGCCAGATCTATTCCATTAGGAAATCTGGCTTGAATGGGGTCAATGTTTCTCTTTTCCCATCAGGGGTCTTGAAATTATTTTTGACTGGCCGTATTCCCAGATCTTATCAAGCGCCTCCCCAGCCCTCAGCCTATTGAGAACTGCAAGCATTTAATTTTCTCTTTGTAAATGGTATTCCTTTAATGTGCAGGTATTAAAAAGCAATAGCAGCCCTGTGGACTCCTCTGAAGTCCCCACAGCCCTTACTGTGGGGAGAGGGAGCAAAGCTTCACCAACCTGCAGGGGAGGGCTCATTTCTCTTTCTAGGCCAACCAGGCTCTCAGCCCAGCTCCTGAATAGGCCTCAGCAGGGTGCAGAGGACTGGGCCAGCCACTTTTGTAGCTTCATCTAGCTATCCAGAGATCACTTGTCAGACAGAATGATCTCCAGGCATTGTGATAGGAGTAGGCCCATCAGACAAAGAAATAAAATCCAAAGAGAAACCAGCCAGGTGACAGCTTGGTCTCTGGGCTTCTCAGTGCTTGAAGAGAAAATGGAGCTCAGGCTTGGGCTTTTCAAAGAGCCTGTGAATCTTGTGATTAATGTTCTGTTTGCAAGGAGCCTCCCTGTCTGCTTTTCCTTCCCTGGCATTTCTTGCATCTGGTTCTCCCATCCCATTCCCATGTCCATTCCCCTAATCTACCCCGGCATAGCTGGGCCCCCTAGCCTTCAGACTTCTACCTGTTCCTTCCCATCCTGTACCACATTACCTGAAATGTTACTTGGTCACATCACTCCCTTGTCTCCAAACCCTCAATGGCTCCCCATTGCCTAGGCAAGGGTGGGGAACCTGAGGCCTCGAGGCCACATGTGGCCCTCTAAGTCCTCTGGTATGGCCTTTTGCCTGAGTCCAAGCTTTACAGAACAAATCCTTTAAGATGATTTGTTCTGTGAAGTTTAGATTCAGTCAAAGGGCCACATGTGGCCTTGAGGCCACAGGTTGCCCACCCCTGGTAGAGGTTAGAAACCAAATTCCCTGTAGCCTCTAAGGCTCCCCACCACTGGTCTCTAACCTGTCTTTTCAGCTTGCTGTATGTCCTACATGACTCCCCTGCATGAACTCTCTGCTCTGGGTTAACTGGCTTATTCTCTGCTCCCCACCTCTGTGCACTCTGGCCTGGAAAATGAGGATTCCCCATCTCTCTTTAGCCAGAAGCAGCCTCCCTAAATGGTAGTGCCCAGACCTGAACACAGAACTCCAAGGGAGTTCTGAGGAGTTATTCCTGAAGATCTGCCCAAGGTCACCTCAAGGTGCTTAATAAATGCCTGTTCCCTCCATTCTCTCTCCAGTCTCTAGCTTCTAATGTCTCTCTCCTTCGAGGCCCAGATCACAGGTCACCTCCACCAGGAAGTCTTCCCAAGCCCCCCTGAGCACCCGCTGCCTGAGTGGTTTCCTCTGCAGATTCCTCACCCTACTTCACATGGCTGTCTCCTCTGCCCTTTACCATGTCCCCCCCTCCCTCTGCACCCCAGGCATTCAGGCTCACGTCTCCCACCAGCCCCTTCAGCTTGTAAACTCCTCGAGAGCAGGCTCTGTGAGAATGTCATCATCATGAATGAAATATTATCTCTAAAGAGCGCTTAGCTTGGGGCCTGGCATACAGTAGGTGCTACATAGGTGTTTATTCCCTTCCTCTTTCCTATATTGCTACAGAGCTTTGAGGAAGGTATACGAAGTCCTTTCCTCCCGTCAAGTAGGGAGTGCAAATATCCTTATTTCTGTGCTTTGCAGAGGAGAAGACTGAGGCTGAGAGAGTTCTATCTCCAGCCCTTCGACCATGTGACAGCCATAGAGAGGGAACCAAGTCAGGACAGTTCCTGAGCCTGGACTGTTTGATCCCAGAATCCTGACTTTGAGTCAGAACTGCTACACTGCTGGGGCTGTCTCTCCAACAACCACAAATCTGAAAGTCCCAGAATCTAGCCCTTTACCAGGGAAAGGGAAAATCCCTGAACCAGCCTCACAAGGCTCCCAAAGCTGGAGCAGCAGCAAAGAGCTAAATGCCCAATATGAGGGTGGCTCGGGACTGATGAGAAAAGGGGGGCAGACTGACTGGCAGTTGATCTCAAGCTAAGCCCTCAGAGTGGCAGCATTAGGCCAGAAGCCTGTAAGGAAAGGTCTGGGGGGGAGGGGAGACCGACATCCTATGGGATCCATCCTAATCCTATTTCTCTTCTGAGGGAAACCTCAGGGTAGCATCCTGCAGAAAGTAGAACCTGCCACAGAGGGAGGAAAATGGTGTTGCTTATGTCTAGGCTCCCATGAGACCTTTCTGTGTGTCGCTGCATTACGGAGAGGCAACTACAAGTCCTTGTATAAGTTTTTGCATTCTCTGTAAAGAACAAAGGCTGTCCTATACTAATTATGCACTATTACCTCTAGGGCTTCTATAGCATCTGGAGGACCTTTTTTCCATATCTTGTACACAATCCATAGTCTGAGACTTCCAAGAGGGAACCTTGGTGATGGTGAACTCGTATGTTGTGGGCCCTGCTCCACGCTCTCCCCCTACCCCAAAAACAAACCCAGTTTGGATGCTGCCAAGAAGCCTGAGTACAGAGCAGCAGTTCAGAAAAGAGCCTGTGGAGGATCTGGAGTGTTGTCAATGAAAAATAAGAGAGGGGTATAATTATGTGATACTGTGTCCCTATAAAAAAAAAAACAACAAACCTCGGCTTGTGGCAGGCCTCTATTAGCAGAGGTATCAGGCACAAACTAAAGAGGCAATTATTCTCCTCCACTGAGCACTGAGTAGACTGAAGCTGGAATAGCTTACTGTACTCAGCTGGGGGGCCTTATCACAAGAAAGAAAAGGGCATTTTTTCCAACTTCATTAAATTTAGAGTTTCAGAGAAAGGCAAATACCAATTGTCAACTGTTTGAATAAACAAGATCTAAACCCATGACAAACAATCAAACAAAGGCATTTTTAAGTTACAGATGCCAAGAGGCATCCGAGGATGTCCATAACTACCGAGAAAGGTCTGCGTTTGGAGAACACCAGAGAGGCTTCACATCTCACCCAAACCAGTGTCTTCTGGGCTGAGGCCTAGGGGGGAGCAAGAGAGAAACTCATTTTAAAAGCAGCTGCAAGTCACAAGTCAAACACACATCTTGGAGTTGGATGCATGGGGCCTTTCACTGTCAGAATCGTCGGTACCTGCCTGGTGAGTCAGAATATACAAAGCCACCACCCCGAGGTACCCCTCTCCCTGCACCCCCTCCAACCCAGACTGCCCAACTGCTCATCTGGTTTAGATGGACCAAAGTCACCAACTCTGTCACCTCAGAGTTAGGGAGCCCAGCCAGGACTTCCCTTAGGTCCTGCTTCTGTCTTTAGGGCCAACCAAGCCAGGCTCCCTGGTCTTGGCCTGTACCCACCACTGCAGCCTGAGGACTTGCTGGCCTTGCTTTCTGCCTTGGAGCTCAGCTCCTTCCACAATTAGAGGGCAAGCTCCTTAAGGGCAGGGAATCTGAATATCCAACCCTTAGCACTCACTCTTTTCAAAACCCCTTCTTCCTCCTGGCTTTCTTCAGGTCTCACCTAAACCCCGCCTCCCTCAGGAAGTCTCCCCTATGCCAGGATCTTCCCTCTCCTTTTCACCTTTTCCTATAGGCACCTTATACACAAGGAGCTATTAGCATGCTGTGTCCCCCAGCAGACTGAGCGCTCCCTGAGGGAAGGGGCTTTGTATCCTCCATGCTCAACACAGTTCCTGGCACATAGCAGGCACTTAAGAAATGCTAGCTGTAAGCTTCTAAGACAGCTCCAAAAGGCTCATATGGAAAATGCTATCCACATCTAGAGAAAGAACTGCTGAGTCTGAATGCAGATCGAAGCAGACTATTTGCTCTCTCTCTTTCTCGTGGTTCATTCCATTGGTTATAATTTTTCTTTGCAACATGACTAGTGTAAAAATATGTTTAATATGAATGTGTATGTAGAGCCTATAACAGATTACATGCCGTCTTGGGGAGGGGGGAGGGGAAGGAGGCGAAGAAAATTTAAAACTCAAAAGCCTGTGGAACTGAATGTTGTAAACTAAATATAAATGAATTTTTAAAAAGAAACAAAGAATTGCTTGTTGACTACACAATTGGGACATAGGTCATTGTTACAGGAGGTATTACCCCAGATGAGCAAACTGAGACAGGATCAGGAAGGACTTTGCTCCAGGGCCCCAGCCATGACACATCGCTGCCTGAGCCACACTGGGCACGGAAAGGATGGCAGCTGTGGCACGTGCATTCGGAACAGCTTCCACAGGAAGCAAACCTGTGGTGTTTCTGAAAATAGGCCACTGGCTTCTCCCAGCCCTAGGGAAAGGAATTTCCTCGAGATTTCCTGCCATTTTGCAAGAAAATTTGAGCAGCCAGTCTTTTCGTGCCTTAGCCTTGGTTTGAAGACCACCATGACATGGACTCCAACACTTATAAGGCCCCCTCCCTTAAAAGTGGCTCTGATTCCCTCCCCGCCTGTGACCCTTGCTGACCCTCCCTCCATCCTCTGCCAGCTCCCCCTTCCACCCCTTTGTCTTCCCTAAGGCAACTCCTGTGGCCCCCGAGTCTTCTCCAAGATAAGCATTCTACTTTCTGTTCCTCTGTGCCATAGGCCCAAGGCTTGCCACTCTTCCATTCTCTCTAGCCTCCATCTGTATCTGGCCCCAGGGCACTGGACCAAAAGCAATGTAGAATACTTGGCTTCTAGTCCTGGCTCTGCCAGGACATTTCTGTGTGACCTTGAAGAGATCACTAGACCTCTGGGCCTCAGTTTCCTCATCAGGGCATTGGGCTGGCTGATCTAGGTTTCCTTTCCTCTTTCAAATCCTTGAATTTTGCCTTCAGTTTTTCCTTCTTTCTTTTTTTTGTATTATAACTTTCTGTCTGCTGGTGTTTTATGTTTTAATTGCAAAGCTCCCCAGATCCTGATTTATTATGGCCAAGTCTAAAACATGCCATTGTTCACATAACTGTGATTTAACAGAGGCACTTTATTGGGAGCATAAATAGGAGTAATAAATGCCCAACCAGATGCTTTGCAATTAAAAACAAAACTAAGCTGCAAAGAGAAGCCCTGTGTACAGTGAATGGAGGTGCCCCCTCCCCATCCGCCTGCCTCCCTAATGCGCTATCACCAGGCCCCGGAGATTCCCTGCCCACATTTATCCACTCGGCACAGAATTACTCTCCAGCTACCTGCATCATTTCATATTTTTAGCTCCCAAACGATTCCCAGACAACATTTGGCCCACATTTACCATCTCTTTGGCTTGCAGTCATCAGTTCTATCAATAAGGAGGCAAGATGGTTTTCGACATGACACCCTCATTCACTGGCTCATTAAACACGTCAGGGACCAGCCCACTGCTCACAAAGAACAGAGACACTTCTGGGCCCCATCAGCGCGCGCACTCACTTAAGCTATTTCTGAACAGATGGATTTCAGAGTTACATCTTAGAAGGATGAGAGGCAGCCTAGGATGGCGGAGAGGCAGCCTTGGAGTCAGATCTGGATCCAGCCTACGATCTGGAACTGGAAAGAACTCCAGAGAACAGCTAGTTCAAGACTCTCCAAGACCTTCCAAGGGGTTTGTGGATAGTTTTCAGAGGACCTATGAATTCGTTTTTCTCTATATATATTTTGACAACTATTTTAATATAATTGGTTTCCTTTTTAATCTTATGCATTTTATGCATTTAAAAACATGATTCTGAAATGGGTCCCACGTGCTCAATGCCTTATGCCAAAGGGGCCCAAAGTCTTTGACAAGACTGGAGGTCCCATAGGGGGTGAGAGGCAAAACGGGTTTGAACCCAAGTCCTGGGCCTCTGGAACTCAAGTTCTTTTCAAAGCATCGTGGAACCTAGAAAACAGCACAGTCCAGTGGCAAGCTAGCACACAAATCCCCATTTTCTGGATCATTTTCCTCCTGCATCAACTTACCTCCTTTTGCCAATTAGAGGCAGAAAAACCAAGCTTTCTTTCTTCTCCTGGCTGTCCCCTGAGCCAGCTGAGGCCTATAACTGATTTGTGTGCTATGTTTAATAAAATCTATGTATTCATTCAACATTTATGAAGATTCCATTGCCTAAAATTCTATTCTGCTACTCTCCGTTGGGTCGCTCCTGGCTGAAAATACTAAGTCTAGTCTTCAATAGCCAAGTGGTCAAAAAAAATGAACAGAGACTTTTCTAAAGAATAGATGAAGATAAAAATATTTACAAAAAAGGAACATATGAAGACATAAATGACCACATGAAAACATGGTCCAAATCACTCCTTGTGAGAGAAGTGTAAATTAAAACAACTTGGAGGTTTCGCGTCTCTCCATTAAAACTGGCAAGATGACAAGGAATGAGGACAATCAATGTAGGAGGGGCTGTGGAAAGGCAGGCACATGGATGCACTCTGAAGTGGTCCAAGTGTTCAGCATTTCAATATGGAATTATGTGAGTGACTGAACTGTCCATATCCTTTGACCCAGAAATCCCAATGTTGGGCACAACTCACAAGGGAGTCAAAGACAGAAACAAAGGTCCAATATGCAAGTAAGTATTCAGAGCAGCAGTCTCTGCGGCAGCAAAGAACTGAAAACCACATGTGTACCCATCACTCGGAGAATGGCTGAAAAAACCATGATACAAGAACATAATAGAATATTATTGTGCAGTAAAAAATGAAGAATACAAGCAATTCAGAGAAATTTGGAAAGATCTGGGGACTAATAAAGAGCCAAAAAAGCAGAACCAAAAGAACAACAGACCCAGTGACTACGATCAGACAAATGAAAAGATCCCCAAAGGAAGCTGGACGCTGAATCATGGAAAAACCAGCGAAGGGCCCAGAAAAGTGATAATTAAACAGAGACCCCAAGGACAGAAGAGTCGTCTGGATTGGTGTGAATGACATCCCCTGAAGTGGTGGCATCAATCCAGTTCCCACCATATATTTCTACTGGGTTGGAACCAAAGGCCACATCTTGCATACTTTTAACTCCAAATCCTGCAAATGTGAACACATGTGGCCGCTTCGTTCAAGGCACCAATTAGGACTTGGTGATGCTACTGGATGAGGTTTCTTTAGTGGCCACTTTTGCTCAATCGTTCATCTTTGTCTCAAGGAAGATTCCATCTGGAGGAGGGAAGCAGGAAATGACTACTATAAGGTATGAAAATATAGTAAATCAATTTAATATGTTTTAATGACCAGTTAATTTCTGGTCATACAGAACTGAGGTATAATAGAGAGAATTCTGGTCTTGGAGAGGGAAAGATCTGGATTCAAAATCATCTTCAACACTTCTCAGACTCAGTGTCCTCCCCTGTACAATAAGGAGACAGGGATGGGGTGGGAGATGTCAACGGCCTCTGGAGACCAGCTCTCACAGCAGCCTGTAGGCAGTGCAAACAGTAGCAATACAACCGAGGCACACACTGGGACCTGATGGAGGAACCCAGGCCATGAAGGCATGAGGCTATGCCCCTTCTATTGCACCATGGTCCCTCCTGGAAGGAGCTCATGGGAACCCCGGTGACGGAAGCCATGCTACTGCCAGCCTGACACCTCCCACACAGACGCCCCCCTTGCTGTGCTGCTGTTTCAGGTCCAAGCTGCCCTCAGCCAGCACAGCCGTGGTTGGAGGTGCCGCCGTGGACACATCTGCCGGCCCTGCGGACAGAGGGAGATCGACAGCTTCACTGGGGCCCACGAGGCACCTGCCCAAGACGTGTTTGGAAGGACAGGCTGGATGGCGCTGGGAGCCCCATCTCCTCTGCTCATCACTGTGGCGGAGCACACACATCTATGCCTTTGCCAGCCTCCTGATGCCTCTACAGGAAGCAGGATGGACGAGGGGTCTGGGATGACAGACTGCTCAATCTGGTGGCTCCAAGTTTGAGGGGAGGGGCCGGGAACAAGCTTGTTAGTGCAGCTTGAAGGAGTCTATGTCACATAGTGCTTGAAGGTCACCCGTAGTTCAAGGTCTCCCTTGAACCTCGCTTCAACCCTGTTAGGCAGGTGCTACAGGTGATATTATTTGCAGATATGGAAGTGGAGGCCAAGAGACAGTATGTGACTTTCCCAGGATCATAAAGACACTAAGTGCCTGAGGTAGGATTTGAACCCAGGTCTTCCTGCTCGAGGCCCAGCATTCTGCCTGCCTCATTAATGCACTACAGAGATGGCATTCAAGAATCCCCCCACTTTCCTTAAGGAGGATGTACTTTCAGGGTCTCACTTTCTTAGAATGCTCTCCTTCAGAAAGCACCCCCTAAGACTGTCTGCCCGACACCTTGTCAGAAGCCTTGTCAGCCCCGTGGGGCCTTCAGGCCTTGTTCTAACACTGCTGTCTCATGGAGCCTCCTGCCCTCTAAAGCGATGGCTAATCAGGGCCTCTTACAGGGGAGACACAAACCAACAACCAAACATGGTTCCCACCCAGTCCATTTAGAATCTAAATCCAGGCTCTAATTATGGCTGCAGAACAAAGGAAGTGTCTACTCGGAAGGATGAGGGGCTTTGGCGGCGGGGAGGGGAGGTCTGGTGGCCATGTCCCCCAGTGCCATGGTGTGGTTAGGGACTTGGCCTCAGTTCTATTTGGAGGTCATCACAGGTCACAGGTCAGGGGATACTGGGCATCGCACCTTGAGGTCTTCAATAGCTGGCAAGAAAAGAAGCCTGTTCCCTCACGAGCATCTATGACTGCTCCAAAGGCCTCTTAGCAAGTGACAATTAAATGAAAAGCTTGACGTAAATTAGAATATATTTTCACCTACAACTGCTGCTCAGTTCTAACATGCTCATGGGGAAGGGAGAGTGAGTGACTCGCATCTGGGAAAATGAGATGCCAATCACAGAAAGCAATTTCTTTCCTAACATCTTATAGGAGCTTTAAATCTTTTGACGGGAAATCTTGTTACACACACTGGCTGTAGCTCAGGGTGCACCAGCCACTGCACACAGTAGGCGCTTAATAGACGTGTGATGGATTAGGTGTACATTTGTTTGGTTTTCCCCCATTGGATTGATTAGATGTTGTGTCTTTGAAGAGAAGCGGACCGGATTTTCAAAGGCTGATGAAGCTGTCACCGTCCAAATATTCGCTCAGCACTGAGGCTGTGCACCCACAGGAGAGGCCCGCCTGTCACTGCAGCTGGCAGTTAGCTATCGCCTTGGGTTTACAAGGCACAATCTGTAATCTCATTTGACTCAGTTTCGGGTGGCTTGTGCTTTTAGAGAGAACGCCAAGGGCGGAGAATGTCCAGAGGACCTGGGGAGGGTGATGTTTGTCAGAATCAGCTGAAGGAAGGCCAAGAAAAGAACAGACTCACAGAAAGGATTAGGGTTTGAAAGCAGCTGAAGGAGGAGCCTGGGGAAGAGGGATCCAGTGGGTTCTGTTTAGCCCCAGAGGGGAGAACTAAAAGCAGGGAGGGGCAAGTCTCAGAGCACCAGGTTTGGAAAATCTCTCTGACAGGGAGCTGCCCCAAATGGGAATGGCCTGCCCCTGGGGGGTGGGGGCAGCTGCATGTGATGTGTGGCTGGACTGGATGCCCTCTGACCATCCAGGACTATGGGTATAATTGCGCCTATCTAACAGATAAGGAACCTGAGGCTCACACAAGTTAAATGACTTGCCCAGGGTCACACAGTCACCAATTCATACATAAGCATTTAGGAAGTGCCTAACACTCACTAGGCAAAGACCAAAAATAAATTTCCCCTACATCAAAGAGCTTACATTCTATACGGGGAAATGTACACACGCAGAAGGAGACAGACTGCTTTAGAGCAGGGGTGGGGAACCTTCAGCCTCAAGGCCCCATGTGGCTTTCTAGGTCCTCGGGTGTGGCCTTTTGCCCAAGTCCAACTTTTACAGAACAAATCCTTTTATTAAGGGGATTTGTTCTGTGAAGTTTGGATTCAAAGGGCTGAGCTATAGGACCCAGAGAGCCACATGTGGCCTTGAGGCCACAGGTTCCCCATCCCTACTTTAGAGGGAGGCAGCAGCCTCCAGGAGTAGGAGTGGGGGGTCAGAAAGGGCCCAAGGGGGCACCTGAGCTAAGCTCTGAAAGAAAGCTGGGCATTCTAAGAGGCAGAGATGAACAGCATAACAAGGCAGGCTGAGGAGAACAGCCTAGGCAAAAGCTTAGAGGGTGGAGATGGGAAGATGCACTTGAGGGACAACATAATGGGCCAGATTGGCCAGGCCATAAGCCTGGACACTGGTTTGTTGGGCTAGAGCCTGGCTGTGAGGGGAAGTAGGTGCCAAACAGAGGGGCTGGTACATGACCCCAGAGGTCAACTAAAGGTAGGTGAAATACTCCGTGAGATTCTGAGCACAGCTGCTTCCTGGCCCTGGGTCCAGTCCTCTCTGCACCACCACAGGCTGTCTCTTGCTGCCCAGAGTGTCGTCCTAGGCCAGTCACTCTGCTCATCCTCAGTCTTCTCATCTGTACAATGGGGAGGATAACGTGTGAACTACCTGCCTCCTGGGTAGGGGGGTGGGTTGAGAATGAAGGTCAAAAGGTAGAGAAATGACACCATTATTACTACCTGTTGCAGAATGCGCACTCAATGGAGGACAGCCATGTGACATCTCTTCCACTACTATTGTGAACTGCTATCTAAATCTGAAGTTACCTTTGTCTGTGTGTTTATGGGTCACCTCCTCACCTAGACTGGAAACTCCCTCAAAGGCAGAGGCTGGTGAGATCCATGTGGGGCCGCCCACCAAGCGCCTAGGAAGGATTTTCCTCGGACTCATTGAGGCTGAGTAAATGCTTGCTAAATGAAACTAGTCTATCGGCAAGTGCAGACGCTGTAAAGCAACACGTGCACTGACCTGTCTGGGGGAGGCTCGGCTCATCCCCTCTCCTGCCGTCTAAAAGTGGGGAGAGAGCATGTTTATCAGCTTGCTGAAAATTACACGGTAAACGAGAATCTTGGGGCTGCGACAGTTCCTGGGTCTTTGTTGTATTAATAAGATTATAGGAATCTGGGCACACTTTCAAGTGTTTATTTGGTAAATGCTAGTTCCCAGGGTGGAAGGAACATCCTACTTGATCTTACTGGATTCTGGGCCTACAGAAAATGGCTTGGTTCAACTCTCAGGTTCTCCTGACACTGGGGCCGGTGCTGACACCAAGCCAAACCTGTCTCTCTGAAACTCGACTCTAATTGACGCTCCTCGTTCTGCCCTTTGAGGCCGAGTTGAACACTGGTCAAAAGAACCGAATTCCAGGCCTGCTTTGGGGACTGACTGATGTTGGGTCTCAGTCAAGCTACTTAACAAATGACTCAGTTTCTTCGCCTGTAAAATGAGAGGACTGGACTAAGTGATTCCTAAATTCCCATTGACATCAAAGTTCTCTGACTGTTCTCAGAGCATCAAATGCTTATGAATTAGATGCCAAATAAAGAATTTTAAAAGTTCTACAATCGGCGCACTTACCAGGTTTTTTAAAGTTATCATTTAATTTCTAGATCTGATGAAGGCTAGTCAAAGTTTACTGTAAGTTTTGTTGGCTAGCATTATTTACCAGTGAAGATGAGTTCTTAATCTCAAGAGGGAGACACCTCTCAATAAAGAACACGTTTTGGGAAAGTCAAACTGGATTTTGAAAGACAGACAAAGCTTGGTGTGCCTGTGGAGCGGCCTAGAGGAGGAAGGAATTCACAGTGTTTTTCCTCTTCTACACCACGGCTCAAGCCTTGGACATGGAACTCGGGGCCCTTCATGCCCCCAAAGGGCAAAGCGACCTGAAGTTAGCTGCCATCTGATGACATCCCCTTGACAAACACACTTAAGCTTTGGAGCAGGTAGAAATCCTAACCTGACGGCCCCTCTCTCTGAGGAGAGCAGAGAGTCTCAGCCTCCCATTCTGCAAGAACGGGAGAGAAGGGGCAACAGATGTCTCTTCTGCCTCCCCTGAGCCATGCCACAAGCCCTCTCCCCACAGGCAGGCCTCCCTTACACTCTGTGGTCCAGGCCTGGCATATTATCAGCACAGGACACTCCCTAGAAGCAAAGTCCCTCTACACCTGCAGTGCTAGACTCTTCTGACTGAGTGCTGGGACCCTCGAGCCTGGAGGGGAGGGGAGGGCCTGGGCCACACCACCAGGTGGGCCATCTGAGGCAGGTCTTCCTGGCTGCCATGTGGGCACTGTCTCTGTCTCACTAGCCAATGATGCTGACTCTCCCGGGAGATAACATAGGCAGTAGCTTTGCACCCTTAGAGGCTACAGAGAAGTCAGATATAGCCCAACAACAGCTGCCTTCCCTCTCTCCATCTGTATCACTCCTTTGTCCCTAGCTCACCCTACCTTGTGATACCTCTTTGTACAGAAGTCTCATCCCCCCCACAAGAACATAAGTGCCCCAAGGGCAAGGACTCAGTCAGTCTTCATCTGAGCCCCTGGCCTGAGATACATTCAGCATCTCGCCCACACTTGTTGGATCAAACAGAACGGAATGTTTAGGGATCCTCAGAGTCAATCCAGAACCCCCAAACTTGAGAGCACCACCTCGTGGCAAAGGAGACATTCTGTGGCCTACTTCCAATGCTTGGGGAGCTTCCTCTGGAGAACTGCTCCAAATGAAAGTGTATTTTTGTAAAATGAATGAAATGTCGGGAGGAACAGACAATGAAGGGGGTGACCAAGAAGGGCTCGAGCTGGAAGGGAAGGGAGAAGCACAAGCCATTCCCCCCGCCAGGGCTGTGGCTCAGCAGGCAGGTGCATCTTCTGCCTCTTGAGACAATCAGCAGCGCCGTCATTCCCACAGCAACTCAAAGTTTCAAAGCCCTTTATAGGCTTTATCTCATTGGTCCTTACCACAATCCCAGGAGGGAGACGCTATTAATATTCTCATTTTGCAGATGAGTGAACTGAGGCCTGGGGGAGGCGGGGAGGGTCACAAAGCCTCCAAGTCCCCAGGGGCCTGGTTTTTAATCTGTGCCTGCACTCAGCGACACCAAGCATTAGAAGTAGGGTCTGTTTTCTAACCTGCCTCCCACAAACTGAGGACCCAAGGGGACCACATGCACCAAAAAACACTTTGGCTCCCAAAGCATTCCACGTGGGGGAGTCTTCTGGTGTCTCCTCTCTGGTCCACTCCTCCAGGGGGCCAAGGGCTTACCAAAGAGTGAAGAGAAGCATTTCTAAAGGCCCACCTTTCCATTTACTGCCTTATCCTCTGAAAAAGATGTGCTGAGACGATGATTGGAAAATACTTCCCAGAATATCAAACGAAGCCCTGGAAAGACTGGAGGCTTCTGTCTCCAGCTAAACCCAGCAGCTGAAGCTCAGGCCTTGCCTCCTTTGGGACAGAAGACCCTGGGTTGTTAGAAGTTCTGACTGTCCACATTCCCCAACTGCATTTTGCCTGAAGACCATGGATCATGTTCATTACAAGCTTCAATTAACACGCTCTCCTCACCTGAATTCAAAATCGGAGACTGGAACAGTCTTAATTTTTACTTATGTCCTAAATTGTTAGAAAGAATGGTTAATAAAAAAGCATCCAATTTGTTGGGATTTCATTTCATGGGAACCATCAGACTACGGTTTGTTTCTCAGGCCTAAGCATGAGTCTAGTTTTTCCAAGTTGTATTTCACACACCAAGAGTCACAGGAGTCATTTGCATACCAAAAACACATTTGTAAAAGAAACCCATTTGCATAAAAGCCCAGGGAAATAAGGTTTGCCAGAGAAGGCTTCAGCAACACAAACCCTCTAGGCAAGTTCCCTCCCCTGTCTCCCAATACACTACATCCTAGGGCTAAGCGCTTTGGGATGGGCATCACCTAATTTTTAGAAGATTCTGCATTGATGTGTTTTTAATGAAATGAAGCTCGAGTTCCTCAGCCCTCCCCTGGGTTTTTAGCCCAGGGGCACTGATGGGTCTGGGTGGCCTACACCCCAGCAGAGGGGCAGCTTCTGACTCTCAGTTTAGGTCTTGAGGATGCCTGTTGGCTACTTGGTCACACATGTCAGTGACAGCCAGGTGGTGAATGGAGAGGTCAGGCAGACTCTGGAAGCAAACTAAGAAAGAGGGAGATACACCAAGAAGTCTCAGAGATGGGGAAAATGAGGTTATTGAGTTTCAGGGCCAGCGGGAGGCTCGGGCCATCACCAGTTTGGCTCTATCCTAGCAGGGGTTCTTGGAATCTACCCATGGGTTTTGTGCTTGCTTGATTATAATAGTACTTACAGAGAATTTATCAGGAACCAGTCAATGCTGGATGCCTTTTTAAAAAATCTGGCTTTTTCAGATGGGTTCATCTGGCGAATCCTCTGGATTTCTCCAGGGTAGAGGATTTGAAAGAAAGTTTGTATCTGGCCAAGCTAGAAGGGGAAAAATAGAAAAGTACCAAAGGTAAAGACACATACTAAAAACGGTAAAACGTGTGCTTTTTCTTAAAACTAAGGTAGAGAAAAAATAATTTTACTTTTAAATGCTAGATAGCCTAATTTAGAATACAATGTTTTTGGGCCACAAGGTAGGTAGGTGGCACAGTGGATAAAGAGGTCGATCTGGAATCAGGAAAACCCATGTTCAAACTCTGCTTTAGATACTCTGTGATTCTGGTTCCTTCATCTGTGAAATGGGCATGAATAAAATCCCCTACATCACAGAGGAGCCAGAAGGATCAAGTAAGACTATACATATATACATGCTTTGCAAGCCTTAAGGCATTATATAAATGCTGGCTGTCATCATTATTACTATTATAGGTCAGCACAGGAAGGCTCAATGATAAGCCTCTTCTGACATGGCCCTGAAATAACCCTGCCTGCTGCCCAATGCCACGGGCCTCTCCCACAGCTCTGAAAATACATGCCAAGGGCACGTGTTAACTGCAAAGACTTCTGTGTGACCCTGGGCCAAGAACAACCTCTCCAGGCCTCACTTGCTCCAAATTTGTAAAATGAGTGAACTGGACGCGATACACTTCACTAAGGTCCTGCCAGCTCTGAATCTCTGATTCTAAGACTTTCGAACCATCCCCTGGAAAGAAGGCAGAACAGTTCAGCAAGGCGTGAAGGGCCCAACACAGCAAAAGGCCTCTGGGGGCCAAGGGGCCTTATTGGGTGTGGCCGGCAGACCTGCAGGCTATACTCTGGTCATGTTGTCATGTCCACATTTATCAAAACTGTTTATTTTCAGGATCATCATTTATTTTTAAATTTTATTTCTCTTTATCCTGAACTTAAGCACCAAATCATGGGACTTTCCATATATAGAATTGTACATGAAACTGCAGGCCTCTATGGTGTAGAACTTGCTTTTCTTTGAAAATATGTAATAGGTTAGGCCTGTAGCTTTGCTTGTATCATTCTTTCTGGCCTTTCTTCTGTTCCCTTCTGTGCATTTTTAAAAAGATACTTCAATGACCATTATTTCATTACTACTACTACCACTACCACCACCCTGTTCTTAGCCCCTCTTCCCACTTAATCTCTACTGAGAAAAAAAAGAAAAAGCCCTTATAACAATATTCATAGTCAAGCAAAATAAATTCCCACTTTGGCAGTGTCCAAAAAGCGGTCGTTTTATTTCCTACTTATTCTGCATCTTGAATCCATCAGGCAGCAAGGAGCATGATTTCTTTGGGGGGCATTAGCGGATGGATAGTTGTTGAGATGTTTCAGTTGTGTCTGACTCTTTATGACCCCATCTGGGCTTTTCTTGGCAGACACTGGAGTGGTTTGCCATTCCCTTCTCCAGCTTATTTTACAGATGAGGAAACTGAGGCAAACAAGGTGAAGTGACTTGCCCAGGATCACACAGCTAGTAAGTGTCTGAGGCCAGATTTGAGCTCAGGAAGATGAGTCTTCCTGACTGCAGGTCCAGCACTCTGTGCACTATGGTGCCACCTATCTGCCCCACTAGTGGATAGAGCCAACCTCAAATACAAAAAGATCTGGTTTCAGATCCTACCTGACCCTACTGGTTATATGGCCCTAGACAAATCACTTCTCCCCTCTGTGCTCTAGGCCAGAAGTAGTACTCAGCTCACCCAGCTGCATGAGGCCCACCACACTCCCAACCTCCACAAGAACTAGATTAAAAAGGAAATGGGAAACATTTGACAAATTAAAATACGATAAAATGTAGATAATACATTCTAAAAGTAAGTCAATATGTGGCCCGCAAGGATAGTGTTATGGACAGATTAGTATCCCTGTTTCTGCCTGGGTCTGATACTCATGAGTTGCAAAGAAGCCAAGTTAATAAGAATTTATGAAGCACCTACTACGTGCCAGGCACTGATTGTGCCAAGATACAAAGAGAGGCAAAAAGCCAGTCCTTGTTCTCATGGAGCTCAGAGGCTAATGGGGGAATCAATATGCAAACAGCTGGATGCAAACAAGATGGGGCTGCGATAAATCAGAGATCATGGTAGAGGGGGTTTCCTTGCCCAGAGTTCCCTGTACTGTTATATATCACATATATACTCTTATATAGCATCTATATACTGTTATATATAATATAGACTGTTATATATAATACATACTATTAAATTGTTATTATCTATCATATATGCTGTTATATATCATATATACTGCCATATATATTGCTCTACATATTATTATTATAGATTATATATATCATATGTACTGTTACATATCATATATACTGTTATAGAGCAAATATATCATATATACTGTTAAATCTCATATATACTGTTGTAGATCATATATATATACAAATCATAGGACCAGTTCCCATCACTTCTTTTTAGGCTTGGAATAATTTCAGGCCCACTGTGGGTGTCCTTGTCTTAAGCTATGGTATATTTTAAAAATCACTGAAAATAAAAATCGATACTAGAGATGTTGTTTGTTTTAAACCCTAGGCTATAGATATCCTTGATAGCCAGTAACTTATACCCAAAAAAATCAGCTCTGAGTTCTAGAATGACCTCTGGGATTGGTCTAAATCATGATAGAGACTGGAGCACTCCAGATCAAGCCCACAGACCCATCAGCCACCAGACTTATCAGCATCCTCAGGCTATTTAGCGTTCTTCTTCACAGGATGGGCTAATTCTCTCAAGTTTGTTAAATGGTTTGAGGGTCCCATAGAAGAACAGGTCACCTTAGACCATACCCATGTCCCCGCTTTGAAAGCCGAAACAGCATTCCCCTGTATAGACTTTAAAGTGAAAGTCCCACCAGTCACTAACACCTGCCTCCCCTCCGATTATATCTTCAAATTTTCAAGGAAGGAAAAGCAGAGCTTGGAGATGGGGAGAAGGGGAAGCTATCTAGAACACTTCTCCACCTGTATATCATTTGCCTCCATTTTTACTTTGGTTTTGATACTTGACTAAAGGTATTCATCACTTTCTCTCCATGAAGTTAAAAGCGGCTCCTTCCCTTGAATTTTGGGAGACGAGGAGAGCTGCAGGCTTCAAAGGAACAGGAAAATTGGAGGCCCACTTGATAATGAGCTCACAAAATTCTGTGCTTGAATAAACCGATAAAAGAAACCCACTGAGGTTATATTCAGCTCCCCTTTCCAAGGTGACAGAATTCAAGAAGACAAAATGATTTAAAAACCTTTCCTAAATGATGCTAAAATCCCTTTTTAAAACAGTTCTTTGCATATAATCAAGAAATCATTCATCTTTCAGACCACAGAAAACAAAGCACTGCAGTCAGATGAGGTAGCCTTTTACTTTAAGTACTTATTCTTGCCTTTGAAAACTGAGAAATTAGAGGAAGGGCTGCAAGAAATATCTTCTAAAGACACCCTTATGCCTCAAGGAAAAATATTCATAACATCATTATAATCATTATCCCCGGATTCTTCCGAATCTTTATCACTGGTGACATTAACATGTAAATATGGCCTTTGTTTTTCAAGCGCTCTACTACTTTCCCCCCTTATTCACCTCTCAAAGGACTGTTCAATGCTTGACATCACAACTGGTTGTCATGAAATTAATTATATCCTCCAGAAAGCTGCTTTAACCATCACCTGGGGTAAACGAGTGCACTGAACCAGCTTCCACAGTAGCTACAAAAACCAAAGCGAAAACAAAGAAAGAAAACCGAGCTTTGTCTCATTCAGCCTTCTCTGAACCCGGTTTTTCAGTGACACCCCCAACATCCTGGCACCCCCAGGCATCAGGTAAGGACCACTGCACAGGAACTTGTGCTTGAAATTCTCCCAGAATCCGGCCACTTCACAAAATTCTCAACCACCCAAATTAGCCATGGTTTGAGCAGCCAGAAGCAAAGCAGCAGAGAAGACAAGGTGCCTACAGGTTGAGGGCCTGGCCCACATCCTAGGCCTGGTTCAGCCATCAAACCACCAAGCTAACCAGATTTTATCTCCAACCAATAAAATACAGTAGTTGGATTAAACCTCTGAGGGCATTTCCAGATCAGACCGTCAGAGACTGGGCACAAAGAGTGGTTCAGCTCAGAGGGCTAAGCTGCATACATGTGGAGGGCTATTGTTTGGGACCCACGTGGATCCTGACCTGGAAGGGACCTTACAGAGGTTGACAATCACTCCCTCAATTTTACAGATAAGGAAAATGACATCCAGGGATCACCCACTAGTAAGGGGCAGGATGGAGTTCAAACTTGGGCCCCATGACCCCAGAAAAACTCAGTCCTCTCCTCAGGGTAAAACACCACCCCCTGAAGCAACAGACAGCGATCAAAACAAACACACACTGGAGTGACTCTAAGAACCAGCCAGGATGCATGAACCTCCTGAATCCTGAAGGCCATTCCTTAAGTGTGGAGCCCACACAAGATGTGGGATCAGTGAATCTGAGGCCATAATGATCCTAAGGTCAGAGATAGAAGGGACCCGGGAGATCTCATTTTACAGATGAGAAGACAGAGGCCCACAAAATGGGTGGCCTGCCCAAGGACCCAGCTAATGTCAAGGGTAAGATTTGACCTCTGGTCCCCCAAAGCATCAATACTCTTTGCACAATGCCAGGCTACTTCTCTGAAGGGCCTTCCAAGCTCTATATGCCAGATCTTATGATTTTATTCTTTACCTATAATCTTACCAGGCACCTGTTGCACCAGACTACATTATTTGTATTGTGTCAATAAAGGGCTGATTTAGAAATCCAGGTAAATGAGAAATTGCTAAATCATACACAGACGGTTCCCTTGGGTTGATTTTTGCATTCTCTAAGTACAGGATGCCTTACAGAAGTTTCCTAGAGCATCCCTCCCTCCCCCAGGAAAATTTCATGGGGTCTTTGTGTGCATAAACCTCATCCAAGAGCTGCCACAGAATTCCACAGCCCAGTTCACCTTGCCTCCAAGCAGAGATTTCACACAATTTGAAGCAATTCCCTAAAGTTATTTTTAAGAAAGTATTTACTTGGGAAGTTACAGGCCACAACAAATATCTGCCACATTTCAGTGATGTGGCAACTGTGGGGAGAAATTCACATCTATGTTTTGGATTTTGGTAAAGTGAGACTGTATCACAACTGCCACTTAAAAGAACAGTTTAGATTTTCCATCTAAAATTTCAAATGCAATAAAAAGCCTAAGTGTTCCAACACAAGATGCTGTGTCTTTTCTTAGACTTTACCAGTGAAACACTTCATGAAAACAGGAGACAAGAAATCTGAAAAATAATCAGTTTCACTTTTTTATTCACAAGTCTTGACTACCTTTGTTCTTATTATGTACCATGGTCTTTATTACCACTCAAAACATTTCAAACGTGCTTATGGAAAGTCTAAAACACATTTTTCAAGCATTCTGGTCAAATTAACATTTTTAGCTAACAAAAAGGTTAATAATCCAACATATTGCAAACGTGTAACAGGTTTAACATCCTACATACACCTCTAAGACTATCACGGGATATTTTGGTGAGCTAAAATGTTCCCACCACATCTACAGATCTAGTTTTCAGAATCCCATTTATTTCAGAGAAACCTCATAGACAGCCACATAAACTACTTGAATAAACTTCAAATATGGTATGACTGTTATAACCAAAATAAAACTATTAAAAATAATTGACCAGTAAACTTGATTTTTCCCCCTCAAGAAGTTTACAAAACCACACTTTTTACTCAACAGAAAAAAAGAAACCTCAAGAGTTTACCAAGTTTTTTGTTTACATATATAAAGTAGGGTGGTTTTCTCTGGCTGGTATGGTTGTTGAAAGCTGAGTTACACCTGTGCTTTGGAAAATAAATTTTCCTTTTTTTTTTCCTGAAAGTCCCAAATAAGTCTCTCACTCCATTTTGACTTCCCACTTTGATCCACACTGCAGCAGTTCCTTGGGGGAACCATCAGTAACATCATGAAGAAAATGGGGCAAAACAAAGTAAGAACACAGATATCTACTTTTTCCTAGAACATGCTTACTATACATCGAGAGTCCACCTGTAAGAATGAGGAGCAGTACAACCCATTCACACATTCAACCTCCAATAACCTCCCGGGGACCGCTACACACGCGGCAATACATGGCCTGAGGCGTAAGCCCTTCGGTTCCCAATCCCCCAGAACCGAGCCTCCAGTTTCATCCCCAGGCTCTATGTTAGCAGTGCGTGGATGCGATCACGTGTGGGACCTGTCACTACACGTTAACTTAACCGTCTGCTCCTAAAACAAGCTGTTTTCCTTCCTAGGTTTCGCACCATCTCCCCGTGCACGCGCACCACTGACCACTTCTTCCTCCGCAATAAAAGCAATGAATCGCTACCGATAAAACAAAACAAAACAGAACCATGGCGAAGTTAGTTGTTGCTGCAGGGTCACTTCCCAGGGGGTCGGTCCCGGGGGAGGGGAAGGGGGAGTCACTCCCCGAGGGAGTCAGTCCTGGGAAAAGGGCGTCGCTCCTGGGGGGTCACTCGGCCCGAGGCAGCCCCAGCTTCTTGCGCAGGGACTCGGGCATCTCTGCGGGCGGGGGTCTCGGCAGCCGGAAGTACACTTTGACCGAGTCGTAGATGAACCACTGCAGCGCCGTGAGCGTGCCGATCATGATGGTGCGGGGCACGAAGCCCTTCCACACGCCCAGGGGCCCGAGCCTGCGCAGCACGGCCAGCGGCGAGCTGCCCTTCTCCTTGTTCAGCACCGACACCACCGAGTCGGCCGGGTGCGACACGAGGCCGCAGAAGATGCCGGCGACGTAGCCTGCCACGAACGTGACGCCCAGCTGCTCCACCTTGCTGCACTGGCTCTGCGGCTTGGGCACCACGTACTTGTAGAGCGCCTCGAGTGCGCGCTCGAAGCACGCAAACTTCATCATGGTGTAGGGGATCTGGCGCATCCAGAGCGGGCCCACGCCCTTGTAGAAGGCCCACACGCCCTCCTCTGCCAGCATCTTGGGCATAGCCTCGCGCATTGTGCCCGCGAAGCCCGGCTGCGTCTGCACGCGCACCTTGACGGCCTCCATGGGCGCAAGCGCCACGTCGGCGAAGAACTCGGCGCTGGCCGACGCCGCCAGGTAGACGCTCGTGCGCCACTGGTAGGCCGCCTCTGCACCCAGCAGCTGCGAGTAGCGCAGCTTGAATAGCTCGTACAGGCCGAACTTGAAGAGGCCTTGCACGGAGTAGCCCAGCAGCGTGGGCGCCCAGCCGCGAGCCAGCCCCGCCATGCCCTCTTCGCGCAGCGTCATGTTGAAGGTGCTTATCAGGCCCGAGTACTTGTCGGGCTCCACCTGCATACGGCACTTGATCAGGTCCAGGGGCACGATGGCCGTGTGTGTGAGGCCACAGCTCAGCACACCGCCCAGGCTGCACAGCGCCAGGTACTTGGGCGAGCCGAACACACAGCTGTACTCCTCGCGCTGGGCCGGCTGTCGCTTTCTCTTAGTGGACCACGGCATTAACGAGAGGTCCTTGAGCGATGCCGCGGCCCACGCGCTGCTGGACGCGGGGGCCATGGCCGCAGACGTGCGAACGGAAGGATAGACGGATGGGCCAGAGACCGTTAGCTGCGCGGGGGAGGGGGGGCTGCTTCCCCCTCAGGCGAGGGCGAAATGAGCCTGGGGCGCTGAGTTCCCGGAGGTACCGCCCTCCCTCACCTCCCTCAGCCAATCACATCAGCCCTCTTGCCGAAAAGGCCAGTCCATTTGGCTGATCCCATTCCCCCCTCACGTCTTCGACCAATGGCCATCGTGCTTAATTTCCCATAATTTCCCACTTCCTGGAGGCCATCCTCTCTTAGCCAATCATCATCTTCACGCGGGGCTTAACTGTAGCCAATCACCATCCTTTACACTGTCTTTCTCTTCCTTAACCAATTACCGTCTGAATAGTTCCCTTTCCATAACCAATCATCATCCGCACACCGTTAACCAATCAGTATGCTGTTGCTTACCTTCTCACCTACCCCACCTCTGGCCTATTTCTACCCTTCCACGCCTACCCGCAAACCACACTCCTCACTCGGGGTAGCAAAGCCCTAATTGGCACTTCCTCAGCCAATCACATTCGCCTCCTCCCCTCAAACCCAGCCAAGTTTCTTCTAACCCCACCTTCCCTAATTCTTCGAACCAATGGCCATCATCTCAGATTCCCACCTTCCTAGAGCGACACATTCCTGAGGCAATGACCATCTTGACACTGCCTCACTCTCCATCCCGGCCTCGGGGCACCGGGCTCTTCCTCCCCCTCCTCAGTCAGTCCTATTGGCCCCCTCACGTGCAGCACATCCACTCAACAATTTTAAACCAGTAGCTATCATGGCGGGGGGAGGGCAGGGGAAAAGCTTTAGGGGCCTAGGAACCCCTGTTTAGAAACCTCAGAGAAAATCTAGTCCAACTCTTCGTTTTATAAATGGGGACACAGTGGATGGGAGAGGAAGGTAATTTAGATTTACTCTAAAGCTAAACTGAGGACGGATGGTGACGTCACTCGCCCGGGGTCACACCGGAAGTCGGACTTGAACTCAGGTCCTCAGGACTCCCTATGGTTTGCTCTCTCTGCACTCACGTGGCCAATCACCAGCATCACCCTACCCCCTCCTCCACAAGCCGAGCCCAGAGTTCCCGGCGCCTCTCGAACCTCCTCTGCCAGTCTCTCTCATCACTTTACTTTGAAAGTAAATGGGCAAACAGGCCGAAGTTCCTACTCCCACCCCTACTGTTCTTCAGCCAATCAATATCCACAAGCCCCTCTTCTTTTTGCCTCTTTCTCTGTCGCTTTACTTAGGAGAACCAATGGCCTTCGTGCTCGACAACCTGGTTCCGCCCTCTTGGTGCCTTCTTAACCAATCACTACGTTCCAATCATGCTTTCCCAACCCAGCCCAACGAGCAACTTTCCTCACCTTTGCCACGAGCAACCAATGGGAATCCTGAGCTGAAGCGCCGGCTCCGTGGAGCTCCGCCCCTGTTAGTATGTCTTCAGCCAATTAACCATATTCAATAGGCATTTTTAAGGGAGTGTTTTCTCACCATTGCCTTGGGTGGCCAATGAAAATCCTGTGCTGAAGCGCTCAGGCCCTAGGGCTCCACCCCTACTTACACCTCCTCAGGCAATCACTATATCCAATAAACATTTCTAAGGAATGTTTTCCTGCCTGGGTAACCAATAGACATCCTGCCTTAATCTCCCGCTCCCTGAAGCCCCGCCCCTACTTACATCTTCTTGACCAATCACCAAACTCACGCAAGCTGCAAGGCCCTCTCCCTCTCTGCCCTCCCACTTTACTAAGTGTGACCAATGGCCATAGCTCCCGCCTCAACTCAGCCAATCCCTACATTCACACGGCGTTTGCCCGCCTCCCAGGCAGGTTCCTTATCCATTTACCTCGGGCGCCCAATGGAGTCGCTGCTCCTGACTCTGCCCGCCCCCCGGCTTCACTCTCTCCTGGGGTGGGGGGGAGGGAGGAAGGATCGGCCTATTCCTCCTGCAAGAGACCGTGGAACAGATAAATCAACATATGTAGGAAGGCGTACACGCACGAGTAGGCAAGAAAGTATGTAAATAAGCACAGGACAGAGTCCCGGGCATCCATGCACAGCGCTCTGGACGCAGACCAGCGGCTTCAACCGCTGCCCACGCCTACCTGTTACCATGGCAACCGCGGGGTGGGCGGAGCGGCGTCCCCACCATTGGTTGTGACGCACCCCCAGCCTGGCCCGGGGCCCCCTGGCTTTGCCTCCCACGTGTGCTTTGTGCAGAGTCAGAACCGCAGCCCCGCCCAGACCTGGAGGGGGACCTCCGAGGCCCCTGTTTACAGCCCCACCCACTTCCATTTGACTCTTGTGGAAAGTGAAGAAAGTCAGTCCAGCCACTAGCATTTATCAGGTGCTTACTGTGTACAAGGCCCTGTGTTAAGCTTTATGGACAGAAGAAAGGCTAAAGCTTGGTCCCTGACCCCAGCTTACAGTCTAACGGAAGGACGAACATGCGAAAGGCTGTGCATACAGGAATGCACATCGGCAAATGTACACCAGGCTCTGCAGTCAGGACTAGCCCCGCCCCGCCCCCAGTACCTGTGTGACCTTGGGCCAGTCACTTCCATTGGCTGTGCAGGTGTAAAGTGGCGCTGGGACTAGAGCCTGCCTCCTTCCGAGAGCCTGTTTGGAAAGCTCCACGGAATGTTAGATATTATATCATATTATATTACATTACATTACATTACATTACATTACATTACATTACATTACATTATATTATATTATATTTTATCACATCACAATGTATTATACCCAGTCCTTGAGTCTGGTTCTTACCCTCCCCCGCCCTCTTCCAAATATGGGCATACTGGTGTTTTGGGAAGACCCCTGGAGTTCTAGTCAAGATTCAGGCTGAAATCCCCTCGAGTGGTGTGACACCCTGAGTGAGATCCTGTCCTGCCTCAGACACTTCCTAGCAAATCACTTACTGGCTCTGTGCCTCAGTTTCCCCATCTTTAAAAGGAGAGCAAACCACTTGACCTCTCTGATCCTCAGTGACCCTGATGGGCCGTGCACAGGGCAGCCCATGAGCTGCAGCCCCTTTGGGTAGGCCGCCTGCCCCAGCCCCTGACTAAAGGACAGGTAGGACGTCGCTCAACCAGGAGCCACTGGGTCACTACTGGCCTTTAGCAATGAGCCAGGGCTCAGGCACACACCTGTGGTGCCTACCTGGCTTTAATCAAGCATATAAACCTTATCAAGCTAGGTAAACGTCAGCTCCTGATATCCCTGAACCTGTTCTCTCCAAGGTCACTGACGGATTGCTTCCTTATGTCCATATCCACCAGCCTTTGGTCATCCTCAGGTTCCCACAGGGCACAGTGATAGCCAAACCCAGGGCTCTTCATTTGTGGTTTTCTTGGCAGAGACGTTGGAGTGGTTTACCATTTCCTTCTCCAGCTCATTTGACAGATGAGGAAACTGAGGCAGACAGGGTGAAGTGACCTGCCCAGGGGTCACATAGCTAGTAAGTGTCTGAGGCTAGATTTGAATTCAGGGCTCTCTCCACTACTCTACTTAGTAGGCACTTAATAAATGTTGACTGACTGACTAACAGATGGACCTGGCTGGGACCTTAGAAAACAGCAGCTGTCCCGTGGAAGCAGCCCTTGGTTCTCTTCTGTTTATCCTGCCTTTTTTTGTGTGCCTAGCTTTTAGCACAGTGTCTGGAACCCAATAAGTGCTTGCAGACTGCAAAGAGCAAAACTAGGAGGAATAGGAGGCAGAAACTTCCTGACTGAGCCAAGAGAAAACACTCCACAGATTAATCATTTCCATTTCTATGGCTTTTTAAGGCTTGCTCTCTCCAATCACTCTCTCCAAGAGGTGGGTAATGCAAATTTGGTCATCCCCATTTTACAAATAAGGGACCTGAGGCTGAGAGAAGTGGAGACTTGCCTGTGCTTACTCGGCCAGTGAAGGACTGGGGCTGGATCTGAACCCAGGGCTCTTGACTGCAGCAGAGTATCCACATACACGACACTCCCTCTCTGAGCCAAGCCAGTTAGAGCTTGCTGAACACAGAGGGGACTGACCTACTTTCCTCTGTATGCCCAGCAACGCGCACATGGCTCTGAACATGGTAAGTGCTTAATCATTGCACTTTCATTTCATTCCTTCCTTCACTCCCCAACACTGAAGGCTGGATGGCTGCAGTTGGACTAGACCATCTCAGAACACCTGCCCAACCCTGAGGGTCTCTTTTCTGTGAAAGAGCCTCAAACGAGGAGTTGTGAGACTCAGATTCCAATCCTGACCAACACCTGAATGAGGCAATTGTGAATTACATCCCCTTTCTCTTTCTGGATCTCCATTTGTCCATCTTCAAATGAAGGGGTCATTTAAGTCTCTTACAACCCGAAACAAACAAATCAACAAACAAGGACAGACAGGAAGATAAATAAACAGATGGATGGATGGATGGATGGATGGATGGATGGATGGATGGATGGATGGATGGATGAGGCTTGGGATGGCAGACAGGGCAAGAATAATCCCCACTTTACAGATAACAAAATAGATGCAGTAAGGTGATGTAACCCACCCTCGGCCAAGGTTCAAACCCGGGTCTTCTGACTTCAGGTTTCCCCCGTTCAAGTCACCAGTAGAAATGATGTGTATAGCCTCAATATCTTTGTATCCCTAGGTCTCTGTCTGAAAAGCAATGGAGGTGTGTATGTGGGAGGCTAACATTTCAGACTAAGGAGCTACGTCTCCATTTAAGCCACTAGGATCAGGAGCCGTCCTTTACAATTCAGACTCCCAGAATCTCAGCATTGAAGGGACCTTAGAGGGCATCTAGCATAATCTGTACCTGAGCAAGCAGTTCCTCGCCCACTTTCCTCTACAGGAAGTTCTCCCCAGCCCTACAACGGGTAACATGTTGCTCGTCACCTCCCAAAGTAGCCCATTCCTCTCCGGCACAGCTTTATTAGTAAGAAAGGCAAGGCGCTCACAGTCTAATGAGGAAAGACAACATGCAAGTAACTATGTACTCACAACATACAAGCAGAGTAAATGGAGGAGAGGGGAAGAGAATAAGTACTTATTAAACACCTGCTGTATGCCGGGTGCCGGTGCTGAGCACTTTACAAATATTATCTCATTTGATCCACACAACACCCCTGGGAAGTAGGTATGATTATAATTTCCATTTTACAGATGAGGAAACTGAGGCAACAGGTGACGTGATTTGTCCAGGGTCCCAAAGCTGGGTCTGTACAGAGGCCCAATGTTCTTTCCAAGGAGCTCCCGGCAGCCTGCCTGGAGTGTTTATTTATTTCTAATCCTCGAGCCTCTGTTTTTACCAGTGTCAAAGGCATACAACTGATTACTGCAGGTATCCAAAGACTGAAAGGCCAGTTAGTGAGAAGGAGGGCTAGGCTTTTGACTTCACCGTGTGAGATAACTGACTGAATAGAATTCTAAAGGAAATTTACCTTGACAAATAAGAAATCCCATTCTGGAATGTTCCACTCCCACGAAGCCCCTGAGCAGGCCTCTCTGTATATTTGTGTCCATCATCTCACAGTGACAGAGGATGCGCACAGAATCCTGTGCTGTTCCAAAATATCTGTATCTACAGCGGCTCATTTTCCAACATGACAATGCCAGGAAAGAGACAAAACAAGGCTTACGTCCATTTTAAAGATGAGAGAATTGACGCCCGAAGACAACGCCAAGTCTGCAATAAAAACAGCTTCATTCGGCAAGCTGCTATGAAACACCAACTCTGTGCTAGACACTGGACTAATTGCTGGGGCTACAGAGAGGAAAATACACATGCATGTACACACACACACACACACAAACACACAAACACACACCAAGAGTTCCCGCCCTCTGGGAGCTGACAGGTTTATAAAGCACCTTTCCTACAACAACGCTATGTGGTGTGTAGACCAGGTATTATTGGCTTAATTTTACAGATGATAAACTGAGGCTGAGAAATGCCAGAGCCAGCATTGAACTAGATTTTGAGTCTAGCCCTTAATTTCCGTGACGGTAGGTAGAGAGACAGCGCAGGATTCAAACCCAGAACTCTGGACTTCTGATCTCATATTGTCCTCATGTAAGCAGAGTTTGATCCGGGGAGTCCTGAACCAGTGTGATCTCAGTTAACCTGAGTAGATTCCCGTTTGCCCTCCCACGGAGGTGGCCACTAGCCCTGGATGCAGGGAAATCCTGTGGCTGACAGTGAGGGTGGAGGGAACACGCTCTTGTCAGAGGAAGCGTTCTATAGAACCCTGTCTGTGAAATAAATGGTCTTCACCTTTTGCTTTCCTTGGATTTCCAGGCTCCTGAAGTGCAAAGAGGGTTGGGAGGAGAGATGGGATCATCCCTCCCCCCTAGCCCACTCCCCCAGTGAGGGCAGAAAATTCACAGCTTCAAGAGCTTCCAGCACATGGTGAGCCTGGGTCTGGGGGTGGGGAGAGTCCCCCTGGTCCTAGCCACCCCCTTATGCCTTTCTACTTCCTTTTCTGAGCACGGGAGAGAGCCTAGACTTCCTGTGAACGGGCTTTCCCTGCCTAGGGTTTCTCATGGCGAATCCCAGGTTCCACTATTCTCAAGAGGTCAAGAATTCCCGAGTTGGATTGTCTTGGCACCAGACTCCTAGAGTTTGGAGACAAGAAGACTTAAGTTCAAATCCCACCTCAGACACTTACTGGGTAAGTTACTCAACCTCTGTTTGCCTCAGTTTCCTTATCTGTGAAATGGGGGTAATAACAGCACCTACCTTACAGGTTTGTTGTGAGCCTCAAAGGATAAAGATTAATAAAGATTAGCTATCCTCCTCATCATTATTAATATTTGGGAAAGGAGTCATTTTCCATTCAAGCTCTGGTTTGGGATCCAAGCTGTCAGTGAAAGGGCAACCAACTAATTCTCACAGAAACGTTGTTGGCCCAGGGATGGCCCAGAGTGGACCCTTTTTTTCAATTAAGATTTTTTATTTTTAGTTTACAACACTCAGTTCTGCATGTTTTTGAGTTCCAGATTTTCTTTCCCTCCCTCCCCTTTCCCCTTCTCCCCAAGACAGCATGGAATCCAATATCTCTTCTACATAAACCTTCGCATTAAACTTAATTTCACAATAGTCAACTTGTAAAGAAGAATTATGACCAATGGAATGAACCATGAGAAAGAAGAAACAAAAACCAAAAAAGAGAGAAAGAAGAAAAGAAAGCAAATACTTTGCCTCCGTCTGCATTCAGACTCCATAGTTCTTTCTCTGGATGTAGACAGCTCTCTCCATCATGAGTCCTTTGGAGTTGTCTTTGAGCCTTGTGTTGCTGAGAAGAGCCAAGTCTATCAGGGTTAGTCATCACAGAAGCAATAAGACTGTGGTTGTGTACAGTGTTCTCCTGGTCCTGCTCCGCTCACACAGAATTATACCATGTAGGTTTTTACAGGTTGTTATGAAGTCCGTATCTTCCCCATTTCTTATAGCACAATAGTATTCATTCACATTCCTATATTACATTCATATATCACAACTTGTTCAGCCATTCAGAGTGGCCCATTTTTAAATGCATTGTTAAGGTGTTTCGTTATTTATTGTGCAATTACTTCCCCAACTTCTCCCCCTCCCTGCCCCAGAATCTTCACTTCATCAATAAATCATTGTCAATAAACATTTATTAAGCACCTACTGTATGCCAGGCACTGTGCTAAGTGCTATAAGCCCATTTATAATAGGGATAGCAACTGGCAGAGTCTGTGCCTGCCTCCCCTCTGCCCTGTACTGCCCCACTCTAGTGGGAGGGGGGAAGTTGTGCCATCCATGGGCACAGGAGCCTCTGTCCACCGCTGCATCAGATCAGAGTTCTGATTCTGCAGTCACAGAGTTCCAGGCTTTGCCTAGAGGATTCCCCTGGTTCCACTTTTTTCACTTTGCACCAGCTCGTACAAGTCTGACCATGACTCAGTTACGTTCATCCCATTAATTTCCCACAGTTTGTTGACCGTTCTCCTGCTGGTGGACACGGACTCGGAGCGCTGAGGGCATCTTATGCTCCTCTGGTTAGCTTCATGGCTTTTCCATGATGTTGGTCATTTTTTCTTGTCTTAATACTCCAGGGATCTATAACTTTTTTTCAGTGTGAGTGGAAACCCGTCTGCTCCTTGGCAGAGTCTTCATGTGTTATGGCGGCCAAGGCGTCTAGAGCCCCGAAGCTGACGTGGTGATGTCTCTTCCAAACTTAGCTAGGCCGTCAAAGCCCTTCCAGCTAGGGCAGACCCATCAGACAGAGCCTGTTACCCTGGCACAGCCTTTGGGAAGATGTGGTCAATGTCTCACCACCAGGAAGCAGTAAAGGAGGCATTCATTCATTCATTCATTCATTCATTCAACAAACATTTATTGAGCACTTACTGTGTGTGAGGCTAGTTGATCTGGGGACACAAGATGACTAAGCCACGGATCCCGCCCTCACAGGGTTCACTGAGTAGTAGAGGATGAAAGACACATACACAGACGCCTAGAATACAAACTGCTGGAGGTCAGTATTTGGGTCTCTGTGATCTCAGCACTAAGACAGCCCCACCTCCCCAATCATGGGACCGCCCTCTAGTTATCAGTCACGACTTTGCCCAAGGCACCTCTCCCCCTAGGGTTCTTCCTTTGTGAAAATGAGGAATGAGAACACTAGCCAACATTTCTGTAGCGCTCTAAGTGCCCATTTGTTCCTCGCAACAGCCCTGGCAGGGAAGGGCCATTGTTATCCTCATTTTACAGATGAGGAAACTGAGGCAGACAGTGGTTAAGCAATTTGCCCTGGGTCATATATCTGAGGCTGGATTTGAACTCGGGTCTTCCTGACTCCAAGCCCAGTACTCTCTGGGCTGTGACACCCAGTTGGGTCTAGAGCCCTGACTTGTTTATCAGGGAAGTTCTCCCTCTGCCATTTTTGAGCTTCTCATAAAGTAAACTGCAGACTTTGGTGTTCTCTCATTATCTCTAACCCTAGAAATAACCCCGGGCAGATAAGTGGTGCATGGAGCCCTGGGCTTGGAACAAGGAAGACTCATCTTCCTGAGCTCAGATCCGGCTTCAGACACTCACTCGCTGTGTGACTCTGGACAAATCACTTCACCCTGTTGGCCTCAGTTTCCTCATCTGTCAAAAGAGCTGGAGAAGGAAATGGCAAACCACTCCAGTATCTGCCAAGAAAACCCTAAATGGGGTCACGAAGAGCAGGGCACAACTGAAGCGATTCGACAACAATACCTAACTGCTTTTTTTTTTTCAAATTTATTTTTGACATGTTTGGTTTTCAGCATTGATTTTCACAGGTGTTTGAATTACAAATTTTCTCCCCATTTCCTCCCCC
>CM053626.1:315109723-315126260 GCA_028646595.1 Phalanger gymnotis
TGTCATACTCTCTCTGGGTTCAATTCCTTCCTCAGTGAAAAGAGTGGGGCTGGTCTACATGGCATCTTCCCAAGTAGAGGAAAAGCTCCTTGAGGGCAGGAACAGTTTCATTTTTGGTTTTGTATCCCTAGTGCCCAGCACAGAACCTGGCACATATTAGTAGGTGCTTGTGGAACCAAAACATTCTTTCCCTATTGGATGACCTTCTGACAATGAGCTCCTTGGCACTTAACTAGGCCAGTCATGGGATCACATCTTTGGAATTTAAAGACCTCAGAAGTGATCTAATCCAGCCCGAACCTCAATACAGATCCCTTTTCCAAACTCCTTTACAAACGGTCCAGCCAGTCTCCTCATAAAGACCTCCGGTGGCAGGGAGACCATCACCTCCCCAGCCTGTCCCACTTTTTGGGCACCTTGATTAAGAAGACTTGGATTCAAATCCTGTCTCTAATGTTTACTACCTCTGTGACCTTGGACATTTCACCTCTCCGGGCCTCAATTTACTCAGCTATAAAATGAGGGGGATTAGATGGCCTTAACCCCCCTCTCCAGCTCTAAATCTATACTATAAGTTTCTTCTCCAGGCTAAATGTCCCCAGTTTGTTCTATCTCAGTATGGCATTGCCATCCTTTGAAGATGCTCCATCCTGTTAATATCCTTTCTAGAATGTGGTACCCAGAATCAACGTCCTTTATTTATGATCTGATCAGGCTCCCATGGACTCAAATTGTGCAGGGGAAGTCAGCCAAGGAGGGATGGGGAATTCCAAAGAATAAAGTTTCAGTTTCAAGTTTATAAGAAAAAGAGCCATTCCCCAATTGACAAAGGATCAAAGTATGTGAATAGGCAGTTTTCAGAGGAGGAAATCCAAGCCATAAAAAGTCACATGAAAATACTCTAAATCACTAACAATAAAGAAATGCAAATGAAAACAACTCTGAGGCACCCCCTCACACCTATCAGATTGACAAAGTTGCTTAGAAAAAGGAAAATGACAAATGCTGGAGGGCTGTGGGAAAATGGGTACATGCCCTGTTGGTGGAATCATTCTGGAAAGCAATTTGGAAAAAAGCGATTGAACTGTATTCCTTATGAACCAGAGATACTGCAGCTAGATCTGTATCTCAAATGACCATTTGTCAATTAACCTTAATTAGCTGGTCCTTTCTGAGCAGTGAAATAGAGCAATAGAAGCAGCACCTGGAGTCTTTGTTGGGTCTTTGTTAGGCTTGGTAGCTGCTGTTTCTGCTGCTGCTGCTTCTACTATTTTTTATTAAGATTTTTTATTTTTAGTTTACAACATTCAGTTCCGAATGATTTTGAGTTCCAGATTTTCTTCCTCCCCCTTCCCTCCCTCCTAACCCCAGATGACATGGAATCTGATATATCTTCTACATATAACTTTGCATTAAATGTATTTACACAATAGTCACATTGTAAAGAGGGATTATGACCAATGGAATGAATCATGAGAAAAAGGAAACAAAAACAAAAAAGAAGAGAAAAAAAACAAAAGGAAAAAAAGGCGAGCATAAAGTGTGCTTCAATCTGCATTCATACTTCATAGTTCTTTCTCTGGATATAGATAGCATTCTCCATCATGAGTCCTTTGGAGTTGTCTTTAAACCTTTTATTGCTGAGAAGAGCAAAGTCTATCAGGGTTAGTCACCACAGAAGCAATATATCTGTGGTTGTGTATAGCATTCTCCTGGTTCTGCTCCCCTCACTCAGTATCAGATCATGTAGGAATTTCCAGGTTATTATGAAGTCCATATCATCCCCATTTCTTATAGCACAGTAGTATTCCATTACATTCATACACCATAACTTGTTCAGCTATTCCCCCTTGATTTCCAGTTCTTTGCTACCACAAAAAAAGCCGCTATAAATATTTTTGTACATATGGGTCCTTTTCCCACTTGTGCGATCTCTTTGGGATATAGCCCTGGGAGTGGTATTGCTGTGTCAAAGGGTATGAACATTTTTATAGCCCTTTGGGCATAGTTCCGAACTGTTCTCCAGAATGGCTGGATCAGTTCACAACTCCACCAGCAATGTAACGATGTTCCAATTTTCCCACATCCTCTCCATTATTTATCATTTTCCTATTTTGTCATTTTAGCCAATCTGACAGAGAGATGTGGTACCTAAGAGTTGTTCTGACTGGCATTTCTCTAATCAGTAGTGATTTTGAGCATTTTTTCATATGCCTATAGGTATCTTTAATTTCTTCCTCTGAAAACTGCCTGTTTATATCCTTTGACCATTTCTCAACTGGGGAATGACTTGTATTCCTATAAATTTGACTCGGTTCCCGGTATATTTTAGAAATGAGGCCTTTATCAGAGACACTAGTTGTAAAGATTTTCTCCCAATTTTCTGCTTTCCTCCTAATCTTTGTTACATTGGCTTTGTTTGTACAAAAACTTTTCAATTTAACACAATCAAAAGTATCCATTTTGCATTTTGTAAAGCTCTCTATCTCTTGTTGTGTCATAAATTCTTTCCTTTCCCATAAATCTGATAGATATGCTATTCCTTGCTCTCCCAAATTGCTTACAATGTCAGCCTTTATTTCTAAATCATGAACACATTTTGACTTTATTTTGGTATATGGTGTAAGGTATTGTTCTATGCCCAGTTTTTGCCCTACCCTTTTCTGATTTTCCCAGCAGTTTTTGTAAAATAGTGAATTCTTAGCCCAGAAGCTAGATTCTTTGGGTTTATCAAAGAGTAGATTGCTATAGTCGTTGACTACTGCATCTTGTGTACCTAACCTATTCCACTGATCCACGACTCTGTTTCTTAGCCAGTATGAGGTAGTTTTGATGACTGCTGCTTTATAGTACAGTTTAATATCTGGTATGGCTAGGCCGCCTTCCCTAGCATTTCTTTTTTTTAATCCCTAAATATTCTGGACCTCTTGTTCTTCCAGATGAATTTTGTTATTATTTTATCCAGCTTCTGTAAAATGATTTTTTGGTAGCTCGACTGGTATGGCACTGAATAAGCAAATTAATTTACATAAAATTCTCATTTTTATTATAATAGCTTGGCCTAACCATGAGCAACTGATGTTTTTCATTTATTTAGATCTGATTTTATTTGTATGAAAAGTGTTTCATAATCGTATTCATATAGGCTCTGGGTTTGTCTTGGCAGGTTGACTCCCAAATATTTTAAAGTGTCCACAGTAACTTTAAATGGAATTTCTCTATCTCTTGTTGTTGGGCTTTGTTAGTAATGTATAGGAATGCCAAGGATTTATGTGGGTTTATTTTATATCCTGCAACTTCACTAAAGTTGTTTATTATTTCAAATAGTTTTTTTTACTTTAGTTTCTTCTTTGCTCATTCTGATTCCTTCAATTTCTTGTTCTTCTCATTGCTACAGCTAACATTTCTAGTACCAAATTGAATAATAAGGGTGATAATAGACATCCTTGTTTCACCCCTGATTTTATTGGGAATGCATCTAGTTTATCCTCATTACAAATAATGGTTTTAGGTAGATGCTATTTATGATTTTAAGGGAGGTTCCATTTATTCCTATGCTTTCTAGTGTTTTTAATAGGAATGGGTGTTGTATTTTGTCAAAGACTTTTTCTGCATCTATTAAGATGATCATATGGTTTCTGCTAGCTTTGTTGTTGATATGATCAATCATGCTGATAGTTTTCCTAATATAGAACCAGCCTTGCATTCCTGGAATAAATCCTACCTGATCATAGTATATTATTCTTGTGAGAAGTTGCTGCAATCTTTTTGCCAATATTTTATCTAAAATTTTTGCATCAATATTCATTAGGGAAGTTGGGCTATAATTTTCTCTTTCTGTTTTGACTCTACCTGGTTTGGGTATTAGTACCATATTTGTGTCATAAAAAGAATTTGGTAAGACTCCTTCACCTATTTTCCCAAATAGTCTACAAAGTATAGGAATTAATTGTTCTTTAAATGTTTGATAAAATTCACATGTAAAACCATCTGGCCCTGGAGATTTTTTTCCTAGGGAGTTTGTTGATGGCTTGCTCAATTTCTTTTTCTGAGATGGGGTTATTTAGAAATTTTATTTCCTCTTCTGTTAACCTGGGCAATTTATGTTTTTGTAGATATTCATCCATATCCCTAAAGTTGTCAAATTTATGGGCATACAATTGGGCAAAATAATTCCTAATTATTGTTTTGATTTCCTCTTCATTAGAGGTGAATTTATCCTTTTCATTTTTGATGCTGGTAATTTGATTTTCTTCTTTCTTTTTTTAAATCGAATTGATCAGATGTTTATCAATTTTGTTGGTTTTTTCATAAAACCAACTCTTGGTTTTATTTATTAATTTAATTCAATAGTTTTCTTGGTTTCAATTTTATTAATCTCTTCTTTGATTTTCAGTATTTCTAATTTGGTATTTAATTGGGGATTTTCAATTTGTTCTTTTTCTAGCTCTTTCAGTTGTATGCCCAAGTCATTGATCTCCTTCTTCCCTATTTTGTTCATGTGAGCATTTAGAGATATAAAACTTTCCCTAAGAACTGCTTTTGCTGCATCCCATAAGTTTTGGTATGTTGTCTCATTATTGTCATTCTCTTGAATGAAGTTGTTAATTGTTTCTCTGATTTGTTCTTTGGCCCACTCATTCTTTAGAATTAGATTATTTAGTTTCCAATTAATTTCTAGCTTATTTTTCAATGGTTCTTTATTACAAATAATTTTTAGTGCATCGCAGTCTGAAAAGTATACTTTGACTACTTCTGCCTTTCTGCACTGGGTTGTGAGGTTTTTATGCCCTAGTACATGGTCAATTTTTGAGTATGTGCCATATACCACTGAGAAGAAAGTATATTCTTTTTTATCCCCATTCAGTTTTCTCCAGAGGTCTATCATATCTGCCTTTTCTAAAGTTCTGTTCACCTCCTTAACTTATTTCTTATTTATTTTGAGGTTAGATTTATCAAGTTCAGAGAGGGGGAGGTTGAGGCCTCCCATTATTATAGTTTTGCTGTCTTTTTCTTCCCGTAATTCCCTCGACATCTCCTCTAAGAATTTGCATGCTATACCACTTGGTGCATATATGTTAAACAATGATATTGCTTCATTGTTTATGGTGCCTTTTAGCAGGATGTAATATCCTTCCTTATCTCGTTTAATTAAATCTATCTTTACTTTTGCTTGTCTGAGATTAGGATTGCTACTCCTGCTTTTTTTTTCTTTAGCTGAAGTGCAATATATTTTACTCCAGCCTTTTACCTTTACGCTGTGTGTGTCCCTCTGTTTCAAATGTGTTTCTTATAAACAGCATATTGTAGGATTATGGTTTTCAATTCATTCTGCTATTTGCTTCTGTTTTATGGGAGAGTTCATCCCATTCACATTCACAGTTATGATTTCTATCTGTGCCTTTTTCTCCATCCTATTTCCCCCCTGTTTATGCTTTTATTTCTCTCTTCTCCCTTCAACTCCTCAACAGTTTTGCTTTTGACAGCCACCTTCCTCAGTTTACCTTCCCTCTTGATTCCCCTCCCTTATCTTGCTACTTCTTCCCTCCCTTATTATGCCCCCTCCCTTTTCTTTCCCCTTTCCCCTCCTACTGCCTGTAGGACAAGTTAGATTTCTATACCTATCAGGGCCTGTTATTGCCTTCTTGAATCAAATCCGATGAGAGTGAGGCTCAAATATTGCTCTTCTTCCTCCCTTCTTTCCCTCTACTATAATATGTTTTTGCGCCTCTTCATGTGATATAATTTACCCGTTTCTACTACCTCCTTACCTCTTCTCCCAGAACCATCCTTTTAAATCTCTTGATTACAGTTTTTATCATTATATTAGTTATTTTATACTGACACCACAGTCTATGTATACCCCTTTCAATTGTCATAATAACTGTTCTATTCTCAAGATTGACATATGTATAAAACATAATAATCCTATAGAGGGATGTAACTAATTTGCCTTATTGATTAACTAGAGTTTTTCCCCCCATTTACCTTTTTATGTCTCTCTTAAGTTTTGTATTTGAAGATCAAATTTTCCATTGAGCTCTGGCCTTTTCATCAGGAAGGTCTAGAATTCCCTTATTTAATTGAATGTCCATCTCCTTGCCTGGAAAATTATGCTCAATTTTGCTGGGTAGATGATCCTTGGTTGTAGTCCAAGCTCCTTTGCCTTTTGTAATATCATATTCCAGTTTCTGCTGTCATTTAATGTAGAAGCTGAAAGATCCTGTGTGATCCTGACTGTAGATCCGTGATATTTGAATTGTTTCTTTCTAGTTGCTTGCAGTAATTTCTCCTTGACTTGTTAGTTCTGGAATTTGGCTATAATATTTCTTGGAGTTTTCAATTTGGGATCTCTTTCAGGGAGGGATGGGTGGATTCTTTCAATGATGGGTGGATTCTTTCTCTGATTCTAGAAGCTCAAGGCAGTTTTCCTTAAGGATTTCTTGGAAGATACTGTCCAGGCTCTTTTTTTCATCATGGCTTTCAGGTAGACCAATAATTCTTAGATTGTCTCTCCTGAATCTGTTTTCCAGGTCAGTTGTTTTTCCAATCAGATATTTCACATTTTCTTCTATTTTTTCATTCTTTAGATTTCGTTTGACTGATTCTTGATGTCTCATAGAGTTATTAGCTTCTACTTGCCCAATTCTAATTTTTAATGTTTCGTTTTCTTCCTTTATCTTCTTCATCTCCTTTTCCATTTGGTTCATTTTACTTTTCAATGAGACATTTTCTCCATTTATATTCTGATTTTCCTTAATCAATTCCCTGATTTTACCTTTTAAAGATATGTTTTCCTCAATGATTTTTTTTTCCATTTTTTTCTTTTACCTCCATAATTTGGTTTTTAATGTCCTCCTTGAGTTCTTCCAGGAATGTTTTTTGATCTGGAGACAAGTTCACTTTCTCTTTTGAGGTTTCAGATGTGGATTGTAGTATCCATGCTGTCCTCTTCTGAATTGGTATTTTGATCTTACCTGTCTCCATAATACAAATCAATGGTCTTTGAAAGTTTCTTAGTGTTTTTAATGGTATTTTTTTTCTCCTGGTTTCTAAAGTGGATCTCTGCTTCTGGTGCTTAGAGGGCTGTGTCCCAAGTTTCTTGTGCTGGGATCTAGCTTTATGTGCTATGGCTTCTGGTTTGGTGAGGTGTGGGGGAGGGGTGGTCTGGCTACTGGGAGTCACCTCTTCCCTAGGACTGTTCTACAGCAGGAGTGGTCTCAACGTTATCTGTGCTGGTGTCTGACACTTCCCCTGGCTGTGCAAAGCCACGTCTGGGGTCCTGGCATTGACATTTGTTAGTTCCACCTCCCTGGGGCTCAGCTATTCTCTTTGTTCTGCCAAGGTGAGGACTGCTAGGGCACTTCTCTTCCTGTACTAGTCTCCTTCTGCCACCACAGGAAAGGCCCTCTCCCCGAATTCTCTCACTGCTGAAGCCCCCTTCTGGCTCCTCTGATTCTCCTGAGGTAGTATTCTCTGTGTTTATTCAAGGAAGGGATGAGAGCTGTTTTTACCTGGCCATCATGGCTCCCGGAAGTTCAAGAAGGCGAATTTCAAACCTTTAGCCCATGGATTGGACGCCTCTGGGGTGGCTGCTCCCGAAGACACAAGCTCTGCACTGGTATCTCCTGTAGCTCCGACAGACTCCTGTCCTGGGCTGAGAGGCCTGGGGCTCCATCTCGGCCATAGCCGGTATTTCCCCCCTGGGCCTGCTCCTGCTCTGGTGTTTTGCTTGCCCAGCATTCTCCCAGACGGGCGTGTTGGCTGGATTCCTCTCTGCTGCTTCTACTATTACTGCCGCTGCTGTTGGGCCCCCTGGCTTCCTCTACTGACCAAGGGTGCTAGGCAGGTTGTTCAGCAGCTGGGATTTTCTCAGGATACAGCAGTTTTAGACTTTATTCCACTTTGGCGCATCTGGCTGGTGCTGCCCTCTCTTCAGCTACAGATTGCTACAGAGCCCTTCACCTGGGGCCATGGAACATTCCCTTGAAATCATCAGATCTGACTGAGACTTGCCTCTCAGGTTCCAACAATCCTTCCTGGCCTAAAAGCCCCTTCCCACAGGAAGGCACTGCACCTTACCTTAGGGTGGGGGTTCTTAGCCTGGGCTCCATGAACTTGGTTTAAATATACATACATACATATATACATATATATACACACATATACACACACACACATACACACACACACATACACACACACACATATATATACACACACATATATACACATATAAATACAAATCAAGTACAAAGAATTTCGAAGGAAACCAATTATATTGCAATGCATTATATGTAGAGATACATATTATATGAGGCAGCTAGGTGACTCATCCTGAGTTCAAATCCAATCTCAGATATTTACTAGCTATGTGACCCTGGGCAATTCACTTAGCCTCTGTTTGCCTAAAACCACTGGATGGCAAACCACTCCAGTATCTTTGCCAAGAAAACCCCATGGACGGTGTTGGCATTCCTGGGATCCTGAAGAATCACACCTGAGTAACAACAGTATAACACACACACATATATGAGTACATTCATGTATGTGCGCACACACACGTATATATGTGTATACATTTGTGTGTTTGCGTGCATATAAACTTTCAATATAATTGGCTTCCTTGGAAATTTGATTATTTGATTTCATGAATTTTAAAGCATAATTACACAAAAGGGTTAGGACTCCATAGGGTGATACACCACCAATTCAGTTAGTTCTCTTTCCCATATTTCTTTGGGATCCGATGCAGATGAATGATCAGGGCCAAAAGGCCAAGTCTACGCAGTCTGTAGTCCAGAGTCAAGTTCCTTGTCTCACTGACCTGTCCTTATAGAGTTGAGTGGGAGTGGTGAAGGCCTTTCTCCAGGCATTTCTCTGTCTCTGTCTAAACCTAACCTTCCAGACTCCTCCTTTTGTCATAGTCTCAGGTCCCTTCCAGTTCTGACTTCTATATTTTATATCCAAAGACCCTTCTCATCTTCCCATTCTATATTTGTAACATACTGAGTGACTTTCCAGAACTGATTCCTCTACTCTGTGTGCTGAATAGGTTCTGGCATGTATGTTCTCAAGTTCCTTCTGTCTCTACCATGCTGTGCTCTAACATCTTCTCCAGCTCTTTGAGTCTCTCCTAGCCCCCTGACTCCCAGTCTGCTCTAAGAACGCCCTCCAGCAGTTTTGCGCTGGTCTGGGCCTTGGCTTTCCACACCCTTCTGATGCGGCGGATGAGCGGGTGGGCAGCCAAGGGTGACGCCACAAAGCCTGGGCATTCTGCAAGCAGATGTGAATCTCATTGTTCCATTCCTCCTCTGGCTCGATTAACAGCAGATGGGGAGATGCTAACATTTCGTGGTTAAGGCAGGCGTCAGCCTGAGAGTCATTAGGGCGTCAGGGGACAAACTCTTTCCAGAGGGGAGCTTTGTCTTGATCTTTATTTTTATATTATTATTGTTGTTATCATGAGAATCAGAAAATAGCTTTTTTCTTCTTGGAAGCCAACTTGGCCTTTGGAAAACTCATGATGACGAGGGTTGTTTTTTCCACATTAATAGGGCAATTAGTTTTAAGTGCTGATCCAGATAAACAGGGAGACTTTAAAAGGCCTCTGGACACCATCCACAATTTGCTGTTGGATTCTCCCTCAGCTCTGTTCCCTCCTTGGAGAAAATGAATGTTAACGACAAGACGCACTTAGACAACGTTGATTGGCCAGTCCCTTACCACCATCCCCGTGCCATAGTTTTACCATCTGTGAAGTGAGCTAATTTGACCTGGGGATCACCAAGCTCCCACCCATCTCCACCATGCTAAGTTCTGTGGTCCAAGGTCCCTTCTACTTCTGATTTCCTGTGTTCTTGGCTTTCCAGAGAATGCTGGCGGCATTTCGATGGCAAAGTATAGAGAGCTAGCATCTCAGAGTTTAGAATGCTCTCTTGGACCCCACAAGGGCAGACGGGCCACTAGACCAAAGGCCAAGAAATCTGAATTTCAGGTCTTGCTTTGCCTTTCATTTTCTGTTACCTGGAGTAGAGAGATAGCATGTCCTTATGCATAGAAAGCCAGTTTGGGAATCAAGAGACCCAAATTTAAGTCCTTCTGACACACTGGGTTGTGACCCTGGGAAACTCATCTAACCTTTCAGTTGGTAGAGGGAGTTTCCTGACTAGGAGTTCCCTCTACCAAGGAAATCATGGGGTATGGCTAAAAAAATGGAGTAAGTCTATTCCCCTTCCCAGATAAAAAACGGTCCAGAATCATTTATCAAATTCAATCAATACTGATGTGAATTCCCTATGATAAGTCCAGGAGGTAGGCAATGTATGTGTGTATGTGTGTGTGTGTGTGTGTGTGTGTGTGTGTGTGTGTGTGTGTGTGTGTGATTCACAGTCTTTGAGGGAAGGAAAGATAAGTATATGCAAATATAACTGTAATGGATAGAGAAAGGAAGAAGGGTTTTTAGAGAGGTCCCAATAAAGTAAGAATTGGTGGAATGGGAGGGGGTTCAGAGGAAGAAACCAAAACTTCTGGGTCATGTGTCCAACAATTTGTAGGACTGGACATTTTCTCTGCAAACCTCCACAAGACAGAAATCATGAACCAGAGATAAAACACCTTCAGCTGTCCCCACAGTCTGGGATGCCCAGCATGTAAAAGAAGATTTAATGGCTAACCTGAGCTCACTCAGCAGCCTCACCCCCACCACCCACCACACTGCCAGCAGGGAGGCTGCACTACACAACCCAACTTGTGGGTTTGCAGCAAAATGAAGCCCTGGTTCCCCATCTCTCTTTCCAGTGCCTTGGAGAGCCGAGCGCTAAACTGCAGAAATTTACTGACACCAAGATAGCCAGTGCCCCAGCAGCACTGTGTGCTCAAAGAAGCTGCAGAGGGACAGAGGGAATGGCTCATGGTACACGTCTCTGCTTGAACTCATAGCCCGACTCTCTCCACCAAGGGCTCCAGAGACCCACTCCCCATTCAAACTCCCAAACAGCAGAAACTTAGCCAGGCTATGAGAGCACAGCATGGCAATGTTCTGTACAGCTAGGCCAGAGAACTGAGAAACAGAGAATGGGACAGGACGTTGTGGGGTGTGTGGGGGGCTGGGTAACAGTGCTGTATGCCACCCCACTAAGCCTGAAGGAAAGAGCTCAGCATCCAGCTGGGGAGAGTTCTGTTTCTTCCACCACCTCCACCACCACAAAAAAAAGTCACCTGAGGTAGAGACCTAGGCTGGTGAGCCATGAATTGCCGAGCACGGGAGGAGATGAAGGTGCTTTGAGAGCTGGCTCACAGGGAAACCACCTTCAGAAGGGAGGAAGTCAGAAAGTAAACAATAGGAGAAAATAAGGCTGAAATTACTAAAGAAATCAGGAGAAAACAACCTCAAAGGCCTTAAGCATAAGTAGATAAGTTAATAGGGAAAACATTAATAGCAGAACGAAATAAGGACTCCAGATCTACTACATGGGTTCAGGCATCGATGAATAAAAACTGCAAGACAAAGGAAAATTATCTAAGGCTTGACCTGGTAGAAAGAGGACCTTGTGAAATTTGAGGAGAATGTGGAATCACAACATGCTGTTCCTGAGCGGTTTAAAAAAGAAATAAGAATTACGAGGGCAGCATTGATGGCCTGCGCCTCAGAAATCGTGGGAAGAAGAGAAATACTTGAATCTATGATGGCAACTCTCATCAAAGAAACAAGAGAAGACAACTGTTTAGGAATGAAAATACATAGAAATGAAGGACAATCTGTAAGGAGAGCTATAAAAAGCAATAACATTAAAAGAAAACATGCTTTCTCTCTAGGCAAAACATTTTGACCTCGAAGATGAGATGCGTAGAGACAGCTTAAGACTTACAGATCTCCCAGAAAAACAAAAGAAGCAAAACAAAACAAACCTCCAAACCTAAATACCATAACGCAAGAAATAATAGAAGAGAATTGCCCAGAACTTCTGAACGCAGAAAATAAAGTGTCAATCGAAAGAATTCATAGATCACTTCCAGAACACATATACCCATATGAGCACACAAACCAAGGCTGCAAATTCCAAGATACACAGAAAATAAATTTAATAATTCAATTTAAAAACAACAAATCCCATAAGCGATTAGGAGAAAGACCTTCAAATACAAAGGAAAGGAAATTAGAATAACACAAGACTATTCTGTGCCCACCAGAAAGTGCAGGAGGGATTGGAATGATGTGTTCTGAAAAGCAATGGAGTTTAAGATGCAGCCTAAGGTGACCTACCCTGTGAATGTGAGCTTAACCATAAATGAAAAAAGATGAATGTTCCATGATAAAGAGATATTCAAAACATCCTAGGAAAAAACCCAAACCCAAAAGATTGTTTCTCAAACACCCAGACAACAGAAATTCAGGAAGGGTAAAGAGCAGGAGTGAGGGCAGAAAGACAAGTAACAGACTTTTTTCTAATGTACACAAAGGGACAGGTGAAGGTCGAAGTCAGGAGGACATAATAATGAAGAGGTGGGCCCAGGATATTATGGACAGAACCTGGTGATACATTATCTATAGGTGAATCAAGTTTTTTCTAGGACTAGATTTCATAATGGGAGGGTTCATAGAAGGGGGGAGAGGAAGAAGAGGGGACTGTGTGATGTGCCCCAGTCAAGTTGAGGGCTAGCAAGAAGGGGAAGGTGACTCCTGTCCTCAGGAAGAGGACAGCTTGTAGTGAATGAGAAAGTAGAGAGAGAGAATGAAAAGGGGGAGAAAAAAGGGGAAGCCTTATTTTGGTGGTGGGAGGGGATGCAATTAATGAATGCACTTGCAGGTGAACAAAGATGTTCTGTGAAGGGAGATGGGGACCTTGATCCAAGTGTTGACTGATGGGATTTGGTGTTTGAAGACACTACTCATCCTGGCTTGGGAGAGGGGAGTTGGAGCTCCTGGGAAAAACTGGAACTCCAGAGAATGGGAGGAAATGACCCAGTGAAGAGATTTTGAAGCAACAACCAAGGTTAGGGTATAGATCAGAGGTGGGCTGCATAATTAGGACTGTGGTGGGGCAGGTCCTGCCATGGACAGTGTCCTCTCTATCACCTGCAGGAAGGGCATTATTTTGGGAGTGAGGCGTTATGGAAAAGGGAGGACTGGAGGACAAGCTCTACCAGGCAGTGGCAGAAACTGCTTAAAAGGGGAGTTTAGAATGGGAACCTCAGAAATTTTCATTCCATGAGGAATGCAGAAAATAGTGAGGGACTAGAGATGTAAAATATCTGTGATTCAGAGAATAAGGGTCTAAAGTAGACAGAAAGGGAAGATGGATAATAAAGAAAGTGAGAAAGGTGCAGAAAATTAAAATTTAAAAGCTAATGAACAGGACAAGTTAAAGGGAAAGAGAGGAAAGGAGATTTTGCTTGATTAACTGGAATGTGGGGGCAGGGAGTGGGGAGAGGGAAGAATTAAAGAACCAGATAAAAGCAGAAAAGAAAATAAATGAATAAGCAATACTCCAAAGGGTGAGGGATAGCAAATGGGGGAAAGGATGTGGGGTTGAAAGAAAAAGACTCAATGAGAATAAGGCCACATTTTTAAAAAATTTAGCTAAAGCAACTGGAGACATGATGCTGTGTTTACAGAGGAAGAGAGAAAAATATCAATTTGAAAATCTTGATATTAGAGACAAATGAAGGAAAATATAAATTTAACTTCTATAACTTTAAATGTGAATGGATTAAATAATCCATTAAAATGAAAAAGTGACAATTAGCTAAGAAAACAAAACCTTGTTTTGCTTACAAGAACCACATTTTAAAAAACAAAAGCATACACAGAATAAACCTGAATATCTGGAAAAAAATATTTATTATGCATTAAGTGAGTCCCCAAAAGCAGGAGTTGCAATTATACTATCTGACAAAGAAAAACCAAACATTCAAAAAATAGTAAACGATAAACAAGGAAATGACTTTATACTGAAAGGAACCATGGATAAGAAACCAATGTTAATATTAAATTTTTATGCTCCAAAGGCCTTAGCCTCCAAATTCATAAAAGAAACATTAATTGAGCTACAAGAATAAATAGATAATAACACAATAATGTCAGGAAGTGCCAGTGGTTCTCTCACTCTCAGTTTTGGATCAGTCTAACAAAAAGGAAAAAATTGCTGGAAAACTAAAGATAAACAACTTATGGCACCTTCTAAATGGGAATGCAAAAGAATCTACATATTTCTTTTTTTACTTCAGCTGAAACAGAATGGATTCTGCCCCAACTCCTCATTTTAACTCTCTGTGTGTGTGTGTGTGTGTGTGTGTGTGTGTCTGCTTCAAGTGCGTCCTCTGTAAACAACACATTGTTGGATTCTTATTTTTAATCCATTCTGTTCTCCTCTGCTATTTTATGGGCAAGTTCATTCCATTCACCTTCACAGTTATGATCTCTCACTGTGTATTTCCTTCCATCCTATTCTCTATCCTTTTCTTTTTTATCCTGTCCCCTCCTTAAAAATATGTTTTGCTTCTGACCACTGCTTCCCTTGATCTACCCTCCTTATCACCCCCTCTCTCTTTCTCTTAGCCCCCTTCCCCTCCCACTTCCCTGTAGGGTAAGATGAATTTCTATACCCAACTGTGTGTGTATACAGACAGATCTTGCTAGATGTAAGTGGACCATTCTGCATTATTCTGCATAAAGTGATTTTTATGTATTGTGAATTTTCCTGCAGACATAAGGAAGGGAGGAAGGCAGGAAGGAGGCTGTATGCCTGTGGAGGGAGGGGGTTGGCACACAGTTGAAGGACAATGGGGTCTGGAGACAGAGAGGCAAGAACAAAAGGAAGAACATGTGGGGCTGGGGGCAGTCACCCAGGGGCCTGGCCCGAACTGAGAGGAAGACAATGCAGAATGCAGACATGTGTGGGCTGAATATGGACACAGGAGACAATGGGTGACATGGGCAGGGGTGAGGGGGCAGAGACAGACAACTGGTACCCAAGCACTGATGGACAGAAGACAGACACACGGAAGCGGGGTGGACAGGCAGGTAGGCAGAGTGGGACAGAGGCCTCCTCTCTTGGCACCAGAGGTCTGAAGTCAAGCCCCTGAGGCAGCAGTGGTGGTCTCTTTTCAAATCCATTCATCTGATTTCACTTGGAGGGAGATTTAAAGGTTTTTTTGTGTGTGAGGCACATCAAGGGGCAGGAGTGTGAGAGAGAGTATAGTACTATACAGTAAAGATAACATGGATGTTTTGGGGTTTTTCTGGAATGTAGATTTCTTTCAGAATTCTTTACGTAAAGTCAAATTTGTTACTTCAAATTTATGTAAAGCAAGAACTGTCTGTCTGTCTCTCTATATACATACACACATGTATTTTTGTATATATGTGTGTATGTATATATAATCTTTTATATATACACATATAGTATGTGTATATGTGTATATATGTATGTGTGTATGTGTATTTTTTTTTCCTCTTGGAACCAGTTGAGATGAGAGTGAGGTTCAAGCATTGCCTGCTCCTCATTTCTACATCTGTTGTAAATACTCTTTATTGAGTGCCTCTTTGATGTAAAATGATTTTCTCCATTTTCCTCTCCCTTACCCTTTCTACCAGGGAATCCCTCTTTGTCACCGTTTTGTCAATTTTTTTAAGATCTTCCCAACATAATAAACTCACGCTCATGCCCTCTCTCTAAATAGACTCCTCATAACTGCCCTGATGATGATGAATTTCTTAAGAGGTTACATGTATAATCTTCCCATGTGAGAATGTAAACAGTTTAACTTTGTTAAATCATTATGATTTATCATTCATGTTTATCTTTTTATGTTTCTCTTGAGATTTGTGTTTGAATGTCAAATAATCTATTCAGCTCTGGTCTTTTCAGTAAGAATGCTCTATCCTTTTTCCTCTGTCAGATTATATTTTTATTTTATTTTAGTTTTTGCTGGGTAGGTCATTTTTGGTTATAATCACAGATCCTTTGCCTTCCAGATTATCACATTCTATGTCCTTTCCTTTAAAGTGGTAGCTACTGAATCTTGTGTGATCCTGACTGTAGCTCCATGGTATTTGAATTATTTTTCACTGGCTGCTTGCAATATTTTTTTCCTTGAACTGGGAGCTCTGGAATTTGGCTATAATATTTCCGGGAGTTTTTATTTTGCAATTTCTTTCAAGAAGTGTTCAGTGCATTCTTTCAGTTTCTACTTTGCCCAGTGGCTCTAATACATCCAGGAAGTTTTTCCTTTATAATTTCTTTTCTTTTCTTTTTTTTTGCTAGTAAATGTCAAGTGTCTGAGGTCAAATTTGAACTCAGGTCCTCCTGACTCCAGGGCCAGTGCTTTATTACTGTGCCACCTAGCTGCCCCTTCCTTTATAATTTCTTGAAATATGATGTCTAGGCTTTTTTAAAATCATTGTTTGTGGGTAGTCTAGTAATTCTTAAAACATCTCTCCCTGACTTATTTTCCAGGTAAGTTACTTTTCCTATGAGGTATTTCACATTTTCTTATATTTTTTCAGTCTTTTGATTTCCTTTTATTGTTTCTT
>CM053626.1:315126760-315145914 GCA_028646595.1 Phalanger gymnotis
CTTCTCATTTCTCTTCCCAATTTTTCCTCTACTTCTCTAACTTGCTTTTCTAAATCCTTTTTGAGCTCTTCCATGGCCTGAGACCAGTTCATGTTTTTCTTGGAGGTTTTTGTTGTAGGCGCTATGACTTTGTTAACTTCATCTGACTGTATGTTTTGGTCTTCTTTGTCACCAAAGAAGGATTCCAGAGTTTGAGACTGAATCTGGGTGTGTTTTCGACGCCTGGCCATGTTCCCAGCCAACTTACTTGACCCTTGAGTTTTTTCAACGGTATATGACTGCTTGTAGACTAACGAGTTCTATGTTCCAAGCTTCGGTGGATGCGCTGCCTCACCAGCACTCCTCCTTCCCCAAGAACCCCCTACCCAGACTGGGCTTAAATCTTCAGCAGGCTCTTCACTCCTGCTCTGATCAGCCACTTAATTCCTCCCACCAGGTGGGCCTGGGGCCAGAAGCAACTGCAGCCATAATTCTAAAGCTGCCCCAACTCTGCTGCCCCAGGAGCGGTGGCTGAACAGCAAACTCAGTCCTGCAGCTTTTCCCACTAACCTTCTCTGTTGTCTTTGCTCTTTGTGGGTTGAGAGGTCTAGTAGATGCCACAGCTCAGTAATTCATGCCTGTAAGGCACTCTCTGCTAGGCTGCTGGTCTGGTCAGTCCTCACGCGCTAGGCTCTGCTGGGCTCAGCTCCGCTCCCCTCAGCTGGGGCTGGGAGCTCCGTGTGGGACAGACCTTACCCAGAGACCATCCAGGCTGTCCTGGGCTGGAGCCCTGCTTTCCTCTGCCACTTTGTGGGTTCTGCAGCTCTAGAATTGGTTCAGAGCCGGTTTTTTATATGTTTTTGGAGGGACTTGGTGGGGAGCTCACGCCAGTCACTGCTTCCCAGCTGCCATCTTGGCTCCGCCCCCCCCTTTCTATTTCTACTTCCTGTTCATTATTCTTTTGGGGGCTCCTCTGGAAAGGAAATAGCTTAGCCCTAAACCAACCCAAGGATAATACTGCTCAATGTGGGTCACATAGCCAGCCTCCTCAGGGGTCTTGCCTGAATGAACTCAGGAGAGCTTGGAATGGGGAATCTCAGAGCTGGGAGGGGCCTTAGAGCAGAGGATGTCAGAACTAGGAGGAACCTAAGAACAGGTAATGTCAGAACTAGGAGGGAGATTAGAATAGAGAATACCAGAGGTGAGAGGGCCTTAGAACAGGGATTGTCAGAGCTTGGAGGGGCCTTAGAGCAAGGGATGTCAGAACTAGGAGGTAGATTAGAACATGGAATGTCAGAGTTAGAAAGGACTTTAGAACATGGAATGTCAGAACTTGGAGGGGCCTTAAAACAGGGAATGTCAGAGCTCGAAGATGGAATGTCAGTGTCAGAAGGAGTCTTAGAACAGGGAATATCAGAGTTGGAAGAGACCTTAGAACACGAATGTCAGAGGTGAGATGGACCTAGAATGCAGAAGCAATCCCCTAGAAGGAAATCTACAACATAGAATGTGAGACCTGGGAATTACCTTAGAAATAGGATGTAATAGATGAAAGGGACCTTAGATCATAGGATGACAGTATTGGGAGGGATCTTAGAGCACATAATGCCAAAGCCAAAAGGGACCTAAGAGCAGAGAATTTCAGAAAAAAAGAGGGATATGAAGGATGAAATCCAGAATGTGAGAGCCAGAAGAGAGCCTAGAACACAAAATGCCCGAACTAGTAAGAACCGGAGAACATGGGATGTTAGGACTGGAAGAGACCTTAGAACATAGGAGGTTAGAACTGGAAGTGGCCTCTGGAAATGGGACTTGACAGGATCTGGGAAGGATGGCTGGGATGTAGAAAGTCAGGAGGTAACAAAGGAGATGCTTTGTGTGTGAGCTCTCTCTTCCTGATTCCTTCCATGCTGCTAACGAGCACACCCCACTCTCCGGCATCTTTAAACACCCTTCGGTGAGCTTACCAACCTTTCAAGGATGTTTGCCGTCTCCCTCCTCCTTTCCACAAACACTTAGAAAAAGTTGCTGCTCTCTGCCTCAGTCTTTCCATTCTCACTCGCTTCTGTTTCTATTGTCTGGTTTCTGACCTCCTCATTCAACCGAGACAGCTCTCTGCAAAGTGACCAGCGATCTCTTAATAGCCAAACCACCAATCTTTCCTCCTTGCTCGTCCTTCTTGGCTTTCCTGTGTCATTTGTATCACTGACCAAGCTCTCCTTTTTGCATTTTCATGGAAGTGCTCCCTCCCGGCTCTCGTCCTCCCCGAGTGACCGCTCTTCCTCAGTTTCCTTTGCGGGTCCATTATGCCACACTCCTAACTGTGAGCATCTTGCCAGCCTCTCTCCCGGGCCCTTTTCTTGTCTTCTTTTGTCTTCTCTTATTTAGGGATTTCATCAGCTCCTGTGGGCTTCATTATCACCTCTCTGCAGATCTCTCCATTTCTGTGTGTTCGTTGTTGTTCAGTCATTTCGGTCCTGTCCAACTCCTCATGACCCCATTTGGGGTTTTCTTGGCAGAGATACTGGAGTGGTTTGCCATTTACTTCTCCAGCTCGTTTTACAGATGGGGAAACTTACGCAAGCAGGGTTAGGTGACTTGCCAGGGGTCACACAGTTAGTAAGTGTTTGAGGCTGGATTTGAACTCAACTCTTTCTGACACTCTGTCTGCTGTAGCACCACCTGGCTGCCCACAATCATCATAATGGTAGGTAGTATCTATTAAGCACCAGGCACCGTACTAAGCCCTTTACAAATATTATCTCATTTGGCCTACTCTGTGAGGTAGGTGCTATTATTATCCTCATTTTAGGGCTGAGGAAAGCAAGACAAACTAAAGTTAAGTGACTTGCCTAGGGTCACACAGCTAGTGAGTGTCTTAGGTCAGATTTGAACCTGGGTCTTCCTGACTTTGGACCCAGCACTATCCATTGTACCATTGTACCACCAACCTGCCTTCTAACACGGCCCCTTTGTATCTTTCCAGGCTCTCCCTCCACTTCTCACACCCTAATGCCCACCCACACTTGCCTCTTTGCTGTCCTTCATACGTGACGCTCTGTCTTCCATCACTGTGCCCCAACTCAGGCTGTGGCTCATACTCTGAATGCCCCCTTCATCTCCTCGGCCTCTTGGAACCCCTATTTCTTCCAAAACTAAGCTGAAGCAACCCGTTCTATAAGAAGTCTCTTCTGACCCCTCTCAATGCTTGACCACCTTCTCCAAACGTTTGCACTGATTTTCACTAAGCTCCCACAGGCACAGATTGTTTCTCCTAATAGAGGTCAAGGAACGGATCATTTTTGTCACTTAGTACAGTGCCTGGCACATGCAGAACAAATACTTGTAGATTCATTGACTGATTCCTGAGGTGCCAGGATGCCCATCACATTCTGACTGCAAATCACTGATCCAGAAAGCCAAGAGAGATAGCAAGTTTCCTGTTCCGAGGCGGGGTCCAAGGGGAGTCTGAATGATCACCTGCCAAGCGTGCAGTCGAGGAGTCTTGTTCAGGCATAAATTAGGCAATCAATCCATGCTTATTAAACCCTTACTACGTGCCAGGCATTGCTTTAAGAGCTGGGGATACAGAAAGAGACAAAAGCTGTCCCTGCCCTCAAGGAGCTTACAATCCAGGTATGGTGTTCGCCCTCCCAGCTCGAAGGTAATAACTCTTCACCCGCCTCAGACTTGTAGGCTCATAGCTGCAGATCTGGAGGAGTCTTTGAGGACATCTAAGCCCACCCCCTCCCCTTCCCCTGTATTTTGCAGGTGAGCAAACTCACCTGCAGAGAGGCTCACTGAAGGTCCCACAGCTAAAGGGTAGGGAGTACCTTTCCCAATTTGGGGCTTCAGTTTTGCAGTCTGTAGGAGAAGGAATTTGGGCACCTGGCAGCTCTGACTTCTGAGATCCAGCATGCAAGGAGGTCCCACAAGAACCTGCCTGCCTTCTGTCCCACCATCATGCTCCCCTTGTCCTCATCCCCTCCTCCCCAAGCTTTTCTCTGCGTCTCCTCCTTTGTCCCCAGAGAGAAGCCTGCCTGCCTCCGCCCTCAGTTGTGACTGGCTGGACACACTTCACACTGGATTCTGCCTCAGGCAGACTTGAGTCACTGTCCACTGTGGTCTGAGCAAACCTGGGAGTGGCCAGCAGGTGGAGCTCGACACCAGCCCATAGCCCTCGCTGACTGCCTTCTGTGGGAAGCGTCAAGAGCCGCTCTCGATCACAGGATGTGGGACCAGGAGGCCTGGATTCTAGTCACCAGCCCAGCAGACCTCTTCCTGGTGGAGCGCAAAGCCCCCTGGGCTTAGAGTCAGGAAGCTGGCTCTGTAAAAGGAGATAGCCTCACTAGATGCCCTCCAGATCCAGGAGCCAGCTCTCTCCATGATGCCTTCCAGTCCTAGACCTTTGCCCCAGTGAATCCTGCCTCTCCATCTACTAACTGAGTCACACGAGGCAAGGGAGGACCATGGAGGGGCCGGCTGAGACCTCCGAGGCCCTTTTACAAAACTGTGGCTCTGGGAGGCACAGAAGATGGGCAGAGGGGATCCTGGAGTTTGTAAAGCAGCAAAACCCATCAGCTGGTCCATTTACAAAGCACACAATGTGTCCAAATTCTCTGAGTCCAAATTCAGTGCCCGGAACAGTGGAAAAAGCAAAGAATTGGCAGTTAGAAAGAGCTGGGTTCAAATGTAGCTCTGTCACTTGCTGGCAGTGTGACCTCAGGCTGGTCATTTCTGCCCTGTAAGCCTCAGTTTCCTAATTTGTAAAATGTGGATAATCACAACCTCCCTGGCAATGTGAGATGGAGGATGCCTGCAAACCTTCGATGCTATTGTGATTTCTGCACAATTGCTTCGTGCTCAGGGGGCTGTGAGGATCATGCTCGGTCATGTCTGACTCTTCATGACCCCATTTGGGGGTTCTCTTGGAAGAGATACTGGAGTGGTTTGCCTTTTCCTTCTCCAGCTCATTTTACAGATGAGGAAACTGAGGCAAACAGGGGTAAGTGATTTACCCAGGGACACCCAGCTAGTAGGTATCTGAGGTCATATTTGAACTCAGGTCTTCCTGCCTCTAGTTCCGGTGATCTCTCCACTGCACCATCCAGCTGCCCTTGTGGGGATCAAATGAGATAATATATATAAAGTGCTTTGCAAACCTTAAAGTACTACATAAATGCTACCTATTACCATGTATCTTCTATGTACTTAATTATTTACATATTGTTACTCTCATTAGAATATAAACTCTTTGAGGTCTGGGATGGTTTTTGCCTTTCTTTGTGTATATGGTGCTTAGCACAGTGCCTGATACATAGTAGGTGTTTTATTAATGCTTTGTTGACTAAGTAGTATCAATAGTTTTGATGACTGGGGTTTTCTGGAGACTTCATATTTTTCCTAACTGTCTTTGAGCTATAACATATTATATATTGTTTAACATATGTAACGGGATGCAAGCAGTATTACTCTGAGACCCTCCTTTCATTGACTCATGAGCCCCCATCTTGCTGCAAAGTCTCCATTTCCTTTTAGAGCAGGCTTGCTGTTCACATATACCCTCAGCCTTAAGTTCAGAGTTGAACAGTTTAACTAAATTAGGAGAAAAGACAGAGTAACGTGAAGACATCAGTGAGAGTCGACATAAACTCTTGACTCATCCTTTGGCATTAACCCCACGTTGGCATCTCCTAAGTCTCTCCCAGCTGTCTCCCACAATAAGTCTTCCCACAGTCCCAGCCTCCGTGTCTCTCTCTTTTTCTCCTCCAAACTTTGTATAGCATCCTTGCTGGAATCAAACTGATTCAGGCTATGCTGGCGCAGAGGCCCACCAGAGTGCCCCAGGACTGGAGGGCAGGGACAGTCAGTCCCTGAGGAAGCTCGGCTATTCCAACAGACACATTCTCCATCCATAACGTCGTGGCTTCATGCAGGGAGGAGGCATTATGCTGATTCTTTGGGAAGGACAGTTTGTCTACAGTCTCTGACTCCTAGAAGAGTCTGGGGTATGTTTGTTTATCGGCTTGTCTCACAAGCGGGCTGGCTGTCTGCATGAGGGATGGATTCCTAATGGACACAGAAATCCAGAGCTCATTAAAGAAAAAGTAACCAATAACAAAGAAACACAAGCCCAATTATTTGCTGAAGCCATCAAGCCCCTGGCTTAATGAGAATTTAATGTGTTTGTCATCATCAAAAGACTTTTTAAACACCAAATTCAGCATTTGACATGTTTTCATCTTTGTTTTTCCATTGGAAACTGTGTTATGTGGGAAGAAGCTCAGGGTGATGTGTCTGTCTGCTTTCCGTCAGTCCATCAAGGCTACTTAAGGAAAGACATTTGTAAAGCATCATGGACTCAAGCAGCCCTTTGAATCCATGGTCTCCCAGGAGCCTCACAACAGCTTGGGGAAGCAAGTTCATTAGCTGCCGTTGGCCTTGCTTTACAGACAAATAAATTGAAGCTCCCAGAGCTTGAATGAACATGCCCCAGTGAAAAGAAATCCCAGGTCCTTGAAGTACATGAAATGTCCTTGAAATGCCCTGGGATGGCATCATCCTTGGATGGCCCTACACTGTCTATACTACCTGCTGTCAGCTCAGCAAGACAGTGTTGCCTGAGTTTGAACTCTCCTCGTGCAACCCTGGGAAACTTACTTCCCCTCTCCTGGCCTCAGTTTCCCTACCTGTAAAATAGAGTTAATGATGCCTGTGGTATCTACCCTACAAGGTTGTCACAAGCAATCAAGTGAGATAGCCTATGAAAAGGACTATATGGAGGAGTCACAGAGTGTGACAGCTGAAAGGGACCTCAGCGATAGAAAGGAATCTCAAGGTTAACATCCCTGACAAGGGGTGTTCCAGCCAATGTTTGAAGACTTCCAAGCAGGAGGAGCCCACCGCCTATCCAGGCAGCCTACTCCACTTTGGGACAATTCTTAACTTTGGGATGTTTTCCTGACATCAACCCTGAAATTTGTCTCTTTGAAAGATGGATTCAGGTCAGGAAAACCTGAGTTCAAAACCAACCCTAGACACTTCCTGGCTGTGTGTCCCTCAGCAAGTCACTTAATCTGTTTACTCCAGTTTCCTCATCTCTAAAGGTGGAGATGACAACAGCATCTACCTCTCCAGATTGTTGGGAGGACAAAAAGAATTTTATAGATAATTTTTGTAAAGCACCGTGTTACTGTTGATATCACTAAATGCAGTTTCCCCTTTCATTCCTGATTTTACTCTCTGACATAAATAGAACAAGGTTAATTTCCCTCTTCCCTGCAACAGCCCTTAATACTTAAACATGGTTCTCCCATTTGGCCCCAGGTTAAACACTGCCGTTCTTTCAGGTCTTCCTCATGACTTAGACTCCTCTTAACCATACTATTGGACACTCTCCTGCATATCAATGCTTTTCCTAACCACGATCCACAGAGTGGAACACAGTCCTCCAGAAGAAGTCTGAGAAGAGCTGAATATACTGGGACTAAACACTCCTTTCTCTGAGTCCCCGCCCCTCCTGATGCAGCCCAGGACTGCAGTTATCTTACTCTATCAGCTACTGTTATTATCACCATCTTAAGATTGATTTTGTTTAGCCCTCGGGTCTGCAACCTTCCTGCTGTCACGGTCCGCTTTGACAAGCTGCCTTAAACTCACGATTGGAAGAAAGGCTAGGCTGCAGTTAAAAGTTAGGGAAAATAAAGATGTAATGTTTCCCCCCACCCAAGTTCCCAGAGTCCCTGCCAGTTATGGACCACTCCATGGATTCCAGGCTCGGAGCCCCAGGTTTAGCCTCATGTTTCAATTGGCAAGTCTGTGATGCTCTGAGTCAGACTCCTCCGTCCTTCTGTTAAGTCTCTCACACCCCCAAGGTCGTAGTTAGGTAAACAGTTTAATTAAATTAGATACAGGTGTGGTAAAAACGCAAATCATTAGACACATTGTAAGGAAGGCAACAAGAACACAGACTAGCAGCAGGAACATCATGCAGCCAACCAAACTGGATTATGATGTAAAACCCCTCGGGTACCAGACAGCTTTAAGGGGAAAAGGTTTTTAAGAGACACCTGGAGGCAGTGGTGGGGGGATGGTCTACTGTGTGTGGGGAGGGCGGGGAGAACCTTCACTTCTGAGCCTGCAGCAACGGACTGGAGAGCCTGGAGCTCCACTAGCCTGCAGAGGGATATGAGCAGAAGCTGGGTGCTTGAATATGTGGGTAGGGGGCAGCCTGAAGAGACTTGGGGCCAGAGGAGATAAAAGCAGCTGAGACCAGCACAAACTTCCTTGCCTAATGAGAGCAAAATGGGACTCTAATCATTTGTTTATGAGTTAATCAGCCTGAATTCCTGGGATTATCTCAAAGAACTCAAGTCAATCCTTTGCTCCAGGGGTTAGGGCAGCACCTGGCACATAGTAGGTGCTTAACAAAGGCTGGTTGACTAACTGACCGATGTGTAGGGCTGGAAATTCTTATTACCCAAAAGTACTCCTGGGTGACTCTGGCAGTTATAGGATATTAATGAAGGAAGAAAGAAAAGCGACGCCTTTTTCAAAAAGATGCTCGAGCTGGGGCAAGAACAGAATGTTGCATTGACCTCTGCATGCGGCTAATGCTTTCCAGTTGACTATGCTTTATTTGATTTCATTAAACTATATAACTTTGATGGTGTGAGTGACTGAAGCAACATGTCACATCTGAAAGACTAAGGGAGTGGCTAATGAGAGGCACACAAAGTCGTGGAAATAGAGGCTGGTAATAAAACGGAACCCCATGATTCTGGGAGGGCGTATAGTCTATTACATGGAGTGCTGTCAAGGACAATTTTTAAAAGCTGAGTTCTCTCTATCTGTCTCTTTGTCTCTGTCTCTCTCTCTATTCTTGTCTCTCGGTATCTCTCCATCTCTGCCTCTTTGTCTCTCACTCTCCATCTTGCTATCACCTAGTTACCCATCTCTCATCTATCTAGCGACCATCTGTCCGTCTGTCTGTCTGTCTAGTTGTCTATCGAGCGAGCCTTTTCGAAGAGCCAGTCAAATTTTCCTTTGGTGCTGGAACACCCATCAAAGGCTCTGAGCTTCGCTGTTTCTCTCTAGATCCTTTTTTTCCATCACAGAGCTGTGATTTCACCCTACCTTAATTCTACAGTGTATCAGGTACCGAGCTGATTCTCGGAGGATCCCAGATGGTATTACGATGCTGTTGGTTATTAACCAGGGTGAATCCCTGGAATACTTAACGTTTCTAAGTTGCCTCCAGTATCTCCTCAGGGGGTACAGACAGATAGATGACTCAGTCTTTGAGGTTCCTGATCAAGGTCAGCCACCCACAGCACTGACAGCCCCTCGAAGATTCAGAGTCCACTTTGTTTTTAAAAACTTCAGTCGGAGTGGGAGGCAGGAGTGGGAGGCAGGACGGGGCTTCCGTGGTCTCCGGGCAAGCTGGGAGTGGTGATGGAAGCCGAGGTGTCATCTGGCCCAAACAGAACAGGCTCGTACATCATGTCTACTGCTCTAAGACCAACCCAGTGATCAGGAGGGTGTCGAATGCTTGGGATTATTTCTCTCACACTTTCAATCCCAGGCTTAGGTTGAGGGTGTGTGATTTGTCTTTTATCCCCAAAATATCTACAAGTGCCTTCAGCCTCTGTTAGGGAGAATCAGATGTCAGGGCTAGGAGGGACCTCAGGGGCATCTGGTCCAGCCCTTACCTGACCACACATCCCCTATGATGGACGGCCCCTGAGGAAGATCCAGAGATGGGGAGCTAAGAAAATCCCAGAATCAAGCCTGGAAGGGAACCAAAATGGACCTCATCTAGTTCGACTTGTAGCAGTCCAGGAATCTCCCCAATGACATCTTTGGAAGGTAGACATCCTGCTTTTTCTTCCCACGGAGGTAGAAATCACCTACTTGGTTTGGCTTATAAAGCACTGGGCCTGGAATCAGAAAGACCTGAATTCAAATCCAGACACTTACTTGGGCAAGGCATTTCACTTCTGTCTGCCTCCATTTCCTTACCTGTAAAATGGGGATAAATATAATGCCTACCTCTCAGGGTTCTTACAAAGATAAACGAGGATACCATTTGTAAAGCTCTTGGAAAACCTTAAAATGCTATATAAATGCTAGCTAGCCCTTATTATTACCTCCCAAAGCGGTTTTGGATAATCAGAACATTAACGGAACATAAACGAACATTTCTCTTACTCCTTTGCGTTTGTCAGGAGCTTGGAAGCATCATGACAACTCTCTAAGGTAGGCCCTCTAGGTATTGGTATCCCTGTTTTACTCATGTGGAAACAGGTTCAAAGAGGGTGAGTGACATTCCCAAGGTCACACAGCAGGATAATGACAAAAATGAAACTGGAACCCAGCTCTCTGGGCTCTTAGTACAATTGGATTCTCACTAGATGGCTTTGCCTCCTTCTCTGAATACCACTTAGCATATTTTTACCCAAGTTTTCCTTTCAATATGACCCTTTTTGAATTTAATTTAACCTTTTAATCGGTATGAGTCAAGATAATGGGCTTGGGGAAAGGGAAGAAGAAAGAATGAAAAAAGGAAAGAGAGAAGAAAGGAAGGAAAGAAAGAAGAAAAGGAGAGAGAAAGAGAGAGGAGGAAGAATATTTTATAGAAATGCTTGTTTTATTCCATAAATTAAAAATAAAATGGATACAAATTTCAAAAAAGAGAGAGAAAGAAAGGAAAGAAAGATAAAAAAGAAAGAGGGAAGGAAAAGACGAAGGAAGGAAGGAAGGAAAGGAAGGAGAGAAAAATAAAGAAAAAGGGAGAGGAAAAGAAAGGAATGAAAGAAGGAAATGGAAGAAAGAAGAAAAGGAGAGAGAAAGAAAGAGAAAGAAAAAAAGAAAGAAAGAAAGAAAGAAAGAAAGAAGGAAAGAAAGAAAGAAGAAAGAAGGAGAGAAGAAAGGAAGAGAAAGAAAGAAACAAAGAGCAGGCCTTCCATGGAGGAAAGTGGCGCTGTCTTTTGTTGTTTCTCCCAGAACTGATTTCCCCCTCCGGACCTTTTCCGAGTTATCACCACAGTGTCATCTGTGGGACAAGATGATGGCTAAGCTCGGCTTCTGGGACTGGATGGCCCTTGGTTTATACCCTTCGCCCTCGCCCTGGGCCACGCTGGGGGCCCTTTTAGTCCACCTGCCGCTTCAGTCCTCCCAAGGAACAGCGCAAAGACCAGGAGAAAAGACAACATTCCTCTGTATTCCCAGTCCAGTGCCTCTCTCATGTCAATATTGCCTTTCCCCCAGTGCCCACGACCCTGGTTTATTTTCTTAAACACGTTGGGTCCTTTTCATCAGGAGATGTGGGGGGACAGCGAGCAAGGTCTTGTTCAGCTTCATGGTGCAGCCAGCGCGTCCCCGTTTGTTATGTCTACCAGCTGATCGGCCTTTCTAAAAATATTTAGCTAGTAATGTGACCCCGTTAGCTGCCTGTTTTTACTGCAAACACTCAATTAATCACCCTAATTTTTCCAATTATCCAGAAGTCTCTGCTGCTGGGGGCCCCCTAGAATGCCACAGGGTAGGGGTTGTAGTTCCCTGAAAAGGCTAGAGTGTCTGCACACAGTAGGCACTTCATAAATGAATTGCTGGATTGAATTGAATTGAGATGCTTGCTTTGAACTGGGGAAGTTTCCACTTCCCTTGTTAAAAGTGAGCTCTGGAGTGATGGTTATTCAGATGTGGGGTGGAGAGAAGAAAACCATGAGTTGTGGTTTTGAAGGGACCCCAGGTAGTAGTTAGTAGCTGGCATTTACATAGGGCTTTGAGGTTAGTAAAGTGCTTTACAAATATTAACTCATCAATCCTCATAATAACCTGGAGGCACATGCTATATATTATCCTCATTTTATTGATGAGAAAACTGAGGCACATGGCAGTTGTCGTGTGCTCTAAGAACTTTGTTTTACAGAGAAGGAAACTGGAGTCCAGAGAAGTCACAAATCCAGAGCTCAGAAGGAGCCTCCAGATGGAAGTTTTCTAATTGGATTCCCTCCCCTCAAACACCCGTTTTATGTTACACCTATCCCTCTGTCTCTCTGTCTCTCTCTCCCTCCATCTAGCTATCACCTAGCTATCGATGAGGAAACCAAAGCCCAGAGAGGTGGTATTATTTTTCCCCCAAGATGGCACAGATATTGAACAGTTGAGATTTGAATCTGGGGCTTTGGACTCCAGATTCAGTGTGTGGCTCTGCCTTTAAACTCACTCTGTGACCTTGGGAAGGGCACTTCCTTGGGGCGGATGAAAGTTCTCTCATCCATAATGTAGAGATTAGGATTAATGGATTTCTAAATACGCATCCAGAGCTACATATGATGGATTTCTGATTATTAATACCCATTTTACAGCTGAACAAACTGATCCAGTGCCAGACCCAGAAACAGAAACCAAGTCTTCTACAATGCCATCGTCAACCTCTCTGGGCCTCAGTTTCTCCCAAGAATTTTAGGCTCACAGAATTGAGAACTGGACTGGACCCTAGGGGTCACTGAGCACAATGTAATTGTTTTACACGAGAGGAAGTGAACCCTAGAGGGGTTAAGAGATTGCTCGAGGTCAGCCAGGGAAAAGAGGCAAAGCTTAGATTTGATCTCAAGTCTTCTGACCCTGAATCCAGAGCTCTTTCCAGTGTCCCTTGACTTAGATAGGAGAGGGAAAAGGCCGATATGTCCATAGTGATGGTCAGAGAAAGATGAAGATGCTTTCAAATCAGCCTACACCTTCAAAGTCGGCCAGTCAATAAGCATTGACTAAGCTCCTACTGTGTACGGGGCATGGGGCTATTACATCTCCTCAAATAAAACCAACAAGTATTAATGGAGTTTCTAGTTCCTACAGGGGAAGCAGTCCAGGATGGTGGAAAGAGAACTGGCCCCAAGGTCTCAGCCCCGCCACTAACACACGATGTGGCTTGGGGTATTGCCCCCCTCTCTGAGCCTCAAGATTTCCTTCTATAAAATTAGGGAGTTGTGAGAAGGGTTCTACATTTTCACATTCTGAGTTCTAAAAGTACTCTCAGTCTGGCATAGGGGCAGTGTGCTAGAATTGGAGACAGGAAGACCTGAGTTCAAATCTTCCCTCTGATGTTTACTAGATGTGTGACCATAGTCAAGTCACCTAATCTTTTTCAGTCTCAGAATCCTCATCTGTAAAATGAGGAGGTTGGATCCAATGAGCTATAAAGCCTGTGATCTGAGAACCCAGTGCCAGAAGGCGGGGAGGGGTGCCTCCTGGACACACGTGTTCTCTATACATGTGCCTCACACCCAATGGTAGCAACAATTCAGCTAGCAGCTGCTGCGGGGGTGAAAGACCAACAACGAGAATGCTGTTGGCACAGGTTCTTGATCTGCTTTACTAAGGAAAGTGACGTTAAGGGGTTAACAACCTTACTTTAGTCCAACATATGCATATAAACTCCTTTAGTTCAGGAGGAAAAACCAGCGACCTGAACTTCAGAGCAAATACAAACAAGTTACAAACACACACAATATAAACAGACCAGATAACAATTCATAGTTACCAAGGAACCATCAACATCTGGGTTGACAAGCCGGGGAGCTCTTAACAGTGGCTGGGCTGGCCCAGAGTCATGTGCCACTCCTCCAGTGGCTCAGAGCCCCGAGCAAATAGCTCTGTTCTTTCTTTTTATACACTCTTTAGCCGTCATCATACGTCATCTGAGCCACCAGAACTTAGGTGCATACTATTGGCTCTGGTCTTAGCAACTCCTCTTAGGACCCTGAGGGCTTCACATCCACATAGGCTTAGCACCCAGTAGATAAGCGTTTGGGCCTGGGGCTTTGCATCTAGTAAGGCTCAAGCAAAGACAATTAATTTAGCATTCTAAAAGAGTAAAAAAACAGTCGCAACTTAATATTACACCAATGCATGAAGTTTGAACCTCTTTTTTCCAAGGACTGTGTGTGTGTGTGTGTGTGTGTGTGTGTGTGAATGTTTGGCTACCTCTGTTCTTGCTATACCTTCTCAGTAAATACTCTTTTCTAGAAGCTTATAGAGTTCTACTGATTAATACTGGGGACACATCAGATAGGGGCCTATGAGCAGCAGTGTCAGAAATCACAGCCTCTCATGGTTACCCCTGGAACCCTGAAAAGAAGAGTATAGTCCCCTCTGGCAAGCTATCCTGTGAGTTAGGAGAGTGAGGGGGAGTGGGGAGGGAGGGAAGGAGAGACAAGAAGAGAGTAGAAAAAGGGGGAAGGAGATGGGGGGAGAAAGAGACAGAGAGGGAGGGAGAGGAAAGAGAGAGAGCAAGAAGGAAGGAAGGAAAGTGGGATGGGGGGGAGAGGGGAAGGGGAGAGAGACACACACACAGAAACAGACAGAGAGGAAAGAGAGAGAGGGAGAGGGAAGGAAGGTGAGAGAGGGAGAGAGGAGGAGAGATGCACATTTACAGAAAGAGACAAAGAGGGAGAAAAGAGGAGGAGGAGGAGGGGAAGAAGAGAGGAAGGAAGGAAGAAAAGAAGGACGGAAGGGAGAAAGGAAGGAGAAATTAAAGGACAAAAACAGAAAGGGAGAAGGAAAAAGAAGATAGAAGCAAAGAAAAAAAGAAAAGAAAGGAAAGGGAAAATGAAAGAAGAAATAAAATAAAGTAAGAAACAAGAAATAAAAATCAGGGAGGAATAGAAAAGAGAAATAGAAAACAAAGCCGGAGCCGGAGGGTGCCCAAGAAGCTGGCAGAAAATGAGGAAAGGGTCTGGGTGAGCAGCTCAGGCTCCCCCACCCCACTCAGCTGCAGCGCAGGGGAACCTGCCTCCATCCCCTGGGAAGGGCCAGGGATACTTGGGGACCCTGCAGCCTGAGTTTGAGGCGTGACCCAGAGCTCCCTCTGCTGGCCGATTGAGGGCAGTGCTTCCCTAGGGAAGCTCTGGCTGTGAACCAGGGCCAAGCTGAATAGAACAGGGTCAGCCCCTGGAGTCACCAGGGATCAGGACCATTCAGTTTGCTCGGGGCTCCTCCTGCACCCCAAACTCTGCTCCCTCCCTGGGCCCAGGTGGATATCAGAGGATCATAGCCCCCTCCTCTCAGTTTACAGATGAGGAAACCGAGGCCCAAAGAGGGAAAGTGATTTATCCAAGGTCACACAGGTAGGAACAAACGGAGTTGGGACTGAGACCCTGATCCTCTGACTCTAGATTCAGTAAAGTTACAAAAAGTTTTATTTTTATTTATCTCTTGTTTTAAAACATCACTGCTCCTTTCCCAGAACTACCCTCCCCCGCTCACTGCCACCCTCGACTGAACGTCATTAAGTATAGTCGAGCAAAATAAATAACGCCCCCCAGCAGCTGCCACGCGCCCATTCACCTTCTTCTCCTTGTTCGGGCTTTTTGGTCGTGTCCGACTCCTTGTGACCCCGCTGGGGCCTTCTTGGCAGAGACACAGGGGGCTGGGCCATCGCCTTCCAGTCAGTAGGGCACGAAGACTAAAACGCAGCTCTTCCTGCTCCCCTGAAGCGTCGATACTATGGGAGACAACAATATTTGCATATGAGCATCTGCAGAATGTGTGTATATACGTGTCACATACACACATACATGAGTATATACACGTATGTGCATACATATATAAATACACACGTATATCACATGCATACATGTGTATACATACATATATATACATACACGCACATATACAACTTAGAGGGGTCAGGAAAGGTTTCCTGTGGAAAGTTTCTTGAAGAAAAGGGAGGAATGCTAGAAAGTGAAAGGGAGGGATCTTATAGAAAAGAGGTAGAATATCACCTGGGAACTCCAGCTGAGGCCAAGTAAGTGGGAAATATAGAACAGAATAGAATGGAATGGAATGGAATCATCCTATAAAATATAATAAAATAAGTTAGGAGGGAGAGAGACAGAGGGAGAGAGACAGAGAGAGAGAGACAGAGACAGAGAGACGGAGAGACAGAGAGAGGAAGGAGGGAGGGAGGGAGAGAGAGACAGAGACAGAGACAGAGAGACAGAGAGAGAGAGACAGAGACAGAGAGACAGACAAAGAGGGAGAAAGAGAGACAGACAGACAGACAGAGAGACACACAGAGAGAGTGAGAGATGGAGAGCAGTGGAAAGACAACAGGATGTAGGTGCTCTCCATAGGGCAGCAGATCCAGAAAGAGCAGACCTGGATCACCAGGAGCCATTGGTGCCCGAAGCATCAGAATGTGAGTGACCAGCCCCACCTTTGCACCTTCGCCATACGTGTTCCCTGGCTGCGCGTCCTTCCTATGCACCTCCGCTCTTCCCACTGAAAAGGGAAAGTGTGCCCCAGCTTTGTTGGGTGGGTCGTTCTGTTGCTAAGTTTCTTAATACATTATGTCATGTTATGACTTTGCTTTGAACTAAGTGTGTCATCTGACTTACTAATCAAAGTAAATGTTAGTGGGGGCTCAGGCACTGTGGTTTGAAGTGAACGCAGACCCTTAGGGAACCCCTAGTAAAGCTACCTAGGGGCTCCCATGTGTCAGCAGAGGGGAGCATACCACATGCTTCACATTAACCAGTCAATCAATAAAATTTATTAAGCACCTACTATGTGCTACTACATAAAAAAGGGAAATACAATTAGTAATGCATAATACCTCGCCTTTCATCCTCTCCCCTCCCCCACTCCCTACCCCCTCTTCTCTCCACTCTTTTCCTCCCTTCTCCTTTTCTTTCATCTCTTCTATCCCCTCTCCTATCCCCTCTCCTCTTTCTTCCCACCACCCCTGTGCTGTGGCTCCTCCCCTCCCCTCTCCTCCTCTCCCCTTCTCCCTTCCCCTCTCCTCTCCTCTCCTCTCCTCTCCTCTCCTCTCCTCTCCTCTCCTCTCCTCTCCTTCCCTTTTCCCTCCCCTCTCCTCTCCCTTCCCTTCCCCTCCCTTCTCTCCTCCCCTTTCCCTTCTCTTCTCCTCCCCTCTCTTCCCCTCCCCTCTCTCTGAACTTGAAGTCAGGAATACCTGAGTTTAAACACTGCCTCAGACACTTACTAGCTGTGTGACTTTGGGCAAGTAACTGAACCTTACTCAGCCTTAGTTTCCTCATCTATAAAATGGGGATAACAATAGCACTGACCTCCTAGTGCTGTCCTAAGGATCAAATGAGGGAACAGCCATGCTCGGTGAAACTTAAGGCTCTTTATAAAGGCTACTTATTCTTATTCTTATCATTGCTTCCCCTGCTTCCTTCAAATAGGTACCAGTCTTCCTCATCTTTAAAAGAACCCTTCACTAGACCCTCCAGTTCCAAGCTATCATCCTATATCTTTCCTCCCTTTTTTGGCCAAAGTCCTTGAGAAAGTAATCTATCTCCAGTCCGCCCTCCTTGCTCTCTTCCCACACACCAGTCAGCCCTTTGCAGCGTGGCTTCTGGACTCACCGCTCAGTTGAAGCTGCTCTCTCCCAAGCTCCCAGTGACCTCATGACAGATCCCTTGCCTGTGACGTCTCCAAAGCCCCGGACCCTGTTGACCGTCCTCCCTGCTGGGTGCTCTCTCCTCCCTGGTACGCCCCCTGTCTCCTGGCTCTCCCCATTCTTGCTGACGGTCCCTTCTCTATGCCCAGTACTGCTTCTTCGTACTTTTTCACCCTGTAACAGTGTCCCAAAGTTCTGTCCTAGGTCCTTCTCTCTTCTCCATCCAAACTCTCTCTCTCCACAGCCTTATCATCTCCCATGGCTCTAAGTTTCCTTCTTACTCAGATGACGCTCAGCTCCCACCTGTCTTTCCCCAGCTTCAGTCCACATCACAAATGGTCTATCGGACCCTTCGCATTGGATGTCCCGGCAGTATCTGAAGCTCCTCCTGCCCATGAGCTCAGTATCTTCCTCCCCTCTGCCATCTATTTAGTCAATAAGCATTTATTAGGTGCTTATTGTGTGCCAGGCGCTGGGTCAGTTATGTGCCCTCATATCCGGGGGATGCCCCACCCTCCCCTCATGCGTCCAATTCGTGACCAAATCTTGCTGTTTCTATGGCCACAACATCGCTGTCATCTGACCCCCTCTTTCCACTCACAAAACCACCCCACCTTAGCTCAGGCCCTTGCCTAACAGCCTCCTTCATTGGTCTCCTGGCCTCAGGTCTCAGGCAGCTAGGTGGCACTATAATTCATAGGGTGCTGGGCCTGGAGCCAGGAAGACTCATCTTCCCGAGTTCAAATCCAACCTCAGACACTTACTAGCTGTGTGACCCTGGGCAAGTCACTTCACCCTGTTTGCCTCAGTTTCCTCATCTGTAAAATGATCTGAAGAAGGAAATGGCAAATCGCTCCAGTATTTCTGCCAAGAAAACCCCAAATGGGATCACGAAGAGTCAGACAGGATTGAAAACGACTCAACAACAACAAAAAATGTAAAATCTCACCTCTCAGAGATGGGTGGAGTCATCATTAAGGTAGGGGGGTGGGGGGTGGATGGGGGGGCGGGAGCTAGAGAAGGAGGCTGGTAGGAGTGTGTTGGTTGTCTTCCTTATTAGAAGGTAAGTTCTTTTTGAGTAGAGCTCATCCCATTCTTTGTATTTGTATCCCCAAAGCCTGGCATGTAGTAGGGAGGTGCTTAATAAATGCTTGCTGATTGACTGACTTTCCAAATGCTCAAAAACTATGCTTTTAATAATAAAATGCTAGCATTTGCCAGGAATTTTGCTGATTTATTTCCAACTGCAGCATGACTAACGGACAAATGAGCCCCCATCACTGCTTTTGCTGGGCTGAGTCGGGCAGCTCACTCAAGATCTCACCCCTTGCTGTTTGGCTTCTGACAAATCCCACTATGCTCCCAGACCCTGTCGGCTTCCCCTGCCACCTTTCAAAAGGCTTGCAACATCACAGGCATCTCCAATCTCCTTTGCCTAAAACAGGAAAGCGAAGAGAAGCTTGTGGGCCTTCCAATGGCCCAGTGGGGAGGGTTGGACCTCTCTTCTTACAGCCTTTTCGCTCTCACACAATTGAACAGCCAGGAAGCAAGGAGACAGAGCCAATCGGGGGCCAATGGGCCCTGGCTGACTTTTGAATGTGGTCCATCACCAGAGGTGCAACCAATCAACAGTCAGACACTTCATCAAACAGTTAACATGCCAGGCTGTAAGCATGCTCCACATGTGGCAATAACGTCCTTCCATTCCACAGCAGCATGCCTCTTTGGAGGGAGGGTCCCCAGC
>CM053626.1:315146414-315198577 GCA_028646595.1 Phalanger gymnotis
AAAAGGAGCGCCGAGGGAGGCAATGGTCAGAAGTGGGGTGGGGGAGGGAGGGAGGGAGAAGGAAAGAGAGAGAAAGAAAGAGCACAGGCCCAAGTGAGAAACAGGGAGAGAGGGAAGGAGAAAGAGAAAAACAGAGAAAGAGAGAGAGGGGGGAGGGAGAGAGAAGAGAGAGAGGGAGAGAGAAGAGAAAGAGGGAGAAAGAAGAGAGAGAGGGAGGGAGGAGAGAGAGAAACAGAGGGAGAGAGAGAGAAAAGGAAAGAGAAAGAAGGAGAGAGAGAGGAAAGAGAGACAAGGAAAGAGAAAGAGGAGAGAGAAACAGAGGGAGAGAGAGAGGGAAGAGAGAGAGGAGAGGGAGAGAGAGAAGGAAAGAAAGAGAAACAGAGGGAGAGAGAGCGGGGAGAGACGGAGGGAGAAGGAAAGAGACAGAGAGAAATAGAGGGAGAGAGATGGGGGGGAGAGAGAAGGAGATAGAGAGAGAAAGAGAGAAACAGAGTGGGGGGAGAAGGACAAACTGAAGCAAATAGGATGGACAGAAATACACAGTTATTAATCATAACTTTGAACATGAATGGGATGAGCTTGCCTATAAAATGGAAGCAGTTAGCAGAATGGATTAGAAACAAGAATACAATTATATGTTATTTACAAGAGACACACTTGGGGCAGCTAGGTGGCACAGTGAGAAGAGCATTGGCCCTAAAGTCAAGAGGACCTGTCCGGCCTCAGACACTTGACATACTTACTAGCTGTGTGACCTTGGCAAGTCACTTAACCCCAATTGCCCTGCCTTGCCCCCTGCCAAAAAATAAAACAAAACAAAACAAAAAAACAAAAACAAACCAAGAGACACGCTTGAAACAGAAAGACCCATGCAGAGTTAAAATAAAGGGCTGAAGCAGAATTCATTATACTTCATTATACTTCAACTAAAGTAAAAAAAAAAAGGCAGGGGTAGTAATCATGATCTCAGACAAAGCAAAAGCAAAAATAGACCTAATTAAAAGAGACAATCAGGGAAACTACATTTTATTCAAAGGTGCCATAGACAATGGAGTAATAGCGAACATTTTTAATAGTTTCTCTGATAAAGGCCTCATTTCTTAAATATATAGGGAATGGAGTCAAATTTATAAAAATAAGAGCCATTTCCCATTTGATAAATGGTCAAAAGATATGAACAGGCAGTTTTCAGAAGAAGAAACCAGAGCTATCTATAGTCATATGAAAAAAATGCTCTAAATCACTATTGATTAGAAAAATTCAAATTAAAACAACTCTGAGAACCACCTTACATCTATTAGAAATGACAAATGCTGGAGGGGATGAGGGAAAACAGGTACACTAATGAACTGTTGGTAGAGTAGTGAGCTGGTCCAACCATTCTGGAGAACAATTTGGAACTAGTCCCAAAGCGGTATGAAACGGCATCCCCTTCGACTCAACAATACCACTACTAGGTCTATATCACAAAAAGATTTAAAAAAAGGAAAAAAACTTATGGATATAAAATATTTATAGTAACTCCTTTTATGGTGGTAAAGCATTGGAAATTGAGGGGATGCTCAATTATTAGGGAGTAGCTGAACTGGTTCTGGCATATGATTGTGATGGAATCCTATTGTGTCATAGGGAATGACAAGCAGCGGGAGTGTGGTTCAGAAAAAAAAAAAAAGCTTAACCAGATCTATATGAACTGATGCAAAGCTAAGCAAGAAGAACCAGGAGGTCACTGTGTACAGTAAGAGCAATGTTGTAACGATGATCAACTGTGAAAGACTTGGCTACCCTGATCAACGTAATGATTCAGGACAATTCCATAGAACTCATAATGAAAAAATGCTATCTACTTCCATAGAGAGAAGTGATGAACTCTGAGTGCAATTGAAGTATACTTTTCTCCCTCTTTTTTGCTTTTATTTTATTTCTTTTGCAATATGGCTAATATGGAAATGTGTTTTGTGTGATTTCATGTGGATAACTTATATTATTTTGTTTGCCTTCTCAGTGGGTGGGAGGGAGAGAAATGACACTCAAAATTTAAAAAGAAAAGAATGTTTAAAGTAAATAATGAATTAGGAATTTTTTTAATTGGACTTGGAACTTCGATTCCTAGTGAGAACACTTCTTTCATCAGTGCAGGTCAGCATGTTCTTTACAAATTATAATTGCAGAGAATCGCCTAGAGCATTGTAGGTTGAGTAACTTGTCGATGTATATGTCTAAGGCAGAACTGGAACCCAATTCTTGCTGGTTCCAAGGCCAGCTCTCTATCCACTTGGCCATGCTACCATCATCCCCTCCTCCTCCTCCCCAGCACCATCACAACCACCACCACCATCGTCATTATCATCATCCTTACCACTACAATTAACAACCACCGTCTTCATCACCATAATCATCAGCAACCACAGCAATACAACACTTGTCAGCCCACTCCTTTTCCCCATATTACCTCATTCGAGCCTCACAATAACTATGTGAGTTGGATGCTATTATCACCCCCATTTTCCAGATGAGGAATGTGAGTCTCAGAGTTGACTTGCCCAGAGCCACACAGCTAATGGGGGTCAGAGAAGGGATTTGAACCCAGGACAGACCTTCCTGACTTGAGGTCTTGGAGATTCTGTGAATGAGGAACAGTGGGAAAAATGATAACTGTGCTCCCTGGGCAGGAAGGGGGAACAGGGGGAAAACAAGACCCCCAGATCCCTCGGAAATGGTCTTCAGGGATTCTGAACTCCTAGGGGTGGCATTTCCATTGTCTATACGCTCTCTTGGTGATGGGCCTCAGGTAATACTTCTCCTCACCTCTGGGGGCTCTTCTCATCTTTTTTCACTGCCCCAGAATCCAAAGTGAGCTTTCAAATAAGCTTTTCCCTCTTCTGCAAGATTTTCCCCCTCCCTCTACCCAGCCTCTGGTGTCTTCCCCTTTCAGCTTACCTTCATCTATGCTGTGTTTTGTATGTGCCTAATTATTTGTATCTTGTCTACCCACCAAAATAAGAGCTTTTTAAAAGGCAGGGACCATGTTTTTGCCTTTTGTTGCAACCTCAGCAATCAACACAATACCTGCCACATAGTGAGCTCTTAATAAGTGTTTGTTGACCTACTGAACAGCTGAAAACTATACATTTAAGGCTCAAATAGCCATCCAGAGACACTGAAGTATGGAGCCAGTCTATACTTAAATGAATTAAGATCAGCTCGCCTCCCAGGTCCAGGCCTCAGAGACCACACATTAGTGAGCTCCCCCTACATATCCTCGAAGCCCACCTTCTTGTTTCCCCTGCGCCCTATGCCTGGCTCCCTCGACAGATGGTGGGACCTTCAACAGCAATCCTGAAGTTTGGAAGCGGGAAGGGTTTGGGGGAAAAGCTAATAAATTCTATTTTGGACATGTTGAGTTTACCGAAAAGCAGTTGGTGATACAGGACAGGAGGCCAGGAGAGATCTGGGAGTCATCTGAGCCAATCACTTAACTGTGGTTTGCCTCAGTTTCCTCAACTGTAAAATGTGGGTAACAATAGCACCCTCACGGGTTGTTATGAGGGTCCAGTCAGTGCCTGGCATATATTAGGTGGCATATGAAAGTTACTATTATTTATTATTATTATCACTGGCACAGATGTGATAACTGAACCCATGGGAGCTGATGAGATCACCAAGAGATAACATGGAGGGGGGAAAAGAAAGGGGGCCGGGAGAGAGCCTTGAAGGACACCTGCAATTAGCAGGCAAAGAATGGATTAAGACCCAACAAAGGAGCCTGAGCACAAGCTGGAGCCAGAGACAGGTAGGAGGGGAACTCAGGGAGCAGCATCAAATGTAGAGAAATACAGAAAGGTGAGGATTGAGAAAAAGCCATTTGATCTGGTGCTCAGGAGGCCACTGGTAACTCTGGAGACGGCTGCTGCTGTTGAGGGATGAGGTCAGGGCAGGTGCTGAAGGTTTTGATAAGAGATAGGGGAAATCCCCAAGGAGAGGTGACTTTCTCAAGTTAGCTGAGAAGGGAAGGAGAGATATAGCATAGTAACTGGCAGGGATGGCCGGATCTGGTGAGGAGGGTTTTTGAAGGATGGAGGAACCTTGAGCACATTTGTAGGCACCAGGGAAAGAGCCAGTAGATAGAGAAAGATTCGAGATTAGAGGGGAATGATGGTGGGAGCAATATCCTGGAGAATGGAAGTGGGGGCTGGAACCAAGGGGACATATAGAGGTGTGGGCTTTGGTGGAGAGAAGAGCCACTTCATCAGAGAGAGGAGTGACAGAGGAGATAGTAAGAGAAGGCATCTGAGTGATGGGAGATGAGGAGGTGGGGAGAAGAGGCAGGGTTGTATGAAGAGTCTTCATTTTTTTCTGTGAAGCAGGAGGGGAGGTCCTTAGCTAATAGGGCGGGAGAAGGGGGAGGTATTGGAGGCTTCAGGAGAGAAGAGAATGTTTAGAGCAGCTTTGCTGTGAGAGAGAGAGAGAATGTTGGGGAAGACGAGGAGCATTGCCTTGCTCAAGTGAGGGCCCAGCTGAGGTTAGATAACACAAATTTTCAATGGATCCAATTAGTTTTATGACTTCCTTCACTGGTAGGTAAATGGAAGGCCTCATTGAAGGAGTTAGGCATCCTGGGGGGAGATAAGAGGCTGCATGTGCCAGCCACATCAAACCACTGTCACCGCCTTGAGCATTACCTTCTCTCAGACCCTCCCAGGAACACCCCCACCCCAGATCACCACTATTTCTTCCAGCCTGGGCCTCCAGCCATCATCTGGGGAGCAACCCTAGTGGAGCTGTGGCCTACCTGATGCCTTGGTGAGGGCTGTGGCTCCATCCCTGTTCCCTAAGCATCCACCCCAAGCACCACAGCTACAAACCTAGGAAAGCCAGTCCTCACCACCACAGTCCTTGGCACCATTGAACGTTTCAGTTATCAGAAACAGATACAGTCACGTTCATGGCAATGACACTATTGCTATCTGCTTAGCCACAGCACACTAAGGACCCCTGGGCTTTCTCTCTGATCTGCAGCTGAGGCTCTCCCAATCATGTTGTCTCCCTAATAAGATGTGAGTTTCTTGAGAGCAAGAGCTGTCTTACATTTCTATTTTTAAACAGAATGACTCATTCATTTCCATCCATCCATCCATCCATCCATCCACCCATCCATCTGCCCATCCATCCATCCATCCATCCACCCACTCACCCTTCTACCCATCTGTCCATCCATCCATCCATCCATCCATCCATCCATCCATCCATCCATCCAACAGTACCTCAGGACTGGGGGTGCAAAGGACTTGAGAGTGGGGAACAGCGTAGAGCAGAGCTGGTTTGTTAAGAGGTTGGAATTAGGAAGGGAGGAGAGTACAGCCAGAGCACGCATGATGGCCTAGAACAGAAACAAGGTGGGAGAACCTGCAGGTCACAGTGAGAATGATAATCAGGGTTAGTGGATAGAAGGCAGAGGGAAAGGAGGAATGATGATAACAGACTGTGATCCAATGAAGGAATTTCAGAGCCCACAAACATGGCAGTAGAAGACTGATGGGTAATGGCAAGACCAAGAGGATGGCCATTTCTGCGCATGGTTAATGAGCAGGTTGTAGGCACTGGGCAGATGGAGGAAGTGGGAGGTGAGAGTGTTTGAGAAAGAATCAAGGATGTGTATTGAAGTCTCCAAGTCTGAGAGAAGGAACTGGGGAGAAGAGAGACTGAGCCAGGCACTGACCTCATTGAGGAAGGAAAAGGATTGGACTGGGGAGTCCACAGCTGTGGGTTGGGGGAAGGTGTCCAAAGTGAAGAAGAGTCTTTGCCCCCTAGGCATGCCTTGTTAGCTTGGGGAGACAGGGTTTCTATCCATGCAACAATTAGAAATGAAAGAAGACTGCACCAGATGATGCACAGGAGATATTTAATATGTAACATGGCCCCACTCTCTCAGGGCCAGGGCCATGCCATCACTTGCCGTGGTTCCAGGATACCCTGAGGGATCATGGGGAAAATTTTCTTTCTTTTTTTTTGGAGGGGGAAGGCAGGGCAATTGGGGTTAAGTGACTTGCCCAAGGTCCCACAGCTAGTAAGTGTGTCAAGTGTCTGAAGCCAGATTGAACTCTGGTCTTCCTGACTCCAGGACCGGGGCTCTCCTCACCGCACCACCTAGCTGCCCCTGAAACTTTTCTTTCTGCCTTTGGCTCAAGGCCACCCCCACCCCAGCTGTGTTCCCACAATCTGTCAAAGGCCAGAGACAGACACCTCAGTTCCACTTAACCCTGTAGCGTTAGTTAGTTAACTTTTCCAAAAGGGTTTTTACTTTAAAGATACAACAAAACAACAAACATACATTTCTCCCTGTACCATCTTTGTTTTCTAGGGGTGGAGGCTTATAACTTAGCTCAGTTACTCTGTGATATTGGTTCCCCCAAGTTCATGTCCAGATATGTGCCGGATAAGTTTTATTCCATTGAGTTGCGGTCCCCAAGTCACTTGAAGGTCATTCCCGAAGGTTGCGCCTTGATCCTTGGGGCATCAATACTGGGCTGGTTTCTTGAGGCCATGTGGCCTCAGGGGGCACAAAATCATTTTAGCAGAATCTCTCGCTAAATGATGTGGGCAAAAGGAGTCACCAAGCCCCCTCAGACTCCCTTGAGGCAAGGAGGTGGCCTGGTGGGCAGAGCCGACTCAGGCATTTTTGGAGATGCCAACAGTTCCAGCTACTCAACCAATGGAAAAAGGCTCCACCCAATGGAAAGGTTAGCCAACTGGCACCCGTTAGAGAGCGTTGACGCATGCTCCACAGTCCCTCCAGGGCCCTTCCCTTACACGTCATCACGATTCTCCTGGAAACATCCTCCACATTGCACTGGCTGAGCCAGCTGATGGCTCGGCACATGTGCTGCTGATCTCTGTTAGAAATAAAGAAATGACTAGAAAGCCAGAGAAAGTCAAAGTTGGAAGGGACATTAGAACCCATCAAGCCCTGATCCTTTATCTTGTAAAGGAGGAAACTGAACCTCAGAGAGGGGACGTGACCTCAGGTCACACATCCAGTTGGTGGCAGAGCCAGGGCTAGAACTCAGCTCTCACTAGGGCTTCCTAGCCCAGGCTAAGTTTGGTAATTGAATGTATGAGTGAGTGTTAATTCCCCAATAGTTCAGAGGTGAGAGAGCTATCAGAGAAGACCAGGAGGGCACATTCCACAGCCCAGTGTTGGACTGGTAGTGGTTCCCCGTTGTTGTTGATTTGAAAAGCAAAACAAAACCCAAAGTCAAACAAAAGAGGCCCTTTGTAGTGAATCCCAAAAGACACATAAAGTTAGCCTCGCCCACCAGATGCCTGTAAGGGGAGGGAAAAACCAGCTTTTTGCCTGGCCCCCAATTCCTGCTAATGATGCCCAGCTGGCTGAACTCCCTGGGTCCCCCTTCTCCCTGCCAGCTGCCACTCCTCGTTTAACCCCTTCTTTCTCTGGATAGATCGGCCCCTTTGGATGCACTGGCCACAAAGGGAGTAGGCCTTCCTGGGAGGGGGGGATGGGCCTGGTAACAGGAGGCCTGTTCAATGTGGAAATTCAAACACAAGCTTCGAGGGGTGGGTATATTTTCATTTTTCCTCTTTTCTCAGATCCCTTCCTTTCCTTCCTTCCTTTCCTCCTTTCCTTTCCTTTCCTTTCCTTTCCTTTCCTTTCCTTTCCTTTCTTTTCCTTTCCTTTCCTTTCCTTTCCTTTCCTTTCCTTTCTTTTCCTTTCCTTTCCTTCCTTCTATCCTTCCTTTCTTTCCTTCCTTCCTTTCCTTCCTTCCTTTTCCTTCTTTCCTTCCTTTTCTTTCCTTCCTTCCTTCCTTCCTTCCTTCCTTCCTTCCTTCCTTCCTTCCTTCCTTCCTTCCTTCCTTCCTTCCTTCCTTCCTATCCTTCCTTTCTTTCCTCTCCTCTCTTGTCTCTCTCTTCTCCTTTCTCCTTCGCTGCTCTCCCTCTTTCTTCCTGTCCTAATCCTGAAATTAAATGGAAACTCCGCCAGCTCCCTGGGTGTTCTCTTCTCTGCCTGTTCCTTTTAATTATTAATGGAAATATGTTCTCATTGTATAAGTTAATATGACTTATCTGGATTGGATTAAGGAGGAACAAGAAGATTTAGTATTGATTCCTGAGCAATCCAGTTGAAAAGAACATCACCCCGTCCCTAATTACTCCCAGATAATTAATTACTGGGAGAGAGTTCTGGAATCAGGCCATCCCCTCCCCACAGCAGAACTCCGAGATCCTGGGGAAGGATTTCCTTGGGCCTCTCTCCATACCTTTCTTCACCTGGCTCCTTAGAGAATTTCCCAGCATGCTTCTGAGGGCTGGGGGACTGAAGTGGATGGTTGTGTGGGATTACTGTCTTCCATTCCATGACTCTCTGAGCAACTATGTGGAAAGCAGGAGCCTCTTTCAAACCTTCCCTTCTGCTGCCTGGCAAAACTGGATGTCTGGGTTCAATGATCCCGACTCTTTCAATTTCACTTTCCTTACCTGTGAAATGGGTATGATGACAGCAGTTGCCTCTGTGAAGATCAAATGAGATCATGACGCAAAGGGCTTTGTAAACCTTTAAATACTTTGGAAATGTGCATGATTCTTATTATTCAGAATAATAACAACTAACATTTATATAGTAGCTTCTATCTGCTGAACATTGTTCTGAAATCTTTACAAGAATTATCTCATGTGACCCTCACAACAACCCTGGGAGGTAGGTTTATTACTATCCTCATCTTACAAATGAGCAAACTCAGGCAGACAGAAGTGGTGACTTGCCCAGGGTCACACTGCTAGTACGTCACCCTCCACTGCTGTCTGGGTTCCCATCCAACTCCAAATCTATAATCCTATCATTCTTCATCCACTTTAGTTTCCGTGTATGGATTGTCAGGTTGATATCTTTTGAGCAATCACAGACCTTATAGCAAAGCCCCTGTGTTCTAGGGCTTAATGAAATCAGCATCATTTCTTCCATCAATAGGAGCATTTGTATGCCCTCACCACCTATAGAGAATCTTTCTTTCATTTGAATTTTGTACAGGACATCCTCCACACCAGTGTTTGGTGAGTACATATGCCCCCCTTTTGTATGTCTCAATGAAGATGACCAGAGGACTGTTGGACAGTTACCTGTGTGGTCACCTCTATGGAGGAATCTTGAGTGATCTTAACACAGGGCAGGGGAGATCCTTGTTGGGAGGAGTCTCGAGGGCTTTATTTTGCTTTAACAAGTCAAATGCTTTTTTGAAGTGGAGAAAAAGAGAATCAGTAGATATATTTGAAGCCTCTGCATCTTCAGTCAACGGGGAAGATACAGTCTGCTGTAGAAAGCCACCCCTGCCTTCCTCCCCTTCTCATGTTTGCATCACGGATATGAGCAGAAACCATTTTCATGAAGACTTTAGAGAGATGAGAAGCTAGGCATGTGAGTTGGCATTTACTGATGTCTTTTAGGGCACTTTGTTTTGCTAACAACATGATCTATGATCTTTTCCACTCTTAAAGAACTTTCCACTCTTTGAGATCTTGAAAATCAGCCAGTGTCTGCAAAACTCTCATCTCTGGCGTGAATGCCTTCTGTTTCCCTTGATCCAGTCTAACTAATCTTTTCCATTTCATATTCCCAACTTTGCGAACCTTAAGCTGTATATAAATGTTAGTTGTTGTCATCATCACAATTGTTGGTGTTGTTCACAGGAGTCAACATGGTGTACTGGATAGACAGCCAGGTTCAGAGTCAAGAAGATCTGGGTTCGGGTCCTGCCTCTGACACACACTGGCCTTGGGACCCTGCTCAAATTGCTTCACTTCTCAGGGCCCCAGCATCTCTCCAAGATTAGGTTGCATTGTAGCACTGATCTACATTGGTAGAGGGAGTTTCTTCACCTGGGAGATCCTCGTACCAATAATCACAAGCCTGACTGTGCCCCTCCTCATTCACTTTCCCAAGGGCCATCTTCTTCTATAGCTCATTGGGAGCCAAGGTGTACGAGAGCTCATGTGGTGGTTTTCCAGTCCCTGGGCAAATACACATAGAAGAAAATCATCCTGCAGGTGGTGCTTTTAAAGACACTTGCATTGACTTTCAATATATCTCAAAGTGAAAAATTTCAAAATGAATAAAAAGATAATAAATAATATAAGTGAAAAAGGTGATTGAGTGGACATTACCAGTTCCTGACTCATGTGCCTACTTTCTTATCTCTATAAAAATCTTTATGAGACTGGTCGATGTACACATACCTTGAGGAAAACACGAGAAAGGGACAGGAATTTTTACAAATGATTTTCTCCATCAGAATACTTCTTCATGGTCACACAATTGAGTGCAAGTGCAGAAAACATGAGAACCTGTTTTGATTATTTTTTGTTGACTCAGAATAAGTATTTGATGCTAGACCGCAAACACCATTAGCCACAAAGGTTTTTTCCTCCAACAAAGGATCTCCCGTGCATAATGGTAAAATTAAACAAGATTCCTTGATGGATAAAACCACAATGATCTTTGGAATAATGCTATTAAATAGGGCTTAGAACACACATATATATGTATATATTAGACACACACATTAACTGAAGGCATTCGCCACTGTCCTGGAAGATGTTCCTCACTGGCTATAGCGAAATCTCTTCCCTCTGAACTCTACATCATAGGCTCACAGGATTTATATGTAGTAAGTATTTATAAATTAATTAGTTCAGAGCTGGAAGGGGCTTTACAGAAAATAGATTCCTTATAGATGGTGTGGCCTTTCAGAGTTTTTGACAATTACACTGTGCTGAATGCATCAAGCTCCAGAATAGCAGTAGATTCCCTGTCATTAAGAGAAGCTAGTCTGACCATCCACACAGCAAGGACAAAGTGGATGAGATAGGCTCACTGGGTGGATGGAGAAGTGGCCATTCAAATTTGTCCTTCAGTGCATAATTCTAAGGCAGAGATTGCAGTTGGATTATTTAGAACTGAATTAGACAGGGGCAGTAGTCTAGAAAGCATTTGGTCAACTGTCCCAGCATTTCCAAGGATCCCTAACTGCTCCCACCACAAAAGTCAATCTCCTTCCAGTGATGGCTGAGAATCATGGTGCACTCGATTTTGGAGGAAAGAGGCTGCCATGAACCAAAGGACATCGGAAAGGCGCAGGTGGTGTAAGCAGGCTGCCATGCGTCCCCTATGGTGATTGGCAAGAAAGAGTAGAAAAGACATGAGGAAGGACATAGAGGACTGGATGCAGAGGGGGCCAGTCATGGAGGGACGTGGATAGTCTGATTGCTGCATTGTGACTCATGGAGCCCAAAAAGACCCCGAGGATAGCCTTCAGGGCATGGAATAGCTTATGTACACCAGACAAGGAGGTGTGGTGGGCTGCAATGTGCCCCAGTAAAGTGGAACCTGACATTGATGAAGCCCACTGAAGGAACCAGATGAACAGACCAATGGCTGACATAGCATGCTGGACCCTAACCAGGTAAGTGACCAATTCCCTCATGCTTTGTGGACATGGTGGAGTGACGGGAGTAGACAGGAATACAGTAAAGTAGATTTGGAATATATCCAAAGAATACTGGTCATTAAAGACAGCTGGGTGGTGCAGTGGGTAGAGTACCCCACCTGGAGTCAGGAAGGCTCATCTTCATGAGTTCAAATCTGCCCTCAGACACTTCCTAGCTGTGTGACCCTGGGCAAGTCATTTTACCCTGTTTGCCTCAGTTTCCTCATCTGTAAAATGAGCTGGAGATGGAAATGGCAAACACTCCAGCATCTCTGCCAAGAAAACCCCAAATGGGATCATGAAGAAATGACCTAACAACAAAAGGTGGCATACTGGATAAAGCAATGGCCTTGGAGTTAGAAGACCTGAGTTCAAATGCTGCTTTTGTTGATTACTGCTTTTGTGACCAAGGGCAAGTGGTATAAACGTTCTGTCTCAGTTTCTTCACCTGTAAAATGGGGATAACAGCATCCACCTTGCCTTGTTTTTGTGACAATCAAATGAGATGGCCTAAGTATAGAGCCTTTTATATACTAGGTGATATATATAAAATATGTAGTAATATTATATATTTATATACATTATATATGTATATGTACATGTGTATATATATGTGTGTGTATATTATATATATGCATATATATGTATATATATATATATATACACACACAAGTGAATGTATTCTACAAATGCCAATCATCATTTTTACTGTTGTCCGTAATGGTTGATCTTGCCATGGAAGGCCATCTCCAGAGTGCCCAGGAACCTCTCCTCAACTTTGGTATTAAGCTATTAAGGCTTACAACCACACTAGGACTTTTGGAACAACCTAGCTATGCATGTAACATGCATGCATACACATAAAACATAGATACATGTTTCATGCTGTCTCGTATCTCCATTACTATTGATAAAACATGGTAATGAAAACATTTTATACTTCCTAAACTCCCTGAACATCCATGCTCTCGGTGGGTGCTCCTAACATTCCTGTAGGTTAGGGATTATTCCCACTTAACGGATGGGGAAGCTGAGGCCCAGAGATGAAATCCACCTGGCCAAGGTCTGACAGCGAGTCAGTGACAGAAGCAGGAGCCCATCGCAGCACAAGATTCTTCCCACTGTATGTGTTCCAAGCTAGACCTTTCCTTAAGACCTCCCCACCCCACCCCGAGGCCTGGGCTTAGGAGGAAGCCCCAGGACACCTTCTGTTCCAATCTGCTTTTCCCCGCTGTTTCCCAAGACATAGAGGGGTGCAGTCACTGTTTGCATGTTTCCAGTTTTTAATGCTTTCTTGTAAAACTGAACATATAAAACCAGCTGAGGAAATGGACGTCAGTTATGTACAATTTATATACATGAGGTCTGCGATCTTAAAATTAAAAAAAAAGTCCAGATAATTTCAAGGTGGTTCCCTGGCTGTCTCTGGCATCCAAGGGAGTGTCCTTTCTGGGCATTGTGTCATCTACTTGGGCAGGGATTTGCGGGGCCTCCATCTGTGGCAGCATCCCGGCAGGGCACTGGTCCACAGCTCTCGGCCCATCTGTGGCTCCCGGGGTGAGTTAGTGTTGGATTGGGAAGCTGGGGATGTGTCTGGGCTTGGGTTTATTGGAGCTCATACAGGCTTCCAGCCTGAGCTACGTATGTGGGCCTGAAAGACCAGGCTGGGCCTTAGCAGGGATACAATGAGAGGGAGTGAGATGGGGTGCCTGGCTGGGGCCAGGCTGGGCCTTAGGTGTCGGTGTAAATGGAGGGGAGGGAATTCAAACAGGGGTCAAACGAGCCATTGGGGAAGAAGCCGCTCTCCTCTGGGCTGGTGGTGCCTGCTTCCTGGGGTCCACATGGGCCGTCAGGCAGGATGTCATAGCCTGCCCGGAGAGAAGAGAAAAGAACATGAGATCAGTTGGTCAACAAGCATTTATTAAGCGCCTACTGCGTGCCAGGCACTGTGCTACATTACACTGGAGATACAAAGAAAGGCAAATCCCTGCAGTCAAGAGCAAACATTTAATAGGTGAGATGGCATGAAACCACAAACAAGCAATAACAGCTAATGCTTCTACAATGCTCTAAGGTTTGCAGAGTGACTTATAAAAATTATCCCATGTGATCTTCACAACAACCCTGGGCAATGGGTGCTACTATTATCCCCACTTTTACAGATGGGGAAACTGAGGCAAGCAGCCAGTAAGTGACTTGCCCGGGGTCATACAACTACTAAATATCTGAAGCTACATCTGAACTCAGGTCTTCCTGACTCCAGGCCCAGCGCTCTATCCACTGTAGTGCCACCTAGCTGCCTTATGCCTGGAGTCATGCAACCTTATTCTGGGCCTCAGATTTGTCATTTACTAGCTGTGGGACCCTGGGCTTCTGCTTCCTCATCAAACAGGGAAAACAACCTCTGCACCTCACAGAGTTAATGCTAAGAAATCTTGTAAACTTTTACATTTCATATAGAAATGTGAGCTAATAATTAGATTATCATTATTGTAATATGACATTATTCTAACAAATGGGACCCAAACCACCCAAGAGATTTCAGTGAGAGGGTCGCAAGAAGTGACTAGAACCAAGCTGGCTTCATTCCCAAGCGTAGCACAGTGCCTGGCATACAGCAGGTGCTTAATAAATGCATATTGATTGATGAGTGCCCTGCCCTGGACTGGAGAGGGCCAGCCAGTCAACAAAGCTTTGTTAAGCACTTTCTATGTGTCAGGCACTATGCTAAACCCTGGGGATGCAAAGAAAAGGAAACAGTCCCTGCCCTCAGGGCGCTTATGTTCTAGTAGATGAAAGGAAATGTAAACAACTCTGTATGTGTTTGTACTCTGATTCATGAATTCATATTCATATTCTACATGCAAACTCTGTACATTCATATGTATGTACATATAGGGTAAATTAGACTCATACCAAAGGCACTAGCCTTGATTAGGCCTGAGAAAGGTCTCTTGCCAAGGATTAGATTGGAAGGAAGCCAGAAGGTGGAGATGAGTAGGGACAGCATTCCAGGCAGGGGGCACAGCCAATGCAAAGACATGGAGCTGGGAGATGAAGTACTACGTACATGCAGAAGGTCAGTATACCTGGATCCCAGAGTTCAGGGAAGCTGGGAAGTTTAAGAAGACTAGAAAGGTAGGAAGGGACTTAGCAGACTGTGAGCAGCCAGAGGATGGGGGTCTGTTATCTTCATGTCCCCGGCATCTAGGTCCTCATGCACAGCCTGTGCTTAGGGAGCCCTGATCTATGCCCAGGCTCTGACACCCACCATCTGTGTGCTCTGAAGGTTTCCACCAAGAAGGTCTCTTACCCACTAGTGCCTAGTCGATCCCACCTGCCCAAGTTTTCCTCATCCTGCAAGATCTAGGCTTGTCTCCTATAGGAAGCGCTGACCCCCCATCACTGACTCAGGTCCATATTCCTCAACCAGCCTTCAAGGGCTCTGCATGAGAAAAAGGCACCATTCTGCCCCTTCTTCTGGATCTCCCCAGCTCTTCTCCAGAAAGCCTCTCAGCAGGCCCCGGTCAGCAACAAGCTTCCCTTCCAAACCTCACCTGGAAATGATAAGCGCACATCTCCTGTGACGTTCTGTATTACAGCCTTCTTGTCTTATCTGCTGAGCAGGGGGCAGGCCCCACGAGGGCAGGCATCCTGCTTTACCTAAACAGCCCGTCTCCCCCCAAACCTAGCCCAGGGCTCTGCTCTACATACAGCACGTGTTTAGTAAAGGTTGGTTAGTGAAACTGAACTGGGTCTGCCTTGTATCCGATTATAAGCTCCATGAGGGCAGGGGATGTTTTCCAACCGTGTTGGATCTAGCCCTGTAATGGCGAGCAAAGTGGAACTTTTCACTGTTTTTTTCTTTTGGAGTGCTTCCCAGCACTAAGGCGATCACGTGATTGAGTCTTGCCTCTGATTGAATCAAGAGTCTTTGATGACCTGCTTAAGCCACAAGAAAGCCTAAGTCATATGCATTTGAGTCACATGGTTGTGACACCCTCTGACCCTGAAGAAGAACACACATGTACCCAGAGGTTAGCATTTTGCTTTGGGGTTTCACTCACTGGAAGAGTGTTTGTGTGGAGACTCTGGGCAGCTGTTAAGGAGCACCCCGCCCCCAACTTTGAAAACTCTCTCTGGTAACTATGTATGTATCGCTATGGACAGATAGAAGCCCTGTCTGCTAATCTGTGTTGTTTGTTCTGTTTATGTAATTTCTGTTTGTTTTCTCTGAAGTTCCGGGTGCTGACTTTTCCCCCTCAACTAAGTGAATGATGTATGTACGTTTAATTAAAATGAGATTGTAAACCCTTTAAAGTTGCTTTCCTTAAAAAAGCAGATCAAAGAACTGTGCTAGTGGCCCTCTTATGTGCTGGCGTTGGTCTTATACCTCCACAGCAGCTGCTAAGAACGTTGTTGTCACAAACCCATGTATCTTGCCCAGTACAGGGCTTTGCACACAGCAGGTGCTTAATAAAGTTTCATGACTAGCAGGCCCAAACACTCATTGACCTCCCTTGAACCCCAAGCTGTGCACTGTGAGGAGGAGTGTCGGTTACCTTGGGCTGGCAAGGGCGCGCTGAGGGTGTGATAGCCATTGGCTCGAAGAGGATTAAAGCCATGGGGCTCTCCTGCCAGGCCATCCCCGCCACCACCACTGCTGCCATCAACTGGCTCCACTGCCCTATAGCAGTCACCATAGTGGAAACAGTTCTGGATGGAATGGAAGCTGCCTTGGTAGCCTGGGGAGAGAGCACCAAGAGGGAGCACTGTGTGAGCAGGAGACACGTGTATCTCTCCCACCTCCCAGCATTTCTTCATCCAAAGCTGCCATCCTGGCTACTGTGCCCCTAAAGGCGGGCTTCGGGAACAGCTTGATTTCAGCTCCAGGTTACAGGCAAGGCCTCATTGGGTGCAGATGTCAAAGGGACACTCTGGTGGCTCAGACCACACCCCTGGATCCTGGGTGTGGCACTAAGCTGCCAAGGAGATCATGGTGATACCCACAGCACTTTGCAATTTAAAAGACTGGGATAATGCCAGCTACTCTTTGCATTTCCTGTCCTCCCTTAGGTATCCTTACCTCTCTCTGACTCCTGAACACACACTCCTAACTCCCTGCTTCAGTCAATACTTCGGGCCTGGAATGCCCTCCCTCCATGTTCATACCTGATGACTTACACTCCAGCCTTTATAAGCACCGCTGGTGGGGGCTCTTTTCTGATCTCTTCTTGGTATCCAGCTTCCTGGAGGACATCATCAAACCCATACCCCTAATGCTTCTTTCTTTTTTGGGTCTAAACTTGTGATTTCAAGTATAGGAGAATGCTGGGCCTCCTCACTAATACAATCAGGGCACCAAAAAGTTAAGTGACTTGCCCAAAGTGACAAAGTCACTATACACCAGAGGCAAGACCGTGTCTTCTTAACCAAGAGTCTGACCCTCTACCCACTCTGCCACCAGACACCTTCCACTTCCACAGTCATCTCTTTCTAGCTAATCATCCCTTACTAAGCTGTGAGCTCCACGGGAGGCTGTCTGTTCAGACTTGTGACCTTTGTGATCCTGGACAGCTCCTGTAACCTATTTGGGCCTCAGTTTCCTTATCTGTAAAAAAGGAGTCATTGGACCACCCGGCCTCTGAGGCCCCTCCTGGGGAAGCCTCAGCCCAGGGAGCTTCACTCAGCTGCTGCTCCAGCCAGGGTTGCTAAGTGGCACTATGATGCTACTGGACTAGGAGGTAGGAAGCAGGCGGAACATTTCAGTGGCTGTATGGTTTTTCCCTCTAAAATATTAAACATGCAATTATTACATGTGGTAATGGTGTGGTCTGCAAACAGGCCTGGCTTTCTTCCTCTGTTCTCAGATTTCCCTAACCTCCCTTCATCACTGTGATTCTCCTCTTTGGCTGGAATGCCAGTTGGAGTGGTCAGGAGGCAGTGAGGTCTCCATTACCGGAGGTGTTCAAGCCAGATCCCCAGCCAATGATGCGTTAGAGGGAATCAATCCATCAAGGAGGGGGCACAACCGAACAACCCCAGAGGGCCATTTGGGATTTGATACCAGGAGGGCTCTGGGTGGGGCTCTCTCTGTGACCCGGCCCACGGCAGGCACCCGGTAGGGAGAGGCTCAGTCCTCTGCACCCACCATCCCCTCCCCCGGTTCAGCCTCTCTACAGCAATATGAAGGGCAATCAGAAGCCTAGGGCTGGCTCAAGAGGGAAGTGTGGTTTTCCTCTTTGAGATCTGAGACCAAGAGTGGTAAAATCTGTTTGTAACAGTTTCAAACCCCAAGTTGGCCCAGATACTTCTTTCTGCTGCTGGCAAAGGCCCCTCCACATCCCCCTTGTGGTTTTAGGGTGATTTCCCTTGTTGTAGGATCATAATGATGTATCGTTTGGTGACATCACAAAGCCGGGCCGACTTAAGCTTGCTTCGAATGGAAGCAATAGTGGGACACTGAGCTCAGTTAAATAAAATGTCAGAGCTAAAAGGTGCCTTAGAACAGCAGATGTCAGGGCTGGGAGGGGTCTTAGAACAGGAGATGTCAGGGCTAGGAGGGGCCTTAGAACAGGGAATGTGAGGACTGGGAGGGGCCTTAGAACAGGGGATGTCAGAGCTGGGAGGGGCCTGAGAACAGGAGATGTCAGAGCTGGGAGGAGCCTCAAAGATCATTCAGACACATCCTCTTATTTTATCAAAAAGGTGACTGGGGCCCAGAGCAGCTGAGTGACTTACTCAAGGACACACAGTGAGTTTCTAGGCTGACGAGGCTCTTCCACAGTATGTGGCACCCTGGGGTGAAAGGTCAATGGGCCCAGCACCATCCCCTGCTCCCTAATTAGATCCCACTGGGAAAAAGCCACAGTTTCCTCTCCTCCATGGCTCTTCATGCCTAACCTGGTTCCCTCATGCTTTGCTTAAGCCATGTTCCCTGGGTAACGAGCCTGTGCCGATGCCCAAAGTCTACAGAGCATCATCACCCCATGGGGATGCCCATGTTACATCCTCAATAACTCGCCACAAAAAGAGATGCCCCTTTCCTCCCATCCACCAGACCCCTTCCACAGCCCTCTCCATCCAGCTTGGGCACCATGAAGCCTCTGACCGCCCCCCCCCCTCAGGCAGCCTTTCTTCCCTGTCCAGTATCCTCAAAAGCCTGGCTTCATCCTTCTTTATGGAGCTTGCCCTACGGGGCCAGGTGTGATGGTAATCCTGGGGGCTTGACGTTCCAAGAAGTCCCCATCGATTCTGTCAAGCTGCCTTGTCACTTTAGAACCTGACAGAATGGGGCCCTTCACTCCAATGGGGAGCCCCAAAGACAAGGGGCCATCCTGGACATGGCCTGAAGGATTACATGAAAAACAAGATCAAAACCTTTGTGCTCCTCACTGAGGGGGCTGGTGTTAGGCAAAGTGCTTGGTAAACCTCAGTGGCTAAGAGAAATGGGAGTTATTAATTATTATAACAACCGTTTTCTGCGTTTGTGTGTCTTCTTTCTTTGAGACTATGAGATTCCTGAGGGCAGGGATGGGATCGCCACTAACCTCTGTAGAAGGCGATGAGCTCCCCCCAGGAGAAGCTCAGAGAGCAGAGGGTCACCATTCTTACCTTGTGGGGGCAGTGGGGGTGCTGCTGCTGGGTTCTGAAATGGTGGGTACGGTTTGCTAGAAAGTGGCGGGAAGGGCTGCCCTCCAGGGGGGTGGGTCTGTGCAGGTGGCAGTGGGTGTTTCTGCAGAAGGGCGGGTGGGAGGAGTGCTTTCAGCGGACTGAGGATGCTAGAAGTGAGCCTGGGGAGGGAAACAGAAATTGGTGAATTGTGGAAAAGGGAACATGAGTCCCAGCCCAGAGGTGCCCATGGCGGTGGTGGTAGTGAGGGTCTCTTTCAAGATCTTTGGCTGGAAAAAACCTGGATTTCTACTGACATCCAAGTGCAGATTTTTAAAAGCCACGAGGAGATGGAAAGAAGGGGCAAAAGAAGACAGTAAGAGGTATACTTGATAGACTATGGTCCTAAGAACTGGAGAGGGCCTCCGGAGGCCAAGTGATGCTGAGAGGCACGGCCCTGGACCTCCATCTCTGACATTCTAGTTTAACATTCAGGGCTCTGGACTGTAATGTTTAATTTTCAAAAATCCCTTTAATCTCTAGCGGTCTGTTCTGAATTTCTGAGTTCTTACATTCTATTTTCTAAAGTCTCTCCCAGTTCTGACATTCTTTCCTTTTAGCCCCTGTATTTTTATGTTCCAATTCAATATTTTCTGTTCTAAATGCATCTGTTCCAAGCTTCCTCCTACATCTGACATTGTTCTAGGTTCTCCTAATCCCCCTCCTCCAACTCTGGGCCATTCTATGGATCTAGGCAGTCAGGATTTATTCTAAAAAGTGCCCCCTCCCTGGAATTCACAGGAGCCTTGATGAAGGTCTCTCCTAAGCCCTCCCCTTTTCAAACAGCAATAGTCCTTCAGGAACTGACTGATCCCCAGGTGTGAGCAAACCCTCCTCTTCCCCAGCCCAGATTGTCTTCCTCACGCTGGGTAATAAGACTAAAAACTTCTCATCGCTGTCTGGCTGCATAAGCAGCAAACTCATTAACACTAATGACCGGCTCCGATACCAAGTTTAGAGTTTCAATTTGTTTCAATCAAGCAAGTATTTTCCCCTTGCCAGTGAAGAGGTGCACAGGGGGCTCCTCGGGCTGGAGGCCAGGCCTGAATCCCAGCTGGCTTCCACATCAGCTGCCCTTTGCCTCCAGGAGCTGCCTCTGACATGGACAGGGCTGCCCTGCTTCAGCTTCCCAGGGAAACTCTAAAGTCACCAGCAGTGAAAGAGGAGGGAGGCCAAGGGGCCCTGAACTGAGACTTCAGGAGCCGGGCAAGAATCGGGCTTTGTCACTTACTGACTGTATGGCCTCAGCCAAGTCATTTTTGTTTCTGGCCCTATATGTCCTCATATGTAAAACCAAGTGGTTGTGCTAAATGATTTCTAAGGCCCCTCCCAGCTCTGACATCCCCTATTCTAAGCTCCCCTCCCAGCTCTGACATCCCCTGTTCTCAGGCCCCTCCCAGCTCTGACATCTCCTGTTCTCGTGCGCCTGCTCATAATCGATTCTGTGTTATTACTAGTTATATGGGTTTGAGTCTCATCTCTGTTAGCTATTATAATCATTACTGAACTCTGTAAGAAAGCAGGGAGAATGTCTGACAACACCCACCATGATCTAGGTAGGGTGAGATCTCTGTAGGGGAAGAATCTCAAAGAAGGAGGTTGCCCAGTGATGGTGCTAAAACAGGGCTTAGAACCAGATGTCCAAGTTTAATGATCTTTCCACTATCCGCCACCCATTATATGAGAAAGGAGGAGGAGGTCCTGTGAGTGAAGACCCAGCACCTTCTACCTCTGACCAGGGCTGTCACCATTATGAGTCTGAGCCTTGGGTTCTTTGGCTCTACCAGGCTCCCTTCTAGAACATTCTAGGTCCCACGGCTAGCTTGGGTGTGTCTTGGCGTCCCCAGCCCTAAGGTTTTATTTGGGTTCATCACGCTCCGAGTCTACAAAAGAGACCAGTGGAGGGAGGTCTTAAAGGCATCTTGAGAAGCAGGAAGAGGAAGGAGAGGGGGAGGAAGAGAAGGGAGGAGGAAGAAGAGGATGATGACGGAGAGGGCTGAGCCTTTGTGAGCTTCCAGGGCCAATCTCGAGATAAATTCCGAGTTCTTGGCTCTCCCTCAGGTATGTGGTTTCAGCTGCCGGGGAGATCTGGTTCTGGTTACCAGCTTCAGAGCTTTGTGTACCAAACGATGAAATGTTCGTTTGTGTAATAGATTAGAGCCAGGGCTGATTCCCCCCGTGAAGCTGAGACACAATGGAAGGAGACTCTTCAGGTCCTCTGAAGGGCTGTCAAAATGGTGCTGCTGCTGAGGTTGAGCTATGCATGCCCTACAGAGTCATGGTTTCCCACTGACAGTCACAGGAGAAGTACACACACACACACATGCACACACACACGCACACGCACAGTCTTTTCTAACTGTTTTTTATTTCTTTATGCTCTCAACACTGAGCACAGTGTTTGGCAGCACACAGTAGGTACTTAATACACATTTGCTGACCTGTCTTGTTGACATCTAACAAATGTTCGTCCACTCTATTCATGATGATATATGAGGCCGGTCATCATTAGTCAATCGCTGATCTGTGTACCAATACTGAGTCAGCTTAGAATAATACCTATCTTGAGTTCCACACCTGGCAGTGACCAGTGACTTTCCCTCTTATTGTACATACTGGCTGAGGCGGGGGAAGGGTGGTGCAAGGGGATATAACCCCAGCTCTCCTACACAGGCTGCTCACCATGTGACCTCACACAAGGGCTAGCCAGAAATGCACCTGGCACCAATGGGGGGATGGATACCCCCTTACTAGAGGCCTTCAGACAAAGATTACTCCTTCTCTTCCCTGACCTCTCAGGGAGAGACAGGCGCATTAAATAGCAAAAGAAAAACTAAAGGCTGATCCCTAAGACAGAAGACTGGATGTCTGGCTAAGTAAGAAGAGGGGTTCTAGTCATGCAGTAGGGCTGGAAATGCAAGGGGGGAAGGAGGAAGTGAGAGGTGAGGAGTGTAGATAGCCTTTCCTAGGAATGGAGGCCTGAAGGAGAGGAGGGTGTAGAAAAGTAGCCTGAGGGGGCTGAGGGTGCAGCAAGTTTTTAAGACCGGGGAGATATGTAGATATTGGTAAATACCTGGGAAGAGCCTGAGAATTAAGAGCAGTGAGTCCTGAGGGCCCCCTTTGGATTACAGGCTGGTAAGCGACGGGCCCTTTTCAGAATCCAGTTTGGCAGGTGAGAAATTGGGGAGATCAAGAAGTTAGAATTCTGGAGATGTGGACTGTCCCAGAGTTAGGAGCCTCGGGGGCTTCTGGGCTCATCACCCGCCAGTGCAGGGAGACTCCCTTCTGCTGCTTCCCTGAGAGGGGGGCACCCAGCCTGCACTGGGAGCTCATTAGGGTTTCCTTTGTCATATGTACTTTATTTTATGCTTTTAAATACACGATGTCGGGGAGTCAATAGACTCCCCAGGCTGGGTACCTGAAAGAAGGAAATAAGCATTTATGAAGTGCCTACTATGCGCCAGGCACTGTGTGAGCGCTTTATAAATACTCACATTTAATCCTCACATCGATTCTGGGAGGTAGGGGCAGTTATTATCCCCATTTCACAGCTGGGGAAATGGGCAAAGGGTAAGTGACTGGTTGCCTCCATGACACTAAAAAAGGTTAAGAATCCCTAAATCAGTTAATCTGTAAGGTTACCCAGTCAATCAAGAAAGGTGTTAAGTGGTAACTACATGCTAGGGGCTGGAGATGGATACATCCAAAAGGAAACCGTCCCTGTCCTCAAGGATCTTCTCTCAGGGCCTTCTCCAGCTCAACCATTCCATAGGAGGCCGTCGGTTTGGTGTAGGGACAGACCGCTGGAATCAAGAAGTCTTGGGTTCAAGTCCTGTCTCTTTATACTTACTAGCTATGCCACTATGGGCAAATGACTTAACTCCTCTGAGAGTCAGTTTCTTCCACTGTAAAATGGGGATATTAATACCTGAAGCTCCGTGGCTCCCTTACAGGGCTGTGAGAGTGTGCACATCAAATGCTTTGCAGACCTTAAGTTTTAAACTCTTTTTAAAACATACTAGAAAGTATCCTGCGGCCTCCAGTAATGGGGAGCTCAACACCTACCTACCTACTAGGCTAGCCCATTCCTGTGCTGGACAGCTCTTGATAGGGTAAACCACAAAGGGAAGTCAGCCTTGTAGCCCAGGACCCAGCGTAGTCACAAGAATACAGGAAGGGCTTCTTAAATGTCTGTTGATTGACTTATTCACAGAAAAATCCTGACCTGAGAAAGGTTCTGTCTAATCAACTAGAACCCTGGTTTCTTGACCCACTTCCTCAAAGCAATAAGGCCTAAGGAACTCAGAAAGAATCCTTCCTCCAGCTGCCAAACTGATGCTGCTGAAGCACAAAACTAATTGTAGTACTCTCCTCCTGAAGAAGTATCAGGGACTCCCCAGGGATCTGCAGGATAAAGTGTAAACTCTTCCGTTTGGCAGAGAAAGTCCTTTATAATCTGGCTTTAGCCTCCCTCGTTTCTAGCCTTATTACACCTCACTCTCTTCTTTCCTATACTCTGCGTCCCAGCAAAACTGGCTATTTGCGGTCCCCTGTATATGGCAGCCTGTCCCCCATCTCTTTCCCTAGTACAGGCTGCTCCTTGTGCCCAGAATAGCCTCTGTCCTCGTTTCTACCCTGGAGAATCCCTAGCTTCTGCCGAGACAGCTCAGTCACCGCCCTCTGCAACAGTCCTATCCTGATCTCCCTCTCGGCCCGCCCCCTTCCCCAAACGACTTTGTTGGTGTTTGTTTTTTAACCTCATTTGTGATTTTGTTGACTTGGTCCACTAGAATTGATTAGATGCCAAGTATATGCCAATAAGGCCAGGCAGTGCTAAACCACTAAGGATACAAAGGGAAAGGAAGAGAACAAGCATTTATTAAGAGCCTACTGCTTACCAGGCACTATGCTGATCCCTTTACATATATTATTTGAAGGACAAAAACATGGTCCCTGCCCTCAGGGAGCTCACAGTCTAACAGGGCCACGACAACACAGAAACAGCTAGGTACAACAAGATGGGCAGCTAGGTGGTGCCGTCATTCACAGAGTGCTGGGCCTGGAGTGGGGAAGACTGACCTTCCTGAGTTCAATCCCAGTCTCACACATGTATTAGCTGTGTGACCCTGGGCAAGGCACTTTGCCTTGTTTGCCTCAGTTTCCTCATCTGTAAAATGAGCTGGAGAAGGGAATGGCAAAATCGCTCCAATATCTTTTCCAAGAAAACCCCAAATTGGGTCATGGAGAGTCAGATATGACTAGAAAACGCCTGAGCAACAAAAACATCCACAATACATCCAAGATAATCTCCGAGGGAAGGCATCAACGAGGGGGGACGTTGGGACTTCTGCAGGACATGGGATTTGAGCTGACTCTTGGAGGAAGGCAGGGAAGCCAGTCCTTTACAACTTAATTGTCTCAGAGTGTCCTGGGAGCGCAGGAAAGTTAAGCGTCTTTCCAGCTCTACAGACAGGATGCGTCAAGGGCAGCACTTGAACCCAAGTCTATGTTTTAATATAGAGTGAGAGTAAGAAGGGGACCTCAGAGCCTTCTCCAAGGGCCAGACCTTGTCACCTTACCGAGGAGGAAACTGAGTCTCAGAGAAGAGGAGGGGGATTTCTCAAGGTTGCCCAGAGAGTTGGGGGCTACAGCCAGGGCTCCTGATCCTAAACCTGGAGCTCCTTCAGGACCTGCAGACGTCTCCTCTGAGGCAAAGAAAGCTGAAACAAGATACTACCCAGCCAAGCCTGAGCTGGGGAATCTTGGGGGAGGCTCTTCTCAGTAGCCCATGCAGCATTACAGAAATAAAAGCTGGATCGGGCGGGGGCACGTTCCTTAGGCTGGCATCTGTGGGGAACAATCCAAATGAAAACATGCTGTGGAGTCCCTGCCCCAGCTCCAGCTGCCCCTGCCCCACACTCCTTTCTCCCTATACCTCCTGAGGCATCATTCCCAGAGCAATCTCGGCCTTAGTTTGGGTTTCCAAGGTCACCTCCTCCAGGAGGCCTTCCCTGACTCCTCTTGCTGTTAGCACTGCACCTAGGACAGGTCAGAGGCAGGGCTTGATCTCAGGTCTACCCAGCTTTCAGGATAGGTCCCTAACCACTAGCCCTGGCTGCCTCTTGGGGTTGAAGGTAGGGGAGCTCAGGAAAAGTTGGTGCCTGAACTGAGTCTCAAATGAAGAGAGGGATTCTGGGAGGGAGAAGTGAGGAGGCAGGGTCTTCCAGTCATTTGGGGACCATCCCACTCCCAGCTCTCTGACATTTCCTGTTCTAAGGCCCCTCCCAGATCTATTTCCTGTTCTAAGGCCCCTCCCAGGTCTGACATCCTGTGTTCTAAGGGCCCTCCCAGCTCTGAGATTCTATACCAAGACAGCAGTCAATACAGAATTCTAGGGATCTAAGTTATTAACAAAATGAATTAGCTCCTATTAGAGACACATTTCTTCACAGTATTAACAAACTGGCAACAAGGTGTTAACAGGAGAGATTGAGGCCTGTTACAGCCAATTTGTGCTTCTCCAGTTTCAAGGTGTTAAAACATCAAGATTAGCACCTTCTGGCAAGGCCTTCCCTCCCAAAGGTCCTGCGAATGGGGCTACAGGATCTATATAGTCTAAGCACAGGCTGTAAGTGCTGAAAGATCCTAATTTCAATTCAGCTCCACCAGCATTTATGAAGCACCCACTGTGCGCAAGGCTCTGGGGCCACACAGGAAAGACCCAGCCCCCAGCCTCCAGAGTCTGCCTGCAACAATGCAGACACACACAGACACCAGAAATGCCAAAAGGGTGCTTCTAGTTTTTTGGGGGGATTTATTGATAATCTCCATCCCTTGCTATGCTCTCAGGAAACAACCTTTTGTAAAAGCTAACTGGAATAACATCACAATGGTGGAGAAGGAAAAGGTACAGCTCAGCTCTACTACACAACCCAATTACACATAACTCACTTCCCTGAACAAGGCAGAGTTCAAACGTATCCAGAGACCCTGACAGATGGAAGTGAGGATAAAGTAAAAGGCTTTGAGGGAAGTATCAACTGGCTAATTGATAGTGAGTGGCACACCAGATGGGAGCTTGTAGGTAATAGTACTGGAATCTCCAACTCCTCAGAACTAGCCAAGACTCCTGAGGAAAGAAGTCACTCTCTGGTGTCCCAGCCTACCCAAGGAATTAGGGTTGGGGTAGTGAACTCTGAAAGTGGGGCTACACACCTATTCCTTCGGGCCTTATTCATCTTTGTGTCACTCCCAGGGCCATACAAAGGCGAGACATTTAACGAAAAGGCACTGAACGGAACTGATTTTGCTGTTTCCTGAATGGATAAAATTAGACAAGAGATTTAATGGATCCACAATCTCACTGACGGGAGTGTTCCCACTAGAGGCTGAGATCTCAGTCACTCCCACCTTGTGATGCTGTGTACCCCTTATCCTGGTCTTACCAGAAATAAAACAAAATAAATAGAAAGTAATCTAGGAAAGAGGCACACGAAGCCTGCAGGCATCAACAAAAGCTTCATGTAGAAGGTGATATTTGGGCTTAGCCTTGAAGAAAACAGAATTACAGGAGGAGGAGGTGAGGAGAGAGGGCGTTCCAGGCATGAGCCAGTGCAACATGTGTATTGGCAATCAAAATGGGCTCTTAGCACTTAATTCAACCAAGTGCCCTTCAAGAGTTTGGCCTTTATTTCCTTGATTAAATTAGGAGTCTCTGATGGCCTCCTTGCCTCAAGGGAAAGCCTAGTTTATATGGGTTTGAGTGACATGTTTGTGACATCAGAGACTTTTAGACCACGTGGGTTTAAGTTACATTTTTGTGATGATTTTAGGTCACATGGGTGAGTCGCATATGTGACTCACCTTTGACCCCGAATAAGATATATAAAACCAGGGGTTGGCTTTCTCTTTTTCAGAGCTCTGACCTGCAGCAGTAGCAACCGTGACTCTGAGCCAGCCGTTATCGAGCTCCCGGCTGAACTCAGATGTTGGTAACTATGAACTGTATTTGGTCTGTTTATAAATGTATGTTTGTAATTTGTTCATATTTGCTCCGAAGTTCGGGGCGCTGGCTTTTCCCCCTGACCTAAGTGAATGATATTTGTATGCTGGATTAAAGTAAGATTGTGAACCCCTTAACGTTGCTTTCCTTAGTAAAGCAGATCAAAAGAACCTGGGTTTGCAGCATTTGCAGTCACAACGCGACTCACCCATGTGACCTATAGATTGGTAGTACCAATATTCTGCCAATTACTGTTTTGGGAAAGGTGATTTTTTTTCTGTTTTGGGGGAAAAATCCCCTCCTCTTTGGGGAGAGCTCAAAGACTTCAAGACTGACCTGCCTTGAGCACTCATGTCTTCTGTCTATCTGGTCTCTTCTATCTGCTCTTCCCGGATTTGAACCTGGGTTCTCTGATATCCAGTGTCTTCCATAACCAGTTCTCTTCTGAGCACACCACTGAACCACCCCACCATGGTGGGGGCCTCATGATGATCCTTGAAGTATTGCTATGTTCATGTCCTACCTCGACACACCCTGGCAGTCCTTGGTCTGATGGAGTTGACCCCAAGGGGGACGAAGCCTCCCCTGCACCCCAGGAGCAGCCAAAGTTTGTTTTCCCATCCCAGCCTGCTAGAGATTCAGATTTACTGTCTTCACAAGTGGCTGCTATGAAACAGAACCTGTCGTTATTCACAGCAGACACCATAACGTGTGTTGAAAGAACACGGTGCTACCTGAAGTCTTAAAAATGAAATACTGAACGAAAACGGAGCTAGTCCACTGGGGGAGGCCCATTCTCGATTGGCCCAACCATGCCTAAGTTAAACATTTGGCTTTCAAGAAAACACATATAAATTAATATAAAATGACTTGTCCTGGCACATGGAGGGCTCTGCCTTCAAACCCCTCTAAAAACAAATCTAATATACATACAACCAAACCCTCTACCTATGTCCGAGAGCCAGGATAAATATATTCGGTAATGAAGTCAGATCCTCTTAGAACATCTGTGAGTAAATTAGATAATTCTGTCGAACTATTTAAATGTCTTAGGAAACCCTCTGGGAGCAGGGAATGCTGGACTGGACATTGACTTTGGCAAGAAGGGCCAGAATATGAGTCCTTCCCCCTCCTCCCCCCCCCACCTCAAAAGAGGGAGGAGATTGAAATCAAGCCCCACAAACGTGAGTAGGCTTTTTGTCCCCTAGTCCGGGGGAGGTCTCAGTGTCCTGGCTGCTTTGGTGGCTCCATAATTCACATTTGGGATAGGTGACACGAGGAGGTTGGCTGGGAAGCATTTGGGGGCCAAAGAGGTGAGGGACCCCATCTTGTCATCACTTGGGTCTCCTGGGTGTAAAAATTCTTTACGTGTACTTACCCAGGAATGCAAGGACAAGTGACGGATGAGGCGAAGCTGTGTATACAGCCCAATCAGCTAGAGAGCTGGCTGTTTATTTATCTTTTACCAGGATGATGTTTGTGAAGTCTCTTGAGGGTTGGGCCATTGGAGGAGGGCTCAAGAAGCAGGCTGAAGCCCAAGGTAGTTTTGTGTTCCTTGGGAGGGGTCAGGCTAGCCTTGGCCTGTCACCACCCTTCTTTTTGAGCTTCATCTCCCATCACTTCCAACACTCTTATGTGCATATAAGAATTATAATGCACATAAGAATTATAATGCATTCCCACTGTCACTGAGAAAGATGGTGGAGTGCAGATCAGATTGGATTAGATGACCTAGGAGATGGGGATTTACAAGGAATTGATACCAATCTAAAAGGGTGGCTGCAAGTCTCCAAAAGATAAATGGTTAAATGGACAGATGACCCATGAAAGAAGGGACAGAAATTATAAATGATGACCTGAAAAAAAGTTTAATCAAAGGAACTCAAATTAAAACAAGTCTAAGACACCATGTCAAAACCTTCTAATTGGCAAAAATATATACAAATAAAACCTATGCTGGTGAAGGAAGAAGTTCACACATACACTGCTGGTACTATTGCAAATTAATTCAATGTTTTCAGAAAGTGCTTGGTAAGGACCTGACAGGACTTGGTAAAGACCTGATAAAACTGATCCTTATCCTTTGACCTTGCGATTCCATTATTAAGAACATGCTATTAAACAAATCTCTAAAATGGGAGGGAAAAGAACCTTGTCGTACTTAATGTTTTATAGCTGTACATTTCTGGCTATGGTATGTTTTTGTTCAAAAGTCTTTGGTGGCTAACCCCTTGGATAAAAGACAAATTCCTCAGGCGGGCACTGAAGGTCCTTCCCAATCTGGCTCCCAAGCCTGTTTTACAACAGTCTCCTTCATGCATTTTTCATTCCAGCCAAAACTACAAATTGTCTCCCTACCTTCCACCCTTCCCCTCCAAGCATGTGTAGAAGCCGGTCCCCATGTTTGCAATGCCTTCTCTCTCACCAACCCTCTCTCTTAGAATTCTTATCTTCCTCCCAGTCTCTGCTCAGGTGTCTCCTTCTTGGTAAAGCTTTCCTGGATCCTCCCACCTGTCAGCATTCTCTCCGTCTACCAAAACCTTGTGTTTATTTCTCTACATACATATTGTATGTATCCCCCATCAGCAGAATGTAAGCTTAAAGACAGGGATTGTTTCATTTTCAGCTTTATATTTCCAGGGCTTAGGACAGTGCGCTTCATGTAGTAGATGCCTAAAAAACATTTACTGAATTGAAATCTCAATGGGCCAACCTGGAGTCCTGAAATGGCAAAAAGTTCCAAGTACAGGAGCAGAAAAGAAAATATAAATTATACCTAATGACATATATACTATGTTTAATCTCATTAATAACCAAATGAATACAAATGAAATGAACTCTAAGGCACTACCTGACACTCATCCAATTGGCAAAAATAAGGAAAAAATTACAATACATCATCTTTTGGAGAAATATATGCGTTTATACATTGCTGGTGTTACTGCAAATTAGAACAATGTTTTTGGAAAGTAGTTGTGAGGTTTGAGGGGGGTTTCAGGAACCCCTCAGAGACTGGAGTATGGGAGGGGGTAGTCTGGAATGAATTCATAGACTCAAGCATTCTTTAAGTCAAGGTGGCAAAGGTCTATTGTAGTGCCAATATAGTGGGCAGAGCTCCTTAGGGAATTTGAATTCTTTAAGGAACTTGTCGCTTAACAGGAAAGATGCCAAAGCTTATATAAGAAAAGTAGTGGATTATCTGACAGATGTGCTAATTAGGTGACAGACTATATAACCTTGGTCACTGACATCATTCACTATTGGAAACCAGGGGAAGGGGCTTCTCAGGGGTGCACTTTGGGTCTGTTACGTCTGTGGTGAGATAGCTTTGAGAGCTGATGTCTATAGCTTGACCTCTGGATTGAACAGGATAACTTTGGGAATCAATACGTGATAATTCTGTGCTTACAAGACAGTCCTGTTTTAACAAGAGAATTTCTTCAGAGGTCAGCTTGTTCTTGTGATGGGGAAAGGTAGTTTATTTTACCGGGGGCCTGCTTATGAGTAATTGTGGGGAAAGGCAGTTTGTCTCACTGGGGCCCACTCATGGGTATTTGCTAGGCATGGTGTCCTTGGCTTGGGGAGAAAACTGTCAGGGATAGGGTTTTGAAGCTCGGGAGAAATGTGATCTTAGAGATGGGGTCTAAGCCCAAGTGCCCCATCAGTCAGGCAGGACACAATAAAATTCCTACGATGGATCAGTGATCTTGGGAGGGATCTAGTTACTGGAAACATACTCCAAAGAAGTCGTTAAAAAGAAAAAAGTCCTGGTTATAAAGGGGTATTTGTAGGTGTATTTCTAGCTCCATCACTGGTACCTGCACGAAATTACCAACATTGCCCATGGTTTTGGAATGCTTGACACACCCCCTCTTATTATCTCCCAATTTTGTTATCATTCTCAAACTATAATAACCTGCAGTTTTATCACGCACCTTCTGCCTCAATTCTCCTTAATGGCTTAGTGGGAAGTCACAGAAACTTGCTATTGGCAAAAAATGGGTCTAGATCTCAGAAGAAAAGGATGCTAGAGAACCAGGGATGGGGGACCTGCGGCCTCGGGGCCATGGCCTTCTAGGTCCTCGGGTGCGGCCTTTTAATTGAGTCCAAGTTTACAGAACAAATCCTATTATGGGGATTTCTTCTGTGAAGTTTGGATTCAGTCAAAGGGCCTCACCTGAGGATCTGGAGGGCCACATGTGGCCTTCAGGACCAAGGTTCTCTGTTCCTGCATTAGACAGTCTAAGCTGTCAAGGACCTCAGAGAACATCCTGTCCAAGCCTCCACACACACACACACACACACACACACACACACACACACACACACACACACACACACACACACAGTCCCAGTCCTCGCTCAGGTACTCATCACCTCACACCTGGACCATTGAGGTAGCTGCTGGGGGCAGGGGACGGGTGTCCCTGCCTCAAGTCTTTCCCCACTACAGTCCATCCTCCATTCAGATGCTAAAGTCATTTTCTCTAAAGTGCAGATCTGACCGTGTCTCCCTCCCACTCCCAACCTCCTCCAGTGGTCCTCTCTGACTTGCAGGATCAAATATAAAGTCCTCCATTTGGTGTTTAAAACCTTTCACAAGCTGCCCTATCTTTAACTGCTTACATCTCACCCTTCTCTATGCACTCTATGGTCCAGCTTTCACCGGCCTCCCTGCTGTTCTTCACCCATGACATGTCTCCCAACTTGGTGCATTTGCACAGGCTGTGCCCCCTTCCTGGAATGCTCTCCTGCCTCCTTTCCACCTCTTAGTTTTCCTGGCTTCCTTGGAGACTCAGTTCAGGCAGTTCCCCTCAGAGGTTAATGCCTTCCCTGCTCTGGTGATCTGCATTCTACTCTGTATAGATCTACTTATCCAGTTATTTGTATGCCATCTCCACCTAGAATGTGGGCTCCTTGTGGGCAGAGATACATGGCCTGTGCTTTCCTTTCCATCCCCAGCCTTGAGCAGATGCCTGGCACATAGTAAATACTTAACGAACACTTGTTAAATGACCGCTGGAAGGAGACTCTGGATTAGAGATAGAGGGAAAGTAGGAGTCCATCCCAGGCATGGGGAGCAACCAGGGCAAGGATGTGGTGGATAGAACGAAAGAAAACCAGCATGTGGCCAAGTCCTCCATTTACCCAATGCCGAGTAAAGGGCAGAAAGATGACAAGCTGAGCCAACAAACTTGGATACTTCCAGTGGTGGGGAGCTTACTATCTACTGAGACAGGCTAGTCTGCTTTTAGGCAGCTCTAAATTTTTAGGTTGGTCTAAGTAAAAACTGGGCAGCTAGGTGGCAGCAAGTAGAGCAGCAGGCCTGGAATCAGGAAGACCTGAGTTCAAATCTGGCCTCAGACACTTACTAGCTGTGTGAGCCTGGGCAAGTCACTTCACCCTGTTTGCCTCAGTTTTCTCATCTGTAAAATGAAGTGGAGAAGGACATGGCAAACCATTCCAGTATCTTCATCACGAAGAGGTAGATGTGACTGAAAAGTGACTGAACAACAATCATTTTCAGGAATGTGGCAAGGTCTGAAAATAATTTCCAGGGAGTTAAGAGAGATTTTTGAAATGGCTTAGTCTTCTAGTCTAAGGGGTCCACCAAAGCCCTCTGGTGGCATAAAGTCAGGAAACATAAGCTGGTGTTAACCAGGAAATTAGATCTGAGAACGCTGAAAGAATTTGTGAAGGTGGTTCCTGAAAGCTACTGGTGTCTTCTGCAGAATTCTGGAGGAGACAGAACTAAAGAGGGAGGAAGGGGCAGGGAGACAGATGACTTAAAACTATTCCAAAGGGGGATGAGCTGCCTTGGGAGGTGGCAGGTTCCTCCTTCCTTCTCCCCTCAAGCAGAGGCCAGATGACCATTTGTCTGAGGTGTTGGGAGAGGATTCCTGTGTATGGATGGGTCGGGCTAACTGGTCCCTGAAGTCCCTTCCAACTGTGAGATTCTGGGACTCTACCCAGAGGATTCAGCCACATTTACTAGACGGGGACAGAGGAGAGAGCTGAGGTTTGAGGGCTGTGCTAAGTGAGGTTTAGTGTCTAGGACTAAGGAGGGCGTGGCACTCCCACTGTTCTGAGCTCATCAGTCCACAACCGGAACACTAATCGTTGTTGGTGGAGTTGTGAACTGATCCAACCATTCTGGAAAGTAATTTGGAACTATATCCCAAGGGCTATAAAACTCTGCATACCCTTTGAACAAGCAATAGCACTACTAGGTCTGTATCCCAAAGAGATCAAAGAGAAAAAAGACCTTTTTGTACAAAATATTTATAGCAGCTCTCTCTGTGGCAGCAAAGAACTGTAAATTGGAAGGACGTCCATCAATCGGAGAATGGCTGAATAAGTTGTGGTGTAATATCAATGTAATAAGAAATGATGAGCAGGTGGATTTCAGAAAAACCTGGACTTACATGAACTGATGCTGAGTGAAGTGAGCAGAACCAGGAAAACACTGTATACAGTAACAGCCACTTTGAGTGATCACCAACTTTGATAGACTTAGCTCTTCTCAGCAATGCAAGATTCTAAGACAACTCCAAAAGACTCATGATGGAGAATACCATCCATACCGAGAGAAAGAACTGTGGAGTCTGAACACAGATCGAAGCATATTATTTTCATTTTTTTGTGTTTTTTCTTTCTTGTGGTTTGCCCCTTTGGTTCTGATTCTTCTTTCATAACATGACCGATGTGGAAATACGTTTACTATGATTGTACATGTATGGCCTTATGCCATCTTAGGGAGGGGGAAGGGGAGGAAGAAAAAATTTAGAACTCAAAATCTTATAAAAGTGAATGTTGAAACTATCTTTACAGGTAATTGGAAAGAGTACTATTAAGTGGGGAAAAAACAAATTTTAGCTTTTGTTACTTATTAGCCACAAAAACTGAGGTTAGTCCCTTTCTTTCCCTGGGCCTCAGTTTCCACTCCCGTAAAAATGAGGGGAGCGGCTTCTAAGGGTCCTTCTCACTCTTAGCAAGTCCCCGCTCCCCACCCAAATTCCCTAATTCTAGCCCAGAATGAGCTCCGCCAGATCAGCGCGGAGGGCTCCAGAGACACAGAGGGGGGAGGGAGTGGGGCAGCAGGGACAGCAGAACAGTCCAATTCTGTTTATTTGCAAGGAAAACTTTTCTTAAGGGTCCTCCAATTAGCACATTAAGTACTTAGCTCCAATTAGCTGGCTGTAATGTGAAGCACATTTGTGCAGGCAGAACGTGGGGCATTGTGGACGTCTGCATTTGCCTCCAATTACTTCGAGTTTAAGGCTCTCCGACGTGGCACAGCAACATTCTGGGGACCAGGGTGTGCTGTGGGCACAGCCGTCAGTGGATCCTGTGGGGGCGGCCGGGTGGAAGGAGACAGTGGGAGGCGGGCATGATGAAGCTATGTTTATGGAGTGGGCAGGAAAGCAATTTGTCCACCAAGCAAATAAATATTAGTGCCGGGCCATGGAGAGAGGCCACCTGGGAGCTTCTTGGGGAGGGGGGTGCGGGCAGGGAATTCCTTGGCCCTGAGGCTATCCTCCCCCATGCCCACAGAAATGCAAGACAGCTCACTTCTTCCTCCTGGAGAGAAGAGGCCTGGGTTCTAGTCTGGGGTCTGCCCTGGGCTCATCACTGTGTGACCCAGGCCAAGTGCCTTCTCTTTCTGGGCCTGTTTCCCCTTTTCTTAGAATGAATGGGGGTTTAATGAGATTAGTCACTAAGGTGCCTGCCAGCTCTAATAGTTCCTGTGCTAAGGTCCCCCCAACTCTAAAATTCTATATTCTTAGGCCCCTCCTGGCTCTGACATGCCATGTCCTAAGCTCTCTCCCAGCTCTGACATTCTCTGTTCTAAACTTTCTCTCAGCTCTGATATTCTCTGTTCTAAGGCCCCTCCCAGCTCTGACATTCCTTGTTCTAAGTTTCCTCCCAGCTCTGACATTCCCTGTTCTAAACTTTCTCTCAGCTCTGATATTCTCTGTTCTAAGGCCCCTCCCAGCTCTGACAACCCCTGTTCTAAGGCCCCTCCTCGCTCTGACTTTCTCTGTTCTAAGGCCCTTTTCAGCTCTGTTCTAAGATCCCTCCAGCTCTGACGTTTCTGAACATGGTAGCTATTCTACTTAACCAAACCTCATTACACACACACACACACACACACACAAATAAACTGTAAAGACACTCCATCATTGAGGGTTTTTTGTGAGGGAGGGGATTTACCCATTTAACCCTCCCTCCCTCCAAACTGAGCCCACACCTATGATATTAGGGCGCAGGGGGCAGCTTCTGAAGTGCGGGGTCACCTACCCTTCCCTGGTGCTCTCTGCTGCAGGCAGAGGGGACAGGTGGTGCTGGGAGCTGGCCATGGCCGAGGAGTCCAGTGGGTGGTGCCTGGAGAGGCCGTCCTGAGGAGGGGGCAAGATCCCAGAAGTCAGTCCATTCTGAGAGGCACCCGAGCCAGGGAACATGCCTGCAGGGACAGAAAGCACCCATGTGTCATCTGACAGCTGGTAACAAGCGCCCCTCACCCCATGTACCCACCGATCCCAGTCACCCTCAGACAGACTCGAGGGGCTCTTCTTCACCTAGAAATGAGCCAAGATGCCACTGTGATCTGGGTTCTACAAGTGGGCAGGACTAGGGATGGGCCAAGCCTATGGCCCTGGTGTGGCCCAGCTGAGGACAGGCTGGGGCTTAGGCCTAGGGGCCACCGGCTAGGAAGGCCATCAGTCAGCTGGAAACAGGCAGCCAGGATGCCCAAGGATCCTGGGATCCAGCCGTATGCCACCACAAGCTGTCTAGTCCAGCCCTTTTCCTTTCTGGATGAGGAAGCTGAGGTTCTCACAGAGTCACAAGATCAGAATTTCAGAAATTCAGCAACCAATCAATCATTTATTATATGCCTATTATGTGCCAGGCATCCTGGATCCCAGACTCATAGGATCATCGATTAATGAACATTTATTAAGCTCCTACTATGTGCTAGGTATTGGATTCATAAGGTCAATCAATTGATGAGTGTTTATTAGGCTCCTGTTATGTGCTAGGTATTGGATCCATAAGCTATTTAATCAATGAGCATTTATTAAGCTCCTATTGTGTGTTAGGTATTAGATCCATAAGCCAATCAACCGATAGCATTTATTAAGCTCCTATGTGCTAGGTGTTGGATCCATAAGCTAATTAATCGATGAGCATTTATTAAGCTCCTACTGTGTGTTAGGTATTAGATTCATAAGCTGATCAATTGATAAGCATTTATTAAGCTCCTATTGTGTGTTAGGTATTCATAAGCTGATCAAAGAGCATTTATTAAGCGCTTACTGTGTGTTAGGTATTAGAATCATAAGCTGATCAATCATCGAGCATTTGTTAAGCTCCTACTATGCGCTAGCTACTGGATTCACAGGGTCGATCAATCAATGAACATTATTTATAATGTTAATTCAAATAAAAAACAAAATCAATGAACAATAGGAGCTTACTAAAAGCTCCTACCATGTGCCAGGCACTGTGCTAAGCTCTGGGGATATAAATGAATGAATGAAATGATTCCTGTTCTCAAGGTACTCCAACATTCCCATGCCTGGCACAGAATGAATGCCCAATAAAAGGAGGGCAAGCATTCTTTAAGCGGCGCCCAAAGGAACCTCCTTCCTCCTAACCCCCAACAGTGGGTCCCACCTCTGCCTTGGAGCCTCTCAGGGCAGCTCGCTCCACTTGGGGCCACAGCCAAGCTGAACAGCTAAGGGCCCTTCCACTGTTTCCAATCCGTCCCCCAGCCCTGTCCTGGCCCCTGGGGACGGAGGTAACATACAAGCGTCAGAGCCAGGATGGGAGGCCAGGTCCTCCAGCGCCTTCCATATCCCACACAGGGACCCGAGGACTTTAGGGGTCTGAAGGACTGAACTGGCCAGGGTCAGAGGGAAGAACCAGAACCAAGTGGCGTTTAGGAGGAGACAGACGTCAGCTCCATGGAGAAGAGACTTTCTAACAAAGAGAACCGTCTGTGCGTGGCATAGGCAGCCTTTAAGGTAGTGAGCTCCCTGTCTCTGAAGATATGCAAATCACAATGGGCAGATCCTCAGTCACTAAAACTTTGGCCTAGGTCAGGGGGCTGGATCTAATGCTCTCTGGATTGCCCACCCCACCCCTACATTTATGGGATGGAGTTGCTTTTATTGTTGAGAATTCCCCAGGAGTTCCCTTTTAATCCAGAACATGAGAGAGTGTAGATGGGGATTAGGGCAGAGGTAGGAAGGACTCTGGGGAGGGGGAAAGCGCCCCCCCCACCGGGCCAGTGAGGGAGTCAGGCCCACAGAAGGGGGGTGGCACAGCCTTGGAAGGAGCCGATTCTGCAGTTTGAGAACCTCCTCTCCCCACGAGACTGGTCTCCCCATTCTGAACTAGTTCCTTATTGGGGCGGGGGGGGTCATTCTCTGTATCCGTGGAGCCATGTGCAGAGCCTGGCCCCCACCAGGAGCTTAATGCATGCTGACCTTCACTTAACGGCTCTGGGCCTCAGTTTCCTAAGCAGTAGAATGAGGGTAAGGCTGGTGACTTTCAAGTCTCTGACTCTATCATCTTCTAGCTGGCCCCTGGGATACAAGGCAGCAGCTCAGGGCCCTTGGGAGACCAGGCTGGAGGCCCTGTCTCTGCCATCACTCCCAGCTCAGCTGGGCGGGGACCTCACATTTCAGGGACTGAATCCTGGCCCTGCTCCTTTTCACCAATTCAGTATGGGAGGGTTTCTGCCTGCAGCCCCAAAGCTTCATGTTGGCTTCGGACTCAACCCTGCCACACACAAGCCTTTGGCAAGCACCTACTGTGTGCTAGGTACCGGGGCCACAAAGACCTGATGGAAAAACAGTCCTTGTTCTGAAGGAACATTCTGGAACACTGGCAGGAACACTGCTGGGTAATTAATTCAAGGGCAGATAGTTCATTAACATCTGGGGAAAGGGAGGGAGAGTTGGGATCAGGCAAGGCTTTCTCCTAGCAAGTGGCACCTGAGATGATCTTTGAAGGAAGTTAAAGATTCTAAGAGGCAGAGGTGAAGAGGGAGGGCATTCCTGGTAGAAGGCACAGCCTAGACAAAGGTATGGGAGTGAGAGATGGAACATTACAACACAGAAGCGGCAAACTGGCCCATCTGGTAGAACACAGAGTATGCAGGGGAATGATGTTCCATGCTATGTTGATTGATATGAAGCAGTTTGGGTGGGAGGGCACTAAGAGCAGGGGATGGCTATGAATAAGCTCCAGGTTGGGGGAGGGGAGCCTCACTACCTAGCCAACCTTCTTAGCCCTCAGGATGTTCCCAGTCTGGCTGAGGAGCTTGGCTTTGGCTCACACCTTCTCCCCACACCCCTACTCATCCCCACACCTGGACAGGTCTCAGGCCAGAGGAATCCCCCTTGGGTTCACCAGCCCCTCTCGGGCCCCTGTCAGGACTGAGCATCCCGGACCCTGCCTCCCTCAACCACTTCAGTGTGTAAATACATGTCATCAATCACAATTCACAATTGTTTAACCTTTGGCCCAAACATCTGTTCCCCAGGCAGCTGCAAGGGGGGCGGTGCTGAGAGCCAAAAAGCCCAGAGTGAGAAGCAAAGGAGCCCAGAGACAGGGCTTTGGGTCCCGCTCTGCCCCCAGCTCGCAGGATTCCCCCGCACGGGCCTCAGTTTCCCCATCCGCAAAACAAGACTGTACAAGAGGACTCCCAGCACTTGAAGGTTTGCTGGAGCTTTCCTGATGGCCACCAGTGAGGAAGGTGAGGCCGGGGCTACCCAGGCTCAGAGTGGGGACTTGCCTAGGTCATCCCACTACTGAAGGGCAGAACTGACATTCAAACCCTGGTCCCTCCTGGTACCCTGGCCAGGGCTCTTTCCCTGACCCTCTGCGGAGCAGACCCAGGCTTGCTTCCATACATATTTAATAGTGTGTGATCCCAGACTCTGAGGCAGAGAAAATGGACTTTCCACCTCCCCCCATCCCTGCCACCCTGGCACATCGCTGGAGACCTCCAGACTGCTGGGCAGATCTCAGTCAGAGCCGGGCTTGGAGATGCCCTGGGCTGATTTATAAAGGAGGAGACTGACGGTCAGTCACATAGGTACCAAGGACCAAGCCTGGCCCATGAATGTGCTTTCTCCCCATCCTCTCTCCCCTCACCCTGTCTCCCTCCTCCTCTGTCTCTCTTCCCCACTTCTGTCTCCCTCCTCTCTCTGTCTCTGTCTGTCTTTGTCTCTCTCCCTCCCTCTCACTCCCATTCTCTGTCTCCCTCTTTGTCTCCGCCTCTCTTTCTCTATCTCCCTCTTTCTATCTCTCTTTCCTCCACTTGTCTCCCTCCCTCCTCTCCCTCTGTGTTTCTCTTCCCCCCACCGTCTCCTCTCTCTCTCTCTCTCTCCCTCCCTGTCTCTCTGCTTTCCTCTTTCCTCTCCCTCCCCTCTTCCTTTTTCTCTTTCCTCTCCCTCCCTCCTCTCTCTTTCTGTGTCTCTTTCTCTGTGTCTCCTCTTTGCCTCTCTCTTTCTCTGTCTCTGCTTCTCTTTCTCTCTTTCCCTCTTTCTATCACTCTTTCCTCCACTTCTGTCTCCCTCTTTCCCTCCTCTCCCTCTGTTTCTCTCCCCCCATCTCCTTCTCTATTTCTCTCTTTCCCTCTCTCTGTCTCTCTCCTTTCCTCTTTCCTCTGTCTCCCTCTCCTCTCCCTCTTTCTCTCTTTCCTCTCCCTCCCTCCCTCCTCTCCCTTTCTGTGTCTCTTTCTCTGTGTCTCCTCTTTGCCTCTCTCTTTCTCTGTCTCTCTCTTTCTGTCTCCCTCCCTCTCTTCCTCCCCTGTCTCTCCCTATCTCTCCCAACCTAATGTAGCAGCCCTAGCTTTCTGCCCTGCTAAGAATGTTCCCATCATGGAGGGGTCTCTCCCTGTCTGCCAAGGTCTCCTCGGTCTCTCCAAAGCTGGGGCATCGCTGCACTCAATAGTGGTCCCGGGTCAGTGATGAGTAGGGGGTGGCAGGAGGGGTCAGGGAGCAGGGCGCAGCAGTTACCACAGGCCCGCCTTCAGGGTCCGCACCATCAAGGTGCCATGACAGGACAGGTGGCCACTCTCAGAGCTTTTGAGGTTGACAAGCGCTTGACGTGAGTCATGGGAAGCAGGTGCTATGATAAATAAGCCTCATTTTACAGAGAAGGAAACAGAGTCTAAAGCACTTGCCCGGGGTCCCATAGCCAGCACCAAGGCCAGTCTGGACCTCTGGTCCCCAAGACCAACCCTCCTTCCAGGGCACCAGGCCAACACGTGACCTTGGGCAAGTCACTGCCTCTCTAGGCTCTCAGGATGGTCCTGGCTCTGTATCTACAACCCCACAATCCACCGGCTGGGAACCTCACATTCCTTGTCCAGGACCCTCTGACCGACTGGGTTCTCTGACAAGGTCCCTCTTCCCCCTGGTGCCTCAGTCTCCCCACTTGTCAAATGGAGGAGGGTGGGCTGGAGGGAAGGGGAAGCATGGGCTCCACTCTGGCACTGCAGGCCTCTTCCCTGGACCGGAGTCCAAACTTGCTTTGAAGCCTGACTCCCTGAATGACGGTGCTCTGCTTCTCCATAGGATTGGCTTCTAGCCCTGACATATTTTAAAACCTGAAACTGTTCCAACTTTGAGGGAGAAAAAATAAAATTAAAACATTAAAAAAAAGTTTGGAGTAATCTGAGAAATCCCAATGGGCTGAGGCTCCACATACAGCTATTGTGGTTTCTTTGAAAAAACAAAAAAACAAGCCCCCAAATGAGTGTTTTCAACTGGAATAAAAAGGCCATTATCTGGTATCACTTCCCATGTGGTGCACCAGAGAATGCTGGCGACCCGTTTGGCCTGAAACACGAGCCCAGCTTTCTCTGGCTGTGCTATCTGTGGGAGCCTGGGAGCCATGGGAGCAGGCAGAGGACGTCAGTACGGGGAGGGAGCGAGCGAGGAAAACGTAAGGCTGGGACACAGACCCAGAGCTGGGAGGGCCCTGAGAACAAGGGATGTCAGAGCTGGCAAAGGTCTGGTAACAGGGGATGTCAGAATCGGGAGGGGCCTAGACAGGGGATGTCAGAGCTGGGAGGGGCCTTAGAACAGGGGATGTCATGGATAGGAGGGGCCTGAGAATAGGGGGATGTCACAGCTGGGAGGAGCCTCAGAACAGGGGATGTCAGAGCTTGGAGGGAGCTTGGAACAAGGAATATCAGAGCTGGGAGGGGCCTGAGAACAGCGGATGTCAGGGCTGGGAGGGGGCTTAGAACACAAGAATGTTAGAACATAGAACAAAGACTGTTAGACACCCAAGGATCTCCCAGCTCTGCCCGTTTTACAGATGAAGACAATGTCACTTTACAGACAAGGACAACGAATCCCTAAGAGAAGTGCTGTGTGCAAGGTCCAGGATGGACCAGTGGCCCCTGCCCCTGCATTCTCTGAAGCTCCTGGATGGGGCCTAGGAAGGTTTTGCAGCTGGAGACGGCTGGAGAGTGGAGGGAAGGTTTTGGAGGAAAGCTACCAATGCTCTCTTAGCGGCCACATCTAACGGCCTTTTCTCACTGCTCCTCGTTCTTGACCTCCCTGTGGCCCCATCGAGCCCCTCCTTGGGCCATTCCGCTCTGTGGCTCAGGCCCAGCAAAGCTTATCTGACCACTCCTCAGAGTCCTCTGCAGAATCCTCCTCCAGACCCCACCCTCCCACCATGGCTGATGCTTCTCTTCCCCCTCTCTAGGATTCCCCGACCTCAAAAGCTTCCACAGGCAACGATCACCTCCACGCACAGGATTCTGAGACCCAGCTATCCAGCCCCGACCTTTCTCCTACCTCCAATATCTCACGTCACCAATAAGAAACAAACAGAACTCATGACCTTTCCCCCCCAGCCCTCCCCACCTCCTGATCTCCCTCTTACTGTGGGGGGCTATGCTAGACCCTGGTCCAACCCAGGAGTCCTCCGGGGCCCTCTGACCCCCCATACTGAAGGGGTCCGTGCGACCTTCCTAACATCTCTCGAATACGCGCCCTTCCCTCCTCAGACACTGGTCTTCTCATCCCTGGACGTTCTAATGGTCTCTGGTGGCTGCCGGCCTCGGGTCTCTCCCCACTCCGGTCCATCCTCCCTTCAGCCACCAATGAGGTCGTCTCTCCCGCTCAATGACCTGCACCAGCTCCCACCCCCTCCAGGATCCAATGTGAAACGCCCTGACTTAGCCTTCAAAGCCCCTCACCAACGAGCCCCTCCTCCCTCTCCCAGCTTCTTCCCCCTCACTGAAGTCTGGCCATGCTGGTCATGATCCTCAGGTCCTCATCATCACCTCCTCCACACCTGGAATGCTGGCTTCCTTCCAGGCTCAGCTCTCATCCCACCCTCTGCGGGAGGCTGTTCTCAGACCCCTCCCCCCCCAGCACCTTCCCCTCTGTGATTACTACTCATCTGACCTGTGAAGTCCCTGTGCAGAGGCTCTCTTTGATGAGAACATAAGCTCCCTGAGGGCAGGGGCTCTTTTTGCCTTTGTATCCCCAGTTGTTAGCACAGAGGCTGGCACATAGTAGGTGCTTAATAAATGCATACCGAGGGATGGATTAAGCCCCTCTCTCAGATCCAGCTGTGTCTGTGGTTTACCCCCTGCCCCCAGCCGGGTTCTGAATGGGCCTGTTCTAGACTGAATCAGGAACTTCTGGCCTCGTTCCACTCCTCCCTCGAGACCGCCAGCCACCACTGCGGCTGCCTTACCTGGGAGCAGCTCGTGGCCCACAGGTCTTCCACACTTCCCATCCAGGCCATGCTGGGAGGCTGGGGGGACCTGCTGGATGCCCAGGCACTCATTCAGGACGTCCGGCTCGACCTCGGTGCATACATGCAGCTGGGAGATGAGCAAACAGAGGGTGAGCTTAGCCGACGTGGGTGCCAACGGCACTCTCACTCACTGAGGGATCTCTCAGTGGCCTTCTAGTCCAAACCCTACGTTTTATAGATGGGGAAACTGAGGCCCAGAGAAGGGACTTGAGGCCAAAAGCAAAGACGGTGAGTGGCAGAAATGGGAGTCGAACCCACGTCTCTTTCCACGCATAGATGTGGCTGTTTTGTGGGAAACCCTGAGCTCGCCATTGTGAGGGATCCAAAGAACAAAGCACCAATGGAAAGAACCACGGAGGCCCCTGGGTTCAAGGTCTGACTCAAGCGCAAATCCGCCGGCCAATGTCCACTGGCATCTGGCCTCCTTTAAATACCTAATGAGCAGCTAGGAATCTGAGGCAGAATTCGAACTCAGGCTTTTGACCCAGCACTTTTCACAGTGTGTGGTACATGCAGGGCACTGGATAAATTGCTGACTAGACTCCAAGGCCAGCATTCTGTATGTGCTGATGGGGAGCTCTCCCCCACAAAAGGTGGCTTGTTCCATCGCTGAGCACCGTTAGAAAACCATGGTCTTTGTAGTGGAAGAGCTGAAGGTCTAAGTGGGGCCACAAGCCACAGATAAGTGATCTAATATGAAAGTGTATGAGGGAGGCAGAAGGGAAGAGCATTAAGAGTTCAGGGGGAGGTGAGGGTAGATCAGGGATGGCTTCCAGGAGGAGGGGGCACCTTATCTGGGTCTATGGAGATAGGCAGGCAGGAAGGTGTGAAGGGAACAGGAAGATGGGAAAATGGGAGGGGGGCACATTTGGGGACGGTGAGACTTCCAGTCTGGACCTGCTAAAGAAGGAGGAAACTGAACCTGGGAAGGCTGGGGGTCAGAGGGCTCCCTTAAAACTGACCTTTCTGCATTCCTCGAACTGAGCCCAATACCCTGCATGCAATAAGTAATTAACGAAGAGACAGAAGAAAGGCTGCCCCAGGAGGCAATGAGCTCCCCATCACCTGGGGTGCACCCTTCAAGCACAGGCTAGGGATGCAGCAGGGACTGGATTACAGCCTGATTACAAAACAGCTCGGACTAGATTCTCTTCTACATTCCCTCTGAGGCTCTGGGACGTGGACCTGGCCAAAAGAACCCCTCCCCCCGCATGCCCCGGGGTCTGAACTGCCAGCCGTGCCCAGGCCCAGGGCACTGCTGCCTGACTCCCGAGTGCATACGGCTCCCGCGACTTGGCAGCTGCTCTCCATGTAAACGAACGTTTTGGCAAAAAACAGCCAAGACATGTTCTCGCTAACCACAATGTCGCTCATATTAAAACCAGCAGGAGAGGAGAATTAGGAAAGAAAAGCATTTCTAATTCTCTTTTTAAACACAACACGGCTGCCAAGTCGTTGTCATAATACAGGGCTCGGGTTACCCAGAAACATTCATCATCTCCCAGGGCCATTAAGGACAAGCCATTGTGGAGGACTTTACGGTTCTGTATCTCAGGCTCCCCTGGGCCCAGGCCACGCCCTTCAGACCCAACAGGGCCTGGGGAAAGTGGGTTAGCATTCGAAGCCCTGGACGGCTGTTTGTGCGAGATGGGAAGCGGGGCGCTCTCGTGCCTGTGAGGGCATGACTGCCCGTGTGACTCTGGGAGAGCCATCTGGGCTTCGGTTTCCTGGCCCGTAAAGGAAGAGGGTGTACCCTTTTCATTCTACATCAGCCTGAAGCTGAGCCCCTCACTGGCCTCTCCTGGGGACTGGAGGCAGAGTCTCCCCACGAGCATCAGAAGGCCTGGAGAAGCCGAGTGATGGGAGAAGAGGGGAAATCAGAGCCCGCTGGTAGCAAGCTGGACACTGAAGCAGAGCCCGCAACAGACGGGGCAGCAGGCCCAAGCACCGCCAGCCTGTGGAGCCAGAGGATCTGGCATGCCAGAGAGGAAAAGTATCGGCTCTGGGTTCAAATCTCTGCTCCCAGCTGGATATCTTGGCCTCTTCAAGAGGGGCCTCAGATAAGAGGCTGCACCTGTGGCTTTCGAAGCCCCTTTCTGGTTCTAGGTCTAAGACAGCGTGACCTTGAGTCAGTCACTTAACTTTCTCGAGCCTCAGTTTCCCTGTCTGTAAAATGGGGATCGTAATCTGTATACTGTTCCCTCCGGGGGGTGTTTTAAGGATATTCCTTTGGAACCTTTAGAGAGCTACAGACTTGAGAGGTGGAGCTGACGGTCAATGAACATTTGTCAGGCACCCACTGTGCCAAGTGCTGGGTTTGTGTTCGAGGCTAGGCTGCCGTTGGATCCTTGGGAAGGCTGGGCCCAGGCCACCCTGACCTGCTGATAACCCAGCAGCCGGCCCGGAGTGGGGTGGGGGGTGCCAAGGGCATTGAAAAGAGCAGCTTTGGGCCTGGACGGGGAGGAAACCAAGCCCAGAGAAGGGAAGTAGCCCACCAGTAAAATGGCTAAGGCTGGATTCAAACTCGGGTCTTCCTGACTTCTTCCTGACTCCAAGGGCAGGGCACTCATTCCGCTGGACTTCATTTTACAGATGAAGAAACTGAGGCCCAGAAAAGTGAAATGGATGGAGCGCTTGACTTCAGAGTCACGAAAGAGAGATTTCAAATTCTGCCACACAGTGTGATCACAGTCAGCCTCAGTCTTCTCCTCTGTAAAATGGGGCACAAACACCGGTAACATCTCTCCCCTAGGGATGCTGAGGCATTTAAATGAAAGAACGTAAAGCTTGGCGCACAGTAGGTGCTTCACACATGCTAGTTCCCCTCTTCCCCTTGAATCAAACAGCTTGTCTGAGATTCCACAAGCAGTGACAGGCAGAGGCTGGATTTGCACTTGTCTCTTTGCCACAAGTGCCCAGGCCCAGCAGGCTGAAGCCCCAAGAGGCAGCTCTTCACAGCGCTTACCTTTTTTCGTACCTGCTGCTCCTTGGCAGAGTGGGCTTTCACGTGCTTGCGTAGAGAGCTTGGGTCTGTGTAGCGCTTGGAGCAGCCGGGAATCTGGCAGGCGTATGGTTTCTGTAACCAGGTAGGGGGAGGACAGCATTAGAGACCCAGCTGGGCTGAGGACCCCCAGAAACTCCTGGGCCGGGCCACAGCCCTGGCTGGGCCAGAACTTTAAAGAGACTTTAGGGAACCGTTAGCCCAAATTCACTTATTTTACAGAAGTGGAAACTGAGGCAGAGAGGTCACTGAATTAGAGGCCAGTCAGGGGTCAAACTCAAGTCCTCCCGTGTCCAGGGCTAGCGGGTCAGACCCAGGGTATGTACCAAGAGGCCCTGGGGAGTCTGTGCTGGTTAGCTAGGGGCCTGTTACAAAGGGAGGAGAGCAGACCTGAGGACAAGCTTCTTCAGGACTGCCGGTCAGAGGCTAGGGGTCCCTGGGGTCCCTAGGGAGGGCAGCTGCAGCAGCGTCTGCACCAGGCCGGCTCTTAGGAACAACATGGCCCCTTGCAGGACACCCTGCCCTGGTCCTAATTTACATTAATAAGTTGTCTCTTTGTTTACAAAATAAAAGCTGAGGCAAACAAACAGTTAGCAGCAGCAATCAGACCCCTTGCACGCACAAGCACTCCCTCCCACAAGTACCCCCACGCACAAGCACTCCCGCCCACGCCGGTGCTGGGGCTCAGACACCCCAGGCACATTCAGAACGCATGCACACACTCACACCTTCAGGCCTTCACACAGACACGTGTACACACACACACACACACACACACACTCCCACATATGCCCCTGTCAGGGGTCAGCCGAGGCTTTCCAGAAGCAGAGGCCCCGGGCCACACACCAGGCTCCTTCGCTGTTACTAGCCCTGCCTGGTCCCCCTCATCTCATCCTATAAGCCCAGACCCTGTCTCTCAGCAATGGCCGAGGCTCTCTCAGGCCCTCCAAAGTCCCCAGGCTTAGGGTGGGGGCAGGGGCCAGGCTCTCGAGATTTTGTGGGATTGCAAGCTCCCCCTTACCCCTTGTTGAATGAGGCCTGGCTAGGCCGAGGGTATAGCTTGAAGCTGCTCCCCCAAAGGCCCAGACCCTGCAGAGCCAAGCCTAGGAGAAAAAAGCTCCCAGGAATTCAGAGGGCAGGCCCTGCCTTTGAGTCCTGTCTGAGCCTAGACTGGAACTGCTTAATTGTCTTCCTGTAGTCCCCGATCCCAACCTGGGCAGCTCCGTTCTCTCCCTGCCCCCGACCTCATCTGCCCCCCCACCCCAACTAGGCAACTCCATCCTCTCCTCTTCTCACCCCCCACCTCACCTGGCTCAGCCAGGTCTCTGGCTGGATCCACTGACACTCCTGTGACAGGGAAGAAGAGTCACCTCCATTCATGAATTGTGCTTCTGTTTACCCTCCTGCTCTCAAAGCTAATACTTTTTTCTTATCTAAGTGAGGCCTTCCACCTGGAGCAGAGGAGGTTTGGCAAGGGGCAAAGCCAGGCGAGCCCTGACTCCTTGGCGTGAAATGTCAGCAAACCCAAGGTACCTGTGCAATCTGAATGCTCTTTCCTTGCATCTGCCCCCACCTGGGGCAGAAGGGCCTTATGCTAACGAACAACTAACTTTGGAAACAGAAATATCACAGAAGAACAACCACGATTTTCTAACTCTCCTACTATGCTCTGGGAGGTTGCCAGGGCATTCTCACTGGCCACGGGCCCTGGAGAAAACCAGCAGTGGAGTTCAGCCAGTCCCAAATCAGTACCTTGTGTCTGCCTGTCACCTACAGAAACAACGGGCAGCGGAAGTGGCTCCCTAGGGCTCCCAGCACCCAGAAACAAGGCAGCCTCCAGGCTCTGCCCTCATCTCAATTTCATCAGATGGGAGAATCCTGGAGCTGGATCCTGGATCCTCACAGATGGGGAATCTGGTGCAACCCAGGGGGGTGTAGTAGATAGAGCACAGTGGATCTGGAGGCAGAGGGTCTGGGTTCAAATCCCTAGCTCCACCATTTTCAATTACTTGTGTCACTCTGGGCAAGTCCCTTCCCGTTCCTGGGCCTCAGTTTCCATACCTGTAAAAAGAGGGGGATGGTCTCCAGGGTCCCTCCCAGTTATAGAGCTAGGACCCTCGTAGGAGCCCATGAGTGCAGGAATCCCTTCTAGGACGTGCCTCCAGATCCCTGTAAAGCTTCTCTCCTCAACCAGCTGCTTCCCATCTGCCCCCAAACACACTCAGGCCTCTTTAATCCTAAACAGCAACACTGCACCCTCAAATACCCTCCCCCTACCAGGCTCAATTACCCAATTACAATCAGAACCCCTGCCTCTATTTCCTCACAGTTCCCTCCAACTCCTTAAGACTTGGTTCTCCCTCAGCTGACGCTAATTTCTTTCAGGCCTAGCACTAACGAGGGTAAGGCCACTGGTGCTTTGCACCAGGGCACTGATATTGGAGAGTTTCCCAAGTCGACAGTGTCTAGCACTTAGCAAGAATCACTGGCCTGAACCCAGAGCTTCCAGATGGGGTTGGGGTGAGCTTCTTCCCTGCCCTCCCTGTGTCTCCTCCAGCCCTGTGGATGCCCCAGCAGCGGGGCCATGCCAGGCTTTTTCTCCCTTCCCCTTCGCTGAGGATGGACTGATCAGCGCTCCAGCCTAGCCATATCAAGGTTTATGGATTTGTCCTGGGGGTGGATTCCTAGATAGAGCTCAGCTCGAAGGTCACCGAGGAAGCCCCCCCCCCCCAAGTCTGATGGCTTCTCCTGGGCCCCTCACCTCGAGTCCTCTGCTGACCCTTCTCTTCTCCCCGGGCTGCCATGGTCCTGATTCTCAACACCCTCTTCCCAGCTGTCTGACAGTTCCTTCCTCCACCCTTTTCCTGGATCCCTTCGGCTGGGTGCCCCCTAGGCTCTGTCCTCCCCGCTCTTCCTTCAGAGGCCCTTCCCTCCTGTGGCCTCGGCTGCCGTCACCTTCAACGGCTCCCAGTGATCTCCAGAGGAAGACTGAAACTCCCGAGCCCGGCATGAATGAAGGGCTGACAAGCTCCTCAGAGGGGCCCATCCCGCTGTCCCAGGCTAGGATTGGCGCTCTAATGCTGCTGACTGTGAGTTTAGATGGCAAGGTTCTTCTAGCATAGACTGGACTCTAGGATGACCTGTCTACCTTTGAAAAGCCTGCCTTCCCCACCTTCAGCTGGCGACCCTAGACTCAACTTTGCTCCCTGTACAATGGGCTGGTGGAGGATGAGTGTACCCCGAGGGCTGACCGGGAAGGTCAACAAGAAAGTTGTACTGTACCTTGGCGCTGGAGAGGCTCATGGCTGCATTTAGAGAGAAAGGAGAGAAGAAAGGAGTGAGACCAGGAGGCGATGGGGACAAGGAGACAGTAATGAGGTTCACTGAAGTAAGGAAGAGAGAGAAGAATGTGACCCAGCAGCCTGGGAAGGCCCCTCCCCCAATCCAGCCCCTTCTGGTCAGGCCTTAGCCTCCCACTGCCGACTTAGAACCTCCCCCTCCCCCTGGTGTCCCTAGGACCAAGCTTGACCCCTTTCTCTCTCACCCCACTGGGGTACCTTTGAGAGCCTGGGGGCCTCCTAGAGGCCACTTTACGAAGCTCCTTATAAACTCCTCATGCAAAGGAATGGAACATTCTTCTGCTAAGACTCTTCCCCTGATGTCCTCCCATGAGGCCCCAGGGGCCCCCAGGCTCTCAAAGGCTACTCCAGTGGGGAGGAAGAGAGACGAGTCAAGCCTGGCTCCAGGGGCCTGTGTCCAGCTAAGTAGGCTCATCCATAGGCCCCCAGCATCGCCAGAAGGCTGTCACCGAGACATGGGGGATTTAAGGGCTGTGCTGGAGGACAAGGCTCAGATCCTGCAGTGGGTGAATCAGTCAGTCATTCAGCAAACATTTAAGAAGCCTGACTGCGTGTCAGGAATGGTGCTGATAAGCATGGGAGGCAGGAGGAAGGTAGAAGCCTTCCTGCCCTTGAGAAGCTTACATTCTGTCCATCAGTAAGCACTTCTTAGGGGCGTATGTGGAGTACTGGAGATACACAGATCAAAGTGAAGCCGTCCCTGCCCTCAGGAAGCTTATAGTCTATATCTGGGGAAATAACAGGGAGATAAATCAATCTGAAATCTATGCAAGGTAGCTTCTTTGGGAGATGAGGAGGTGCCGGCAAGCTCCACGGAGGAGCTTCAAGCCACACCTCACAGCAGGCTGCCAAGGGCTGGCTTCATCCTGCCAGGGCACCCCGGCCCCCAAGTCCCCGTACCGTCTTGGTTTCCTCCTGGGCACTGAGGGAAATGGCTTGTTCTTTGCGACCCTGGGAGAGGACAGATTCCTGGGCGGGGGGGAAAGAAGGACCCACGAGCTAGTTCATAGTTGGTTAATCTAGGGATGGGGATCATTTAAGAGAGCTAGGCTGGGCTGACCTGTGCCTGACAAAGTGGCCCCCAAGATCCACCCATGTCCAGTAGGCAGGGAGCTGCTAGCGAAGGTGCCGTGCTTCCACGGTGGACCATCACTGTCGGCACCCTCCCCTGCCCCTCCCCACATTCCTGAGAGAATCCAGAAGCAGGGAAGGAGCTTGGCTGCCCACTGGCTGATCAGAGTCATTGCGTCTTCAGGAAAACACCAGAAATGTGTACTGTGCCGGACAGAATCTGGTGAGGGGCACAGCCAGCCCCCAGAGAAAAAGAAGTTGGCAAAGCTCACGTTCCAGGACCATACCAGCCACGAGTGTCAGGGAATGACTGTCCTGGCTAAGTGGCGGCTCCTGTTTCTGATTTTTCTTCGTATTCCTAATGTTTAGCACACTGCCTGGTATACAGCAGATGCTTAATTAATGTTTATTGATAGCTGTAAGCTCTTGAAGGGCAGGAGCCCCCATTTCTCTTCATTATCTCTTATTTCTCTTGATTTCTCTCCCTGGCCTCCCCCTGAAGCCTTGAAGCCCTGAAGCCCTTAAGAACAGACCACGAACACAGCAAAGGTTTAATAAACACGTGCAGTGTGGACAAACAGGCATCGTGATTCCTGCCGGCTACTGGTACCCTTGCCACTATCCTGTATTTCCTTTGTATATAAACTTTTATTTCCTTCTGTGGGACCCTGCTGTTTCTCCCTAGAGAGTGTAAGCTCCTTGAGGGCAGGCATGCCTAGGTATGCCCACTGCCAGCCCAGTGCCTGGCCCACAGTAGGTGCTTAATAAATGCTGGACTTATAGATGGCTGAGAGTCCCAAAGACTGGAAGCTCCCTGAGGTCAGGCCTGCCCAGGTATGCCCACTGCCAACCTAGTGCCTGGCCCATAGCAGATATTTAATAAATGCTGGATGATTGGGAGTCCAAGACTAGAAGCTCCTTGAGGGCAGGGACACTGCCTGGCACAGTTCCTGTATATAGCGGGTGCCTGATAAATGCTTATCAAATGAACTCATCTCTTGGATATTTGGGGAAGAGGACTCCTGGTCACAAGCTGACGTTCTTGGGTGTCCCACAGATATGTTTCAGGGCTGATTCTGTCCCATTCATTTTCATGCTCTGCTTCCACACCAAGATGGGATAAGATAAGTTAGAAAGTCCCAAAATGGAATGGGAGAGAAGAGGGAAGTGAGGGACCTGGAGCAAGGCATAGAGGGCCTAGGTCTCCAGGATCCCCCCTGCCCATATCCCAGGTTAGGGGGCTACCCTAAAATGCCCAAAAGGAAGGCACAGGAAGAAAAGGGTTGTGACACCATCTGGGTCTCCCAGAGGAGACACAACCATGTGTGTTGTTAAGCAAAATTGTCTCATTAGCATGGCTTTTGTTTCTTTTGAGTGGAAGTACTTTCAGCTGTTAAGTGCTAAGCCCCAGGCCCAGGGCCCTGTCAGGTGTGAAACCTGTGCGGGTGTGGATTGGTGACTTAGGAGGGGCTTGAGAACGCCGGAAGCTCGCTGCGAGGACGGGTGAGCCGGAAGACAACTTCAGCGGCTGCGGCGGCAGCGGCGGAAGGTGTGGAAGCCAGAAGCTGCGGAAGCCAGAAGCTGCGGAGGCAGGAAGCTGCGGAAGCGGGGCTTACCCGAGTGCGAGCAGGAACGTGAGGCCAGTGAACATGACTTGGCTAAATACTCTCTTGCTTTTCTGTGGCCTCCTAGTTGCCCTTGTGAAATGGGCTTTCTGGGCCTGGAGTCTTTTTGTCAAGATGTTGGAATGGGGAGGCTGG
>CM053626.1:315199077-315236639 GCA_028646595.1 Phalanger gymnotis
CTCTCATACCTTGCGATTTCGGACCATTCAAACATATACATGATTATATTTGAGATCATAAATTCGGCCTTCCTACTACCCCATGTTCTGCTGAAGGCTGGAGTGGGGAGACAGGGCAGAGAACATGCTTAATTTATCACGATAACCACTTTGCTTTTATGAATGGCTGAACAAACTAGCTGAGGGCAGCCAAACCCCGGAGAGACACCAAAGCCTGATTTTCTGTAAAATGACGAGGCTGGACCAGTTCAGACTCACAGAACCTCAGGCTGAAAGGAACCAGTGTGGTCCCCTGGTCCAACCTGAACATGTACAGAAATACCCACTATGACACATGTTATATGGTTATCTAGCTTTTTCTTGCAGGGAACTCAATACTTCTAAGACAATCCACTCCACTCTTAGAGAGCTTGAATTGTTAATAGGTTCTCTGTGACTCTGAGGGCCTAAATCCTTCATTCTTTCCAATAGGGGTTAAGTAACCTGCCCAGGGTCACACAGCTAAATGTCTGAGGTCACATTTGAACTCAGGTCCTTCTGACTCTAGGGCCAGTGCTTTGTCCATGGTAGCACCACCTAGCTGCCCCCTTTTGCTTCTTTTTTTCCCCAAATCCTTTTAATTATAACTTCCTTGTTCCTGGGTGCGGCTTCTAGGACCAAACAAAACCAGTTTAAACCCCTTTTCTGCAGGACAAGCTCTTTAAATTCTTCCATTTTCCAGGTCAACATTCCTTCCAAGGATCCCATATGACACGGACCTGAGGCCCTTCCCCATCCTGGCTGCCCTCATCTGGATGTTCTGCTAACTCTGGGGACCCAGAATTGAACTTGACCTTCCAAATGGGGTGTGCTCAGGGCAGGGGACCATGGGACTAGTTATTAGCTCCCTTGTTCTGGCCAGCTCAGGAAAGTGGTCAAGGATGGCCTCTCAATGTAGCCTCAGCTCCCAGGAGCTTGTTCAACTAAGTCACATGGGTCCCAATGGCCACAAAAACTCCCCAGGTCATTTTCCTAAGAACTGTCTTCTAGCCAAATGCCTCCCTCACCCTGTACTAGGACAACTGATTTTTTAAGCCTTCCTGTAAGCCGTCCATTTATCCCTATGATTTCTAAGATCCATTCTATCTCTGACTTATCTATTCTACCTCCCAAAAGAATAAGCCCCTTGAGGGCAGAGACAATGTAATTTTTTTAATCTTTGTATACTCGGTGCCCAGCACATAATGGGGCTTCACAAAAACTTGTCTGTCTGGCTGACTGACATGAGACATTTTGGAAAATGGCTGATGAATTAACTCATGGTTGAGGGTGGGGTGGGGAGGGGAAGAGATGCTCTTAGCTTCCAATCTCTTCTTTCCTCACTTCTCTGAGAGAGTGTCTTTACTCACGCCACAGTGCAAGCTTTATAATATCTCAGAATCTCATGGCTGGCAGGGGCTTGTGAGAACATCCAGGCCAGCCTCGAGCAGAACTGGAGTGTCTTCTACAATATGTCCCCAAAAGGATGCCTGAATGTCTGTCTTCGTGACCTCTGGCAAACTGTGGTGTCACCTCAGATGAGCCCACACTCCTCTTCCCAAAAGAGATCAGGGTTTACAGGATCAGAGTACAGGTGTAGCTGGTCGTGAGAGGCCATTCAGTCATTCCCTTTGTTTTGCAGATGTGGAAATTAGAGAAGAGCTTAAGGGACTTTTCCAAAAACAGAAAGGTCGTGAAGTGGCAGGTTCAAACTCACATCCCCTGACTCCAAATTCAGTGTACCAAATGGCCTTCGTTTTCTGTTGTGTCCCTTCGGGTCATCATCATTCTCCTTCTCTCCCTCCTGTCAATCAGTGGCTGAAAGGCCCCAGGAGGAAAGCTCTGTCTTGCCCACCTACTCCCTGGGCTCCCACCTATTGTTAGTAGGGATTGGAACAGAAGCAGGTAATTTGAGCCACTGCCCAGAGGGCCTTCTTCAAGCTTGCTTTCCATTTAGAGAGTAGCTCAGCAACCTGGGGACTGTCCTTTGGTCACTTCCATCTCTGGACATGTGGCCAGCTGATCTCCTTTACATGTAACTGATGACACCCTTTGTTACAGGATTTCCTGGTGCCTTGTCCCATGCCCAGACCAGGGAAGGTGCTTGATAAATGCCTGCTCCTTGATGCATTATTCATTATGTGGTGGCACCTGCTAGAACACCCAACATGTACCTCTCCACTGCCCTGTGTGATGTTCACTTAATAATTTTCTGTAACTTTGGAGTGCCATGGCTTGCAAAACACGGGCATTAATTATATGTGTGAACGAATTATTGTTAGTATTGTCTGAATTAGAGCAAGCCAAGATGCCAAGTTTTTTCAATAGATAGGAGTCTGATGGGGGTTACATGAGACTAACAGAGCCCTCCTTTTTGCCCTTGCCCTTCCAAGTTAATGACTTTAAGGCTCACAGAGGGATGTCCAGCCAAGTGGAAGTCACCTCAGTTTCTCTAGGGCCTCTGCAGAGAGAGGAGAGAGGCGGGCCCTTGTTCATACCAAAACTTGCAGGGACTAAGTCGTAAACCTGGTTAGAATCCTGCCCTCCTCTCCCCTGCTCCTCAACTCCACGAGATTCTGGTTCAGGCTGTATAAGACTGGCCCAGCTGCCTATGGGAACCTTGAGGTTCCCGGGCAATGCACTAACTGGCCCAAATCATTCCCTGAGAGGATAGAGGTAGTGGGAGGAAGTTAGGGGACAGGGAAAGATTCTGCCTGCTAAAGAATGATCTGAAATCCCAGAGCCAGAGGTCACCTGGACTCTTTGGACCAATTCCCTCCCTCCTCTCCTGTCTGAAAGTAATGCAAGAAAATGAAGAGAATGGAATGGCGAATTCTTAGCTCTAGGAGAGAAATAAGGAAGCAGCTTGGCTTGGTTTGTGTGCTGTTTTGGTGAGAGAAGTAAGGAAGTGAGATAGTTGGCACATTAGTACTTCAATGGAAGTAACAAAAACAGGATGACTGGGTGCTACATTGTTTCAATAGGTACAATAAGGAGGTGAGACTGTTGAGACATGGTTTCAACAAGTGCAATAAGGAAGTGGGATGGTTTATGTTTATACAGACGGTCATTTTTTTGGTGAATCTGCTAGAAAAACTCTTCTGAAAGGAAATGGGAAGGCATACCTTTGATACCACCCTCCCACCAACTTTAGAATCCTGTCCTCCTTCCTCTTCTTGCCTGTCTTCTTCCCTCCCTCCCTTTTCTTGCCCTCCTAAAGGCTGGGGTGGGCTGGGTGGGGAGTTACCGTGTCCAGATGAGTACGCTGGTGCTTTGCCCGGTCGCTGGAGTTGCTGAAAGCTTTCTGGCAGCCGGGATGCTGGCACAGGTAGGGTTTCTCCCCTGTGTGGCTCCGGAGGTGAATCTTCAGGTTCTCTAGCCGAGAGAAGGCCTTGTTGCACCCTTCAAACTGGATACAAGGAGAGAGAGAAAGTAATTAAAATGGAGCTGGGGGGAAGGAGGCAGGGAGGGTTTGGCTGAAGCATCTCTCAGACGGTACTGGAAGGCAAATCCTAACCCAAGAACTGACCCTGTGTCCCTCCGTCCTTTTCTCCTCTTCCTCCCACCACCATTTGGAAACATGTGCCGTGATTTCCATTAGAATCTCCTTCCAAACGGCACAAGGTTATCCTGAAGAGTGAAGCTTGATAGGATTGACTTCTCCAAAGCCTTAGGAGGCAATGGCCAACAAGGTGGAAAAAAGAGACCCAAGGAGTCAGAAGATGGAAGCAAGACGGGCAGGCTGGGGAAGCCCGCACATTCTGACACACCTAGAGATGCTTTGCCAGCCTCACTCCCAGATGGAATGAACCAAGCATCACCCAGGGGAAAAGAGGAACCAGGTGTCCCCCCAAGCATCATAGATTCTCTAATCTGAGAGGGATCTGAGTGGTCATCTGATCCATTCCCTCATTTTAGAAGAGGCAGCCTGGTGTGGCAGAGGGCAGACTGGAGGGAGCAGCAGATCTGGAATTCTACCCTTGCTCCCTGATTCCAAGTCTGAGGCTACAGGCGGCAGAAGTGGGGGTGCAGCTGACAAAAAGGGCCAACCCTAACACTGAGATTCTGCTCACCTGCTGGATCCAGACCTGAGTTCCTTCCATTATGCTGCCCTGCCTCTCAGAGAAGCAGAAATACTTCCTTAAAACAAAGGCAGGAATTTGGACTTTGCTTCCCCAAGCTTGATTTGTGTGCCAATCAAAGAGGACCCTGGGAATAAGGCTCCCTGAGGTTTGAGAATCCATACCCCGCCCCCATTTGGTACTGCAGGCACAAATTTACAGTTAGGGATTCAGCAGGAGTTACAAGGAATTTTCGAATCCCAAATTAGACAATTTCCCAGACTGTGAAACTTGAATCAGCACTGGACAGAGACAATAAAAAAACTGACAATCTTAGTCTAGGGTGTTATTCTGTTCGCTAGGTAGGTGTGGTGTCTCACAGCCTCAACAATGAACTAAGAAATGTCAGCCTATCTTGGTTAGAGGAAGGAGTAAGAGAGCCTGGGAGATGTCTCTGAAGAGCTGAAGCCCAGCAGATGTTAGCAGAGAGCAGCTCAGTGACCACAAGATGAACAGGCTGCCCAACACACAGTGAGCTGCCGGCGCTGAGAGGACACCAGACAGACAGTGCCGACAGAGAGCAGCTCCATGGAGAGAGCCCGTCTGCAGCCGGCAGAGATGGAGATGTCATTTGTCCTGGCCACACTGGTGCCCTCCATGTGCATTTTTCCATTTTTCTCGGTCACAAGTATTCTCTTTGTGTTTCCTTCCTCAGTGGTGGTGTAGCGACCTGTGGGTGGGGGTAGCCCGTGTGTGCACAGAGGGATCTTCTCTGGATACTTTGTTTGGCAGTTTTCCTTTTAATTCTGAAATTCTTTATTTCTATTATCATACAAGTCTCAAGATCCAGGTTCTAGTTGTGGCTAGCTGTGCGCCACTAATTGGCTTTGAGACCTAAGGTGAGGCATTTTCTGGCTCTGGGTCCTTTCTCAAGTCAATCAATGAATTGAACGATTTCAAAAGCGCCTCCAACTCTCTCTCTCTTCTTTTTCTCTCTCCTTCTCTCTTTTCTTCCCCCTCCCTTCTGTTTCCCTTTTCTTTCTCCATCTCTCTCTGTTTCTTTCCTTCTGTCTCTCTCCCCATCTCTGTCTCTCTTTCCTCTCTCTGTCTCTGTCCTCTATCTCTCTGTCTCTTCTTTCTCCCTCTCTCTTTCCTTCTCTTCCTCCCCGCCCCTCTCTCCCTTCTCTCTTTCCCTTTTCTCTCTCCATCTCTGTTTCCTTCTGTCTCAGTCTCTCTCCCTCCTTCTGTTTCTGTTTCTGTGTCTCTGTCTCTGTCACTCTCTTTCCTTCTCTCTTTCTCTCTCACTCTCTCTGTTTCTGTGTGTCTATCTCTCCATCTCTGTCTTTGTTTCTTTCCTTCTCTCTGTCTCTCTCCCCATCTCTGTCTCTCTTTCCTCTCTCTGTCTCTCTGCCCAGTTCCACAGGTCTAACACTTTAGAGTCATCCTCAGCTCTTCCCTTGCGTCTGTCCTGTTCTCTTCATTCAAACAGCCCCAGACCAAATTGAGGCCCTCGCTGCCTCCTGCCTGAGTCACTGCAGTACCTTCGCTCCTCTCTCCCCTCTCCTCTGCCTCCTCCACACACTGCCAAAGTGAGGTTCCTAAGGCATCGGTCTGACCCCATCACCCCGATTCTCCTCTCAAAGAATTCCAGTGGCTCTCTATTGCCTGTAGGATAAAATGACAACTCCTGTGCTTGGCATTTAAAGCCCTTTATAAAAGAGCCCCAAGCTAACGTTCTAGGGGGATGCCACATGGCTCTCTCACGTCCTCTAGGCAGCCCGCTGACTGCTTTGATTACCCAAACTGGCCTAGCTGTTGTTCCTCAAATGCAACCTTCCATCTCACCCTCATGCCTTTCTTTAGTCTGTCCTCCAGTCATGGAACACTCTCCTCTCTTGCTCCCATCTCTTGCAGCTTCTAGCTCCTTCCCAAGCCCCAGGAGGGCTGCCCCCTTCAAAGGCCTTAGTGCCTTTAGTGGCCCCTGCCTTGCCAAACCGCTTTTCTTTATTTGCACTATTCGACATCTATTTCCCTAGTGAATGTTTTCTTAGCCCAGTCGTCTTGCTTTTGTATCCTCAGTGCCCAGCATGCTGCCTGCCATGTAACAGGAACTTAATAAATAATTGATTGTCTCCTTTTCCAGGAATCTACACCCCCAGTTTTTCCCAGAATAAAATACAAACCCAAACTTTCTGAATAATACAAGGCAAGGAGGAAAAACCCACAGCCTAGACACCCAGGATCCAGTGACAGCCCTTCTATTAACAGTTAACTGACTGAGCCCAGGCACTGCACTCAGCATCTCCGCCTGCCACTCTCCTTGGCACGCCAAGGGGACCCCCTTCCAGATCAGACAGCCTAGACTTCTAAGACCGCCTAGCTAACAGCTTGACATTTTGGGGTTCTGGGGCTTGAACACTCCAGAATTCTAGAATTCCACATTCTGGAATTCTGTGACCAACATTCGAGATTCTATGATGTTAATATCCTAGGGTTCCAAAGTCCTCCCCCTCCAACTCTAGGCCATCAGGAACACCGTTACTTACGATGGGATGGCTGGGTTATCCCCTAAGTGCTACTTATACATCTGAAGCCTCCTGTCTGGGGGAGATTGTGGCCAGGCTCTTCTGGGCTGGGGATGGCCCGCTAAGCTTCTGAGATGCCAACCCGTAATAAATGCCTAGAGTGTGGATAGTACTGCACGGATTACAAATCATTTTCACTTGTCCTGTCCCATTTGATCCTCAAAAATAGCCCAGCAAAGTAAGGGGAGGAAAGATTTTATTCTCATTTTATAGATAACTGCCATATATGGAGCCGCATATTATTTATTTTTATTATAATAATAACTGACCTATAAATAAAACCTTAATTGATCAACATATGTATTTCACATATACTAACCTTCCTGGGCCTCAGTTTCCTCATCTGTAAAATGGAGAGGTTGGGATGGATAGTCTCTGAGGGCCCTTCAGTTCTAGATCTATGATCCCATGATGAAGTCCTGCCTTAGGCACTAAGTAGCTGTGTGACCCTGGGCAAGTCACTTAACCTCTTAACCTCAGTTTCCTCATCTGTAAAACAGGAGGTGGTGGGCAGACTCAATGACCTCTAAGTTGTCTCCTAGCAATAAATCTAGGCTCCTTTAGTCCTATGATCTTTGTCTTGAATCCGAGCCGGGGTATTGGCAACGTTCTGCCTCCATCTTCCCTCTCCAACCTCTCCTTCCCACTCAGATCAGCTGTCTTTCCACACCCAGGCACAGATGGCTCCCGGGAAAGGAAGCCCGAAGGCTCAATCGGGATTAACCAGACTCATCCTGGGCTTGTGCCCTCTGACTGTTTCAGAGACTTTGAGGCTAAGTGCTTAAGGATGGTTTCTTTTATCAGTTTTTCCCCAGGGGGGTTAATACTTGCTCTCAGATAAGTGATGACAAGTGTGAGCTGGTGCTCGTGGGAGTGGGGAGGGCGGATCACTATGTGGGAAATGAGACTGCCCAAGATTTCATATTGGGTTATGTTTCTTCTCTACCAAAAACCCCATAAAGAAACCCCAAACCTATGCCAATGGGAAACATCCACTCCCTAACCCAACTCATATACTAAGTGATTGAGACAGTGTGCTGGTGGGCTTGGAGGGAGCAGATCTGTGTCCCACCAGGCTGTTCTTTGACACTGTCTCAGATCTTCCCTTTCTTCATACAGAATATGGAGGTATTCATTGCTTTTGATTAAAAAGCCTTCCCAGTGTGGGTGGCTCCCAGAGCTACAGCTGTCCGTTTGGGACCTAGAAAAAGCAGCGACTCCTGAGGAAACAAGCTCTTGCCACTGGCAACAGCTTTGGGGAACAGATGGGCCTCTTGAACTCAGGCCCTGGGCCAGCACCTCATCAGGGCATAAACTACTGCCCAGCCAGAAGAGTCTGGAATCCACTGGTCAATACTTGATCTCACTATCCAGAAGACTGCAGTCCTGGACAAATCCCTTGATCTTGTCCTGAAATTCTCTGTTCCTGTAAGAGCCTCTTGGGTCTTTAAAAAAGCTGTATGGATATAACTGGAAAGGCCTGGTTGGCTAGGTGGAGGTAGGGATGGTTTTGGGGCCAAGCAACAGCATTTCTGTAATCTTCAAGGTTTGCTGGGCACTTGGTTCCTATTATTTCATCGGACCCTCACAAGATCCCTGGCAGGTAGGTGCTGGTATCATCCCTTTTTTATAGACGAGGAACTGGAGTCTCAAAGACTTGCCCAAGGGGGTTCCTTCTAACCCGGGGCTTTGGGGAAGTCCCATCTGTAAGAGAAGAGTGTTGGAAGCTTGGGATGCAATTGTGATCTGAGAAAGGAGGAAGGCTATGGTTTTAGATAAACATGGGAAGACTTATATGAGCTGATGCACAGTGAGGTAAGAAAAACCCAGAGGACAATGTATACAGTGATAATAACACCGTAAAGACAAATAGCTTTGAAAGCCTTAAGGCCTCTGGCCAATTCAATGACCAACCAACATTCTAGAGGACTACTGATGAATCACACTACCCACCTTGAGGTGGGAAGCTCAGGGTGCAGAAGGAGGCATGACCGATATAGGAGTTTGTTTTGTTTGACTATGCACACTTGTTACAAAGTCAGTATGTGCAGGGAAGTGAGAAGGGTTAAAAAAAAAAGCTTGACAATTGAAAAAGTAAAATTTAATTTTTTTAAAAGGAGAGGATTTGCAGATTTAGGGCCAGAAAAATCCTTACTGGTCATCTACTCACCTTTTCTGGCTGAGGGCCAGAGAAGTCAGTGACTTGACCAAGGTGACATAGGTAGGTAGATGGTACAACCTGGAACGGAAGCTCCAAAGCTGGCCCCTTCCTGAGGCCCCGCCCACACCTAACAGGCCAGACCTGGAAAGATGTGGGAACAAGCCTCCAGGAGAGGGAGGAAGTGTGTCCTAGCTTACAAGAGACTCTTCTCAAGCAGCACTTTAGGTACAGGGTGATCTAAGACTGAAGGGAGACCTGGGTTTGAATCCTGCCTCAGTTACTGGTTTATTATGAGATCATAACCAAGTCACAACCTTTCGGAGCCTGTTTGCTCCTCTGTGAAATGGGACTGTTAATACTTGCCCTCCCTCCTGCCTCTCAGGGTTGTTCTGGGGAGGACAGAAATGTCTATGTAAATGAGCATTTTTAGTCTCATCATACCCATTTGGGGGATGAGGAAACTGACGCCCTGGGGGAAATGATGTGTCTTGTTGCATGTCCCAGGACTAGGATGAGGATGTAGGACTCGACTCTGACTGCAATTGTCCCTCCCCCTCCTGCTGACTTTACTGAGGGCCCGATGTAGAGCCCAGCCTATGGCAACACTTCATTCCTCGCTAAGCCAACGAGCCGCCAGTGCACAGACCAGAGTTATCAAGATGACAGGCGCTTCTCTTTCCCTGAACCAACCAACAATTATGAAGCAGCCACTGTGTGCCAGACACTGTTAGGCACGGAGGATACAGGTACAAAGACTGACACAATCCCTCCTCCCAAGGAGTCGGCCTTCCATCATCAGGGAAAAACCAAGGACGTGCTAGGACACCTTTGACATAAACATATGGTCAATGCATTCAGATTTATGTGTTGTTCCTGTTCAGTCGCTGTTCAGGTATCTGACTCTCCGTGACCCTGTTTGGGGTTTTCTTGGCAGAGATACTGGGCTGGTTTGCCATTTCCTTCTACAGCTCCTTTTACAGATGAGGAAACTGAGGCAAACAAGGTGAAGTGACTTGCCCAGGGTCACACAACTAATAAGTGTCTGAAGCTGGATTTGAACTCGAGAAGATGAAAACTCCTTCCTGACTCCAGGCCCAGTGCTTTATCCACTGTGCCCCCTAACTGCCCAGGCTAGAACACAGTAGGTGTTTTATAAATGTTTACTGAAGTGGATTTCTTGAATTTTTCCCTACTTATCACGTATAAAGCTTACTTTGTATACATTTGTTTACATGTTGTTTCTCTCATTAGAATGTCAGCTCCTTGAAGGCCGGCTTGTTTTTCACCTCTTTTGTATCCCCTACAGTGCCTGGTACATAATAGGCACTTAATAAGTGTTTATTGATTGATTGGCTGTTCCTAGAAGTAATAGGGAGGCAGTGGAGTTTATTGGGAGGGGCAGCAGACGTGTGCTTTAGGAATGTTCATTTGGCAACCATTTGGAGGATAGGCTGGAGCAGGGAGAGGCTAGTGGTAAGGAAACAAGGTGACCTGGGCTTTGCGGCAAGACAGTGAAGCTCTCTGGAATCTTGTCCAAAGCTGGCGCAGCCTGGAGGGAAGACCAAGGGAGGCTGGGAGAAGAGCCCTCCCCAAAGACTGGAGGGGGAGGCAGAGGTTAGGGCCACACAGCTCAGCCTTCAGAAAGCATCCAGTGCTAAGGACAGACTTAGATCACTATTGGGTTCCAGGGTCAAAAGGAAGCTGGGACCCAGGGGGCATGAAAGAGAATCCAGAACTTTAAAAGGAGGGTAGTACACTGGATTTTGAGTGAGAGGCCCCATGTGCAAATCCCTCCTCTGACACTTATTACTTGTGAGACCCTGGGCAAGTCCCTTAAACCTCTTTAGGACTCAGTTTCCTCATCTGTGACAAGAGGGAGATAGACTAGATGGCACTTAAAATTTCTTCCAGCTCTAAAATCTACCATCCTATGATGCTTCCATAATGTCCCCCTCACCCTTTGGCCCTGACCATCCCCTGTTCTAAGGCCCCTCTAGCTCTGAATCCCCTGTCCTAAAGCTCCTCCCAGCTCTGACATCCCCTGTCCAAAGGACCTCTCTACCTCTGACATCCCCTGTTCTAAGGCCCCTCCAGCTTTGACATTCACTGTTCTAAGCCTCCTCTTGATTCTGACGTGAATCCATGCCAGCTGTCTCCCCAAGTTGCCCCAGTACACTCTCTGTTTGTACCAGAGCTAATTAAAAACACAGCCTCGTGGCCTGACTTGATGAGGACGCACTCCGTGAGGCTCCCAGCCTGCCTTACCCAAACAATTTAACATAATAACTCCAATTGCCTAAAATGTTTTTCTTTGCTCCCTTCTCACAGCTGAGCTGCACCTGAGGGGTGAGGCGGCTCAGGCAGCTTTTCTCAGGTTTCACACCAGGCTATGTCTGGAATACCTGTCACCCACAGGGTCAGGAGCAGACAACTGTGAAGGCGGCGGCAAGTGACATTCATGCTGGAAATGAATTATGGCAGGGGAAGAGAGAAGCCAGGTCTGAGAAGAGGTTGTGTGCCGCCTGCAGAAACCCTCATTAGAGCTCACCTAGGCTGCGGGGCTGGCTAAATAGGCCACCTTTTATTTACAAAAAGGCCAGGGCAGGTCAAAGCAACCCAGATGGCCAAAGAAGCTGCCCAGAGGCATGGGGCTCCCTCTGTCTGGGCCAGCACTCTGTCGCCCCTGTGTGGACAGTGCACAGGCCATGGACACTTGGACATCCCGCGGCTGTGACATGGTCTTCAAAGTACCCGAAGGGCCGTCTTATGAAGGAGGGATCGCCCTTACTCTGCTTGGCCCCAGAAGGCAAAGCTAGGAGCAATCGGGCAAGGGAGGAGGTGAGTTGAGGGGGTGCAGGTGGGGGTGGGCAGAGAGTTGCAAAGTGACAGATTTGGGGTTGATGTCAGGAAGAACTTCCTGACCATTAGAGCTTTCCTGAATATGGAATAGACTGTCTCTATGGATGACCACTTATCAGAGATGTGGCAGAGGGGATTTCTATTCAGGTACAGAGAGGGATAGAGGGATGGAAGGATGGATGGAGTCATGGAGGGAGGGATACATGGAGGGATGGATGTTGGGATGGACGGACAGAGATAGAGAAACAGAGAAAGATGGATAGATGGACGGACAGATGGATGGACAGACAGAGAGACAGAGATGGATGGATGGATGGATGGACCAAGATAGAGAGACAGAGACAGATGGATATCTAACTGGATAGAAAAACAGAGACAGGGAGATGGCTGGCTGGTTAGCTAAATAATACACATAGAGATATATAGATGGATACAGACAGAAATCATTGGGTACCTAAATATGGATATAGGTAGAGAGATGGAATGAGATAGAGAGAGACAGCTATAGAGACAGATGAGTACAGGCCAAAGTCAGTCAGCTGACCAACATTTAGTAAGCATCTACTATAAACCAGGCACTGGACTAAGAGTGAGGAGACAAAGAAGAGCAGAAGATAGGCCCCAACCCCAAGGAGCTCAGTCTGATAGGGAAGAAAACATGCCAAGATCTGAGCACAAACAAGATACCTTCAGGATAAACGGGAGATAATAGAGGGGAGAAGGTAGAATAAAAGGGACTGGGAAAGGTTTCCTGTTTTGTTGTCCAGTCATGTATGACTCTTCCATGAACCATACTGTCCATAGAGTTTTCTTGGGAAAGGTAGTGGATTGGTTTTCCATTTCTTTCTCCATTGAATTAATACAAATAGAGGTTAAGTGACTTGGCCAAGGTCACACAGCTAGTAAGTGTCTAAGGCTGGATTTGAACTCAGGTTTTTCTGACTCCAGGCTCAGCATGCCATCCACTAAGCCACCCAGCTGCCTTCTAAGGTTTCCTGTAGCGACAGGATTTTAACTAGGACCTAAAGGAAGTCAGGAATGCCCAGAGTCAGTGACAAGGAGGGAGAGAGTTCCAGGAATGGAGAAGAACCAGTGAAAATGCCTGCAGCTGGGGGGATGGAGCATTGTTTTCAAGTAATCACAACGAGGTCAGTGCCATGGGGGAGGGGCTTGGGGAGGAGAGCAAGATGACTGGAAAGATGGGGGAAGAGAGGAGGACCAGATTATGAAGGGCTTTGAATGCCAAACAAGATTTCATATTTGACTCTGGAGGCGACCGTTTATTGAGTAGGGGGTGACATGGTTGCATCTGAGTTTTAGGAGGGTCACTTCGCAGCTGCATGGAGGATGGACTGGAGTGGGGAGAGGCTGGAGGCAGGAGACTCCCCAACAGCTACTACAACTATCCAAAAACCTGTGTTCTAGTCCTAGCTCTGATAAGTACTGGCACTGTGACTTTGGGCTGGTCACTTCCTCCCTAGGGGCTTCAACTTACCCATCTGTGAAAGGCCCCCCATCATCTTTAGGGCCTTCCCTCCAAAGCCCCTCACAAGGAAAGCCTCTGAATTGTATGGTCTCATCCAGCTTGTGGAATCTCCACTGTACCCCCCTGCTGGTTTTGTCATTGGGCTTTTTAAGGCAAACCCGACCCTGACAGGATTAGAAAGGGGGCCACAGCAGCATCAGTGATCGGAAGCAACGCCGTCCTTCCAACCTGTCAAGCCTGAGGAGCACAATACAAAAATCACCTGGACGGTAACAAATGTGATCCCTCCATCACTAACCACTAACCAGAAAAGCTCAGGGGATGGAGGAATGGAAAGTGCTCAGTTAATTCAACCAGCACTATCCAGTTAAAGAAACAGAAGGATCCCAGCCTCTTGTGTTATTTGCATTCTCTCTCCAAAATTCAGTTTTCTTGTCTGCACAATGGAGATGACCTCAAGAAAAGTGATTAATTGTTCATAGCCTTGGGCCAGGCATAGACCCCGTGGAAGTCAAAGGTCCATACACTCCAAAATACTCACAGTAGTATTATTATGGTAGCCAGGAACTAGAGACAAAGGGGATGTTCCTTGACTGGGGAATGGCCAAGGAAACAGTGTTCTGTGGGAATTCCCACAAGGACCAGAAGATGAAATGGATGTCTTTCTTTTAGAGAAATGAGGAATTATGGAAACACGGTGCTGTCCAGACCCTCAGCCATGTTCACTTCATTCGTCAGTTTTGCTTAATTGCTTTTGTTAGATACAAGGATGATTCAAGGGGAAGGTAATTGATTGGAAAGTGACCAAGTATACATTAAAAAAATTAAAAATAAGCAAATGCCAGGGAGATAATCCTTACACTACCCACCTTGTTCAGTCAATGAGCATTTATTACATTTTAAGTAAATAAGCATTTATTAAGGAACTACTATGTGCCAGGCACTGGAGATATGGAGATAAAACAATGGAGTGCTGGACCTTGGGGGTTAGGAAGACCTGAGTTTGAAACCAGACTTTGATGGTTACCAGTTATGTGACCCGTAAGTCCCTGAACCCCTCTCGGCCTCAGTTTTCTCATCTGTAAAATGGGGATAATCATAGCAATGACATCACAGGGTTGTCGTGAAAATCAAATGAGAGTGCATTTGTAAGATGCTTTGCAAACCTCAAAGTGCTCTGTAAACACTGGTGATGACTGCAAGGGGCTTCCATTCTACAGGAAAAGATGCCAAGTATGCCACGTGTGCATTTGATTGTAAGTAAAATACTCTGTAAAGTGCTTTAGATAAAAAACAACTCATTTTATGCTACTTGATTTGATTCTCACACTAACTGTGTGAGGGAGACACTATTATTGTCACCTCCATTTTACAGCTCAAAGGACCACATACAACTTTAGAGCTAGAAAGGACCATGGAATCCAAGCTCCTCCTTTGACAGATGAGGAACAGAGGCTGAGATAGGTTAGGGGATCTGCTCAGTGTTCAGTAAATAGTAGGATTTGAACTCAGGTCTTTCTGACTCTAACTCCTACCTCATACACACAGGCCCATTCCCAGTCACAACTGTCAAGTACCAGAGAAAGGAGAGTTAATGATCATTATCCTGGGAGACATGTTTTCTTTGGCATTAGATCTGTGGTTGTTGTTCAGTTGTGTCTGACTCTCCGTGACCCCTTTTAGGGTTTTCTTGGCAAAGACACTGGAGTGGTTTGCCATTTCCTTCTCCAGCTCATTTTACAGATGAAGAAACTAAGGCAAACAGGGTGAAATGACATGCCCAGGGTCACACAGCTAGGAAGTATCTGAGGCTGGATTTGAACTCAGGAGGATGATTCAGCCTAACTCCAGGCCCAGCACTCTATGCGCTGCAGCGCCACCTAGCGGCCCTTAGATCTCTGGGCTCCATCTTTTTGGAGGCAACTGGACACCGTGTCAAGAAGGCTTCGGTTCAAATCTCTCCTCATTCACTGACTACCTTGATGACCCTGAGCAATGCACCTGCCGTTTCTCAGACTCAAGTTTCCTCAGTTGTTAATCAGGGATAATGCCCCTGACCTACTAATCTCATGGGGATGCTGTGAGATCAGAAAAGGTCTTGGTATACAGCGATTGTGCAGACCTTACTGTGTTCAGCAACGTTGGTCATGCTGCAGATTGTACTCTCCACCCTGCCCCTCTCACGTGGCAAACTTTTCCTTATTCGCACAAGAATTCCTCATTCTTAACAACAAACAAACAAAAAAAAACAGCCCAAAATTTATTAGACCCAACCATCCCCTCAAGGGAGCCTGCTCTATCTCTCTTCCCTTCCTCAGCTGGAATGAACAGCAGCTGGACACTTTGGAGACTGGCTTCCATCGTCGTCCTTCAATGGAAACTGTCCTCTCTCCCAAGTTACCAACTATCTCATTGCCAAGTCTGATGCCTTCACCCTCTTCTACCTCCACTGCTTTTAATTCAGTTGTGAACTTTCTTTTCCTGATTACTCTTTCCTACTGGGACTTTGGTGACATCGCTCTCGCCTGGCTCTCCTTCCAGGTGTCGGATTACTCCTCTGACTCCTTTGGGGGCTCATATCCATATCAACTCCTTACTGTGCATGTTCCTCAAGATTCTGTCCTAAGATCTGAACTCAACTCTCCTCTCCCTCTCTCTCTCACTTAACTACAATCTCTATCCTGATGACTTCCAGATCTATATATCCGGCCTGTCTCTTCCCTTGAGCTAAAAATCCCACACTGTCTGTTGCCTGCTGGACCAAAGACATCTCAAACTCAGCATGTGTAAAATGGCACTCATTATCTTTCCCCCCAAACCCTCTAATCCTCCATACTTCCCTATTTCTGCCCAAGGAACCACGGCCCTTCTAGTCTCCAAGTTCTAATCACAGCATTATCCCAGACTCCTCACCCTCCCTCATCCTATATATCTAATCAGCTGCCAATCTGTCATCTTTCCTCAAGCTCTACAACATCTGACCATTTTTCTCCACTCAGAAGCAGGAGTTAGGCCTTGTGGGACAAACAGGACACAGCAGTTGTCTTTCCTAAGTACCCTCTGACCTTTAGAATGTCAGCTCTTTGAGAGCAGAAATCTGTTAAGTCTTTATACATATCCTGAGTGCCTAGCACAGGACCTAGCATGGAGTAGGCACTTAAACTAGGTGGTGCCATAGTGCATAGAGGCCTGGAGGTAGGAAGACCTAAGTTTAAATCTGGCCTCACACACTTGCTAGTTGTGTAACCCTGGGCAAGTCATTTCACCCTGTTTGCCTCAGTTTCCTCATATGCAAAATAAGCTGGAGAAGGAAATGGCAAACCACTTCAGTGTCTCTGCCAAGAAAACAACAAATGGGGTCACAAAGAATTGGACAGGTCTGAAATGACTAATCAACAATATTTATTAAATGGCAAAAGGCATTGCACTAAGTACCAGCAATACAAAAAGAGGCAAAAGACAGTCCTTGCCCTCAAGGAGCTCACAATGCAGGTTTCTCTATGTATGTCTTTATCCAAGTCATTGATGAAAATGTTCAACAGTACAAGCACAGAGCCCTGGGATATCTCACTGGAAACTGGCTGACGATGGACCATAACAACTCTTCTTTCCATCTGGCCATGCAACCAGCTCTGAATCCATCTGACTGTATTACTGTCAAATCCATCCTTCTCTATCTTCTAAAGCTTTGTTAAAAGCAAGGTAAATTCTATCCATAACATACTCCTAATCTGTTTGTTTAGTGACTCTCTAAATACCAGAAATGAGATGAATCTGGCATGACTTGTTCCTGAAGAAGCCAGGCCGCCCCTTGGAGATCGCTGCTTCCTTTTCTGGATGCCACTAACCATCCCTTTAGTGTTCTGCTCCAGAGTATTTCCAGGAACCGAAATCAAGTTCGCTGGCTGGTAGCTTTCAGTCTTTTTATGAGAATCAGGACAATGTTTGCCCTTCTCTGCTCTGATGGCACCTCTCCTGTCCTCCACGGCCTTTTAAGCGTCCCTGCCCAGGAGCTCAGCACTCACGCACAGTTCTTTCCGGACCCAAGGATGGGGTTTCTTTGGGCCAGGTGACTTGAATCCCTCCAGAGCAGCTTGGGATTCTCTTTCTCTCACCTTACTTATCATGGATGTCAGCTTCTGGTTAGTCATTTTTATCCTCTCTTTTCCAAAGCTAAAGTTATTTTTCTTGGCAGAGAAATAAAGAATTGAGTGGCTTTAGCCTCTTTCTCCATTCTCTTATCACTGTCTTGTCCACCCCAAGCAGAGAGCCCATCCTTTCAGCGAGTGTGCTTTTTCTTACAATACAGCTTAAAAAACAACAAGCTGCTTTTTGTTGTCCTAATTTGTCTACCAACCTCAGTTCCTTCTGCACTTTATCATCTCTGACACTTTTTAAATAGGACTATGCTGCGCTCTTCCATTTATTTTCTATTACCCACCCTTCTTTCCATCTTTTGTACATTTTTTTAAAAAGTCAAAGTTGGTTGGGGAGCAACCTGTGCTTCCACATCAGTCTATTCAAGAAAATCCCATTTTTCCTCTTCACTGCAATTGTTGCCCAGGGTCACGCAGCTGGTTAGTGTCCAAGGCTGGGTTTGAGCTCAGAAGATGACCAGCCCTCTATCCGCTGCACCACCTGGAGACACAGGTTTCATCCTACCAAGTCCCACTGACACCGTGAAGTCAAATGTGTCTCCTTGTGGTAGGATATCTAGTTCTTTCTGTTTGCTGCCTAAACTTTGAGCATTTGGGTATAGACACTTAAGGCCATAGTTCCTTCTGGAGATTTTGTCTCCTCTTGCTAACTTGGATGGGGGTGGGTATATACAGGCAGTCTTCTCTTCCTATCCCTTTGAGTTGGAGATAAGGAACGTTGGGAGGTAGGAGGTCCTTTCTTCTGTGGAATCTGCTTAATTTGTAATTAGGAAACAGTCAGAGGGCCCGTTCGAGCTGTTCATCTGGGGCCAAGAATGGAGGCCACAAGCTGAGGTTAGTGTGACAAAGCCATAGATAGAACCATGGCTTTTACCTGCCACTACATCTGCCCCAGAAGCTTTAATCCCCTGGGGTGGCTCCCAACCCCCTACGGTCCTTCCATGGGCCGAAGAAAGAACAAGTGTGTGCGGTTTATTAAGAGCAGAAAAATCCCCAGACCTTGTGAGACCCTAAATTCACTGATTCACAGAATGTCAAACACAGGAGAGACCTCGGAACAGAGGATGCCAGAGTTTGGGGGCCCTTAGAATATGGAATGTGCATGAGAACAGAGACTCTCAGCTGGGAGGGAGATCAGAGCACAAAATGACAGAAGGGAGAAGGTCCGCAGAGACCTCCGAGTGCTGAGACAAGTGGGGCACAGAGAGGGGCCGGGGCACGCCCGAGGTCCCACGGCACGTAAGGGGCACAGCTGAGCCTTGACCCCAGGCCCAAGCAGCTCGGCCCCTGCACCAAAGCCGGACAGGACAGAAACTGGAACAATGTAGATGGTGGGGGTGGGGCGGGGAAACAGTTGTGTCTGATGAACAGAGAGAGGTCGCTTCTTGAAAGGGTCGATTCCCACATGTGTGGCATGTTACAAAAGAAGATTCCAATAAAGGGGAAAAAAGGGATGAAGAGAACCGTGAAGTCTCAAAACATCTGGCGTTTTATAGTAACGAGCAGGGCAAAATCAAACCCCCTGGCATCCATTACCGTCCGACGGAGCTGAATAGAACTGGCAGGATGGGAGATAAAAGCCCAGCAGAAGGGAAAGAGGAGGAGAAGAAGGTGGGGGGCGCGGGCGTGTGTTCTTCTCTGTATGGCTGAGCTCAGAATCAGTACATCAGGCATGGGCACGGAGGAGGTCCAAGGCTCCATCTGCCCAGGCCGCTGGCCGCTGGCAATGTGGAGAGGTTGGGGGGGGGTGTTTGGAGGTCATTAACCCTTTCTCTGCTGGTGTGCACCACACACCCAGAGACAGAGAGCTCTCAGGGGCTCCTGGGCTCAATCTGGGAATCTGGAGAGAAAGTTCCATGGGGGAAAGTTTCAGGGAATCCAGAAAAGAGAACAAGGAGGAGGCTGCCCAGCAAAGGAAATGCCTTCTCTTAACAGCATTGGCCGATGACGTTGGCATCTAACCAAACACATTTCTAGTTAAGGGTAAAATATATAGAGTTACAAGTGGCTGGCAAGGCCATTCTGGGACCAACTTTCCGTTGTTTTGAGAATTCCCGGTTACTTTACAAGAACTATGGGGATGGTAGAGACTAACACTGGTTTTTTCACCATTTTTAAAACCGACTGAACTGACTCAGCCAAAAGAAAGCCCACCCTTTGGTCAGGCCATCAGCTAATTATTTGTGGGTGCATTCTTTTGCTCTAGGCACTCCAGGAATGGTTCTTTGTCTCAATCCCCAGAGTCAGGAAGACCTGAGTTCAAATCCAGCTTTAGACATTTACCAGCTGTGTGACTCCGGGCAAGTCACCTACCCTGTCTGCCTCAGTTTCCTCATCTGTAAAATGGGGATAATAGTAGCACGTATTGCCCAGGGTTGTTGTGAGGATTAACTGAAATAATATTGTAAAGTGCTTAGCACACAGTAGGTGTTATATAAATGGCAGCCACCATGATGATGATGACAATGTCTCCCCAAGGAGAATGTAAACTTTTTCTGCTTTTTTTTTTTTTGTATCTCTAGTGCTCAGCACAATGTCTGGCGAACAAATGCTCATGGCTTGATTTGGTCTCTTGACGTGGCCCCCGGCCTCCCCAACCCACTGGACTTCTTCAGACCAGGCTCTAGGGCTTCTCTGTCCCCAGCTGGCCAGAGGGGAGGGGAGACCCGGAACGAGGAGGGTCAAAGGCCTAAGAGTCAGACGTCAGCCGGACATCTGGCCGCCTCAGCTGAACTTCTCCTAATGCACGCTGCCCCTCAGGACTGTAGGGGGCACAGAACCCCCCCCCACACACACTATCTGGCTCTAGAGAGGCCCAAGGTAGGCAGGGAAAGGCCAGGTTCTACTGGTCCCTTTGTAACAGGGTCAGGCATCCTTACAACCAGACAGCACTGCACAATTCTCAGTGGACACAGTGCCAAGACAGCCAGGAGGCCAAGCTGCTCAGCCATGGCAAGTTCACTGGGCAGAACGGGCCATTTTCCCCCTTTGGTCTGGGCCTGTGCTTTCACGGTTAGGGAAGACCCGGTGAGGACACTCCATCCTCCAAAGCAGATCAACATCTACTCTACAAATCTTGGAAAGATGCCTGAGGCTCTCAGAGCCTCTAAGACCTTCAAGAATCATAAAATGATAGAATCCGAAAGTAATCTCGTTGTCTTCTCATTTTCCAAGACGTCTCTGTTTGATCTCTCCTCTCCTCCCGACTGGGATTAGATTATACTCTTCCTGCCTTTAGGACTAGGATCTCTGACTTTACCATCATGGGAACTCCCTCCAGTGACATAGATGGGCCACTCTTCTGTAACTCAGGAGTCTTAGGGTGTGGGGGGCAGCATTGAGAAAAAGCAACCTGGTCACCCAGTCAAGATGTGACCCCACATCTGGCTGGCTCCCTAGCCATTACACCATACTTCCCCTCGCCATGGCCCCTTGTTTGGTCATTTCAGTCCTGACTCTTCATGACTCCACTTGGGATTTTCTTGGATACTGGAGTAGATTGCCATTTCATTCTGCAGCTCATTTTACAGATGAGGAAACTGAGGCAAACAGATTTCACTGACTTGCCCAGGGTCACACGGCTAGTGTCTGAGGCCAGATTTGAACTCATGAATGTGAGTCTTCCTAATCCCAAACCCAGGGCTCTGTGTACCATGGTGCCACCTAGCTGCCCCATGGGTATGCAAGAGTAGGTGCTTAAAAGTGATTCTCGAATGAATGGGACCCTAGAGGGCATTCAGTCCAGGCTCATCCCCCTAAGGAATTCCCTTCATGGTCTCCCTGACTTCCAAGAATCATGACTGTTCTGTTGGGCCCTGAGTTCTCAGATCCATGGGGGAAATACTGAGCCAGCTGTCGGTAACCCCAGACCCGTTGCCAGGCCCGGCCTACCTCAAACCCCAAACGAAACCAGATCTCGAGAGGGCCCCAACTTTGCACATGTGGCAGGACAAGGTTCAACGGACCTGCTCTAAACACCATCCGTCTAACTGCGAGCAGAACCGTTTACATTCCTCTATTGGGCGAGATTTTAAAGAGGTCCTTTCCCTACAGAACACTGGCCCAATTCATGTTGGGCCAAAGAAAGGCTTCCTGTTCCCCACCCACCAGGCCTGTCTGGGGAGGCGGCCCATTGAGAAGGAAACAGAACCAGAGAACCTCAGAAAGCTGCCTTTATTTGTCCAAACCATTGCATCCCTGAACCTCTGCTTCCTCATCTGTTCCATGAGGGACCTAGACCAGCTCTTGGGAGATGGGCAGGTTTACAGACCTGAGGAAGCCCCTGCTGGGGTAGGGTGTGGTGGGCAAGCCCTGTCTTGGTCTAGTCCACTCCCTCCTTTCTTCCAACACTTAGTTAACACCTGCTATGGGCAAGGCATTCTTCTCTCCCTCTCTTTCTTTCATTCTTTCTCTCTTTTTCTCTCCCTCTTTCTCTTTCCTTCTTTCTTTCTTTTTCTCCCCCTCTCTCCCTCCTGGTTCTCTCTCCTCTTTCTCTCCCTCCCTTTCCTTCTCTTTTTTCTCTCTCCCTCTCTCTCTTCCCCCTTTCTTCCTCTCCTCCCCTCTCTCCTCCCTCCTTTTCTTTCTTTTTTCTCTCTCCCTCTTTCTCTTCCTCCTTCTTTCCCCCCCCTTTCTCTCTCAATTTCCCTCTCTCTCTTCCTCTCCTCCTCTCTCCCTCTTTTTCTTTCTCTCCTCTTTTTCTCTCCCTCCCTTTCTTTTTCTCCTCCTTTTCTCTCGCTCTCTCTCTTCCCCTTTTCTTCCGCTCTCCCTTTCTCTTTTCTCAATCCGTCTCTTTCTCTGTCCTCCCTCTCCTCTCTCAACTCCTCCTCTCTTCCTTCTCCCCTTCTCTTAATCTTCTTCCACCACTTTTTATCTTTCAGATCTATCTCTCTTGCCCCTCCACTGTCCCCCTTCTTCTCCCCATCCCCACAGCGAAGCTGGTGAGCTGGTCCTTCCTCCAGGAGCTCATGCTGTGATGGTCATAGATGCGAGGGGCCTTCCCTCCCTTTGTCCCCCTGGCCCAATTTCTGGTGAAGCTGCCAGACCTTGGGCTAAGAGCCTCAGCCAAGAGGTGGCCACAGGTGAGAAGGACAGGCAGGGAGATAGTTAAGCGCTTGACCTCTGGGGTCTGGTGGAGCTTCAGAGAAGAAACTCTGATTTCTATTAGAAACTGCATTTGGCTCTGTACAGTTCGGTGGCTTGACCCTCCTGGCCAGGCCCTCGAGGGCAGGGATCACTGCCATTTCATATTTGCATTCTGGGTGGCTTGTTCTGTGCCTAGACAGGTGCTTAATAAAGGTGTGCTGATTTGCTGACTGACTACTTGCAAGACCGGAAACAAAATAAAAACCTTCTAGGTTCCCAGTCCAGCCCCCCCACCCCATTCTCAGGCTGCTCCCACATAGTAGCGACTTTCTGGATTGGATTGGTTTTTCTCTTAATGTATGGTCAGAATTGGGTATTTGGAGAGGGAAGGAGGAGAGGAAGAGTGGGAAAAAAGAGAGCTCCTTGCTCTCCCCCCATCTCTAGACTCTGGGAGTTTGCACTGGTTATGCCCCATGCCTTAAAGGCTCTCCTTCCTCGTGTCTGCCTCCTGGTTTCCTTCGAGTTCCAGCTAAAATCCCACAAGAGGCCTTCCCCAAGCCCTCTTCTTCTAGTGCACTCCTTCCTTCATTTATCCGTCTACGCCTGCTTGAACATGGCTGCACACTGTTTCTTCTAACAGACTGTAAGCTCTGCTTTAGCCTTCTTTGTAGTAACGGTGCCTGGCACACAGTAGGTGCTAAATTAATGCTGACCGACAGACTGATCTGACGGTGGTTCCAGGACTGGGAAAGAGCGTTTGTGGGGGACACAAGGGGCGGAGGGCTGGTGACAAGGCCAGGGAGGCAGAGTCTGGACGCAGAGGGCCCTGAGGTGTCCACCAACACGGCCATTGAGGCCAAATGCTAAAATAGCTTCCTTTTATAGAAGGCCTTACAGCTGACTGCCATCTCCTTTTTGGACGCAGTTGTTTAACGGGCAGAAGAGGGACGCAGTAGAGCAGCAGCGTCAAACCCAACCCTGCCGGCTGCTTACGGACTTAGAAAGCCACTAATCAACATTCCCTAGGATGAGCTGCATTGTTACCTGTTTTGTTAAACGTTCCCAATTACATTTTAATCCAGCTTCTGCTCTTGTTTCGCAGGCTCCTGGGGACCAAGGGCCCAAAGTTTGACATCTCAGCTAAGCTCAGTTTATCTGATTTCACCAAAGCAGCTGAAAAATCTCCCAGGCTCTCCTTGTAGGTAAGACACAGAGAGGTGGGCTCGGTGAGGCTATAGGGGAGGACTCAGAACTAGGTGGGGCAGCTAGGTGGCACCACAGTGCATAGTGCTGGACCTGGAGCCAGGAAGATTCAGGTCCCTGAGTTCAAATCTGGCCTCAGGCATTTACTAGCTCTGTGACCCTGAGCAAGTCACTGAGCCTTGTTTGCCTCAGTTTCCTTAAGTATAAAATGAGCTGGAGAAGGAAACGGCAAAACGCTTTAGTAGTTTTGCCAAGAAAATGGGGTCACAGAGTCAGACACAACTGAAATGACTCAACAGCAACAAAACAACATAAGCAAACATGTGCCGCCTAACAATAAGAGCTGACCACAAGTGGCACAGTCTGCCCTGGGGGTGACAGACGTGTTCCAGTAAGGGCTGGATGGCCATTGGTCGTAGAGAGGACTCCCCTTCAGCTATGGGTCAGAAGAGATGCCTCTGAGGTCCCTTCCAGCTCTAAGCCTATGGTCTAAGTGGGCCACAAGACACAGAAGAGACAAGAAAGGATGATCTCAGCTGAAGGCTAAGTAATCTGAGGGTACCTAGCCCAGCTAGAAGCTACAAAAGCAGATTTTAGTTTCAATGAATGATTGAAAGGCATTTAGTAAGCATGAATTAAATTAAAGGCCTTGCTTAGGCACAGAGGATACAACTACAAAATTCAGAGTCTCTGCCTACAATGGGCTTATATTCAAATATCCAATCCAAAGTGAGATGGTCTACCCTAGGAGGTGATGAGCTCCCCATCATGGGAAGTATTCATGTGAAAGTGAAATGGCTATATGTGGAGGCTGGAGTGAGATGAGTGAGATTCTAGTGGACGGGGCATCCCTGAAGGCCTTCCTATTTACCAGATGAAGATTCTAAAGGCACACATCCCGTGTTTCCCCAAGTTTCCTTGTAGAAAAGGTAGCCTTGACTGCCATGTCCAGTTTGAAGGGATGGGGCTCCTGGGGCTGTCACCTCCATCCCCTGACCCTGAAGGGAGCTGTTGGCCTGCCTTGCCTCCTGGGAAAGGCTTGGAAAGCAAGGTACCTCATTCAGTCCTCCACATGTGAGTTTAATCTGGAGGGGAGGGGGGAGAGAAGCAGCCCGTGGCCACCACACTAAAGGACTTGCAATGTAAATTGAAAAAAATTCTATCCATATGATTAAGCGAGCCGCTTAAGGAGAAACACGTTGGGAAGTCGTCCATTGAGAAGAAAATGAAACACAGTCAAATGGGGGCTTTTCAGATGCTTTCGATGCAAAATTGCTGCCTTCAGAGCAGAGTGGACACCTGGAACCGATTAGCATTATGTCGCGAATAATGCAAAATTAAAACATTTAGCTTTGGCTTCTAAAATTAAATGGAGGAAAAAAGAGAGGCGTGCCATTGTACTGAGCCCACGGTCGGCCTGGAGAGAGTGGCCCCAGACAGGGCCGAGTTTTGGCCTGCTGGATCCTGGGGGTCAGAGGAGCTGGGGGTGCTGAGCACAACTTGCAATATGAGAAAAATATGCCTCCTAGGGCCAGGAGAGGTTTGGGGGGAACGTCTCTGGCTCAGAGGAGGACTCTGGGCCTTTCACCCGGCACTACTGGGAATCAGAGTTGGAAGGAACATAAGAACAGGGATGAGAAGTTCAGAACAAGTTAGAACAGGAAGGAACCTTAGAATAGAGAACATCAGAGTTGGGAGGGGCTTTAGAACAGGGATGTCAGAGCTGGGAGGAAGCTTAGAACAGACAATGATAGAGGCGAGAGGGGTCTTAAAACATGGGATGTCAGAGCTGGGAGGGACCTTAGAAGAGGAACTGTAAGAGCTGGGAGGGGCCTAAGACCAGGGGATGTCAGAGCTGGGAGGGAGCTTAGAACAGAGAATGTCAGGGCTGGGAGAGGCCTAAGAACAGAACCTGAATTGCTGAAGTCTTCTTGTCTAAGCCCTTAATTGTATAGGTGATTAAACAGGTTTCTTTAAAGTGTTGAACTCGGGACTCAGAAGATCTGAGTTCAAATCTTGCCTCAGGAACACTTATTAGCTGTGTGACTCTAGACAAGTCACCTAACCTTCCTGTGTCTCAGTTTCTTCATCTGTAAAACAGGAAAATAGTTACCCCTGCCTCCCAGGGTGAGTTAGTATTTACAAATTGCTTTACATAGACATTTGTTTCCTCTTCCTCCCCATTTTGTAGAGGGGAAGCTGGCACAGGGGTGGCTGGGGCAAGACAGACAATCAGTTTGACAATCTCCAAGGTCTGTTACGATTCTGAAATTCTGCGATCTGCCCCTTAGACATCATCTGGTTCAAGCAACCCATTTTACAGATGGGGAAATTGTGATGCCCAGTTAGTGGCAGAATCCAGGGACTGGAACCCAGGTCTCTTCCAGGGCAGGGATCATTCCACTGCATCACACTGCTTCTCTGTTAAATGACGGTAACACAACGGAAGTTGATCAGAATCGGACCACAGCTATCTCTGCGGTAGAGTCACCGCATCCTCCTCGACCTCCCCATTCAGCCTCGAGACCATCAGATGGAGTGTGTTTGAGGCCAGGGAGCCCCCTACCCTGCTTCACCACCCTCAAGCTGGGACATGAACAAGCACTCCTGGCTACTGATCTGACGTGACCACATACGATCGCTCACTTGTGGAAAGGTAAAGGTCCGAGATCACACGGGACCTCAAAGATCACGCCCAGCGACGCCAGCCCCCCGTGCGATGGGAATCTGTGTCGTGTCTGTGTGTGAGAAGGCGAACCTCCCCTGGAGGTTTGGAGAGCACGGTCTTCTCTCTGTCTTCTTCAGAAGAGGAGGAATCTTGAGTTACGGTTCTCCAGAAGAACGTCAAACGTCGCTGCCTCGTGCCAGATGTCCCAGACGTATAAGAAACTTAGCATCACTCCCCAGAGTGGCCACGAGATACGAACTGCCGGTTCTCAAGAGAAGAATCTCTGTTATTAAACGACCGTATGAAAGATGGCTTTAAATCACTCATCGGAGAAATAAAAATCAAGAGTGCTGAGGTTGTTTGTTTGTTTTTATAACTTCGTACCCAGCAAATTGGAAAAGGAGACAAAAGGCAGAAAAAGCCAATGTTGGAGGGTCTGTAGAAAGGCAGGCACATAATAAACAATAATATAATAATAAGCTTACATAATTTTACATATAGTTAACATTTAGATAGACCTTAAGGTCTGCAAAGCACTTTACAAATGTCATCTCATCGGATTCTTGCCCGTACAAAGCCGTGAGATAGATGCCGCTATTACCTCCCTCTTACAGAAGAGAAAGCAGAGCCTAGGAGATCTGACATGGCTTTCCCAGGATCACACAGCCGGTGTCCGAGGAGGGATCCAGACTCCGGTCTCCCTGACCCCGAGCCTGACACCCTACTGCCCCTGGGCTGCCCAACCTGAAGCTGATGGAATACGACTGTTCTGTGAAAAATGATAAATGCCAAGAGTTCAGAGGAGCCTGGGAAAATGTTCATGAATCGATACAGGGGGAGGTGAGCAGAACCAGGAAAACTGTATCCACGAGGACTCCAGCCACATCCACCAAAAGAAAGTAAGACAGAGAGGTGAAATCTGTGGGACTGTTGTGACCAAGCCCGGCCAGCGACTGTGGAACCGGCGTCTCTTATCAGGCCAGAGACCTCAGAATGTATTCAGATGTGCTGATGACTCTCCTTTGTCACAAGGCATGGCTCACTGGGTAAGGGGGAAGGAAGATGCTTCGAAATGAAAATGGCATAAAAAAAGATGGTAAGAAAAGTAAGGTGGTGGTTGTTTTTTTCAAAAGGAAGACCATATTTGTCTATGTGTCATCTTAGAAAAATGGAGACCTACAGGGTTTGGCCTTAGCTCATCAGACAAGAAATCACAAGTCATTAGGATTGGTTAGACAACATCTGAATGAATGAATGAATGAATGAATGAATGAATGAATGAAGTGGAGGAAAACATTCCTGGAGCCTGGAAGGAGAGCCAGTCAAGCTTGAGAAGGACAAGGACAATGACTACTTGAGACACAAAGCCTCCAAGCAGGGGTTGGGGTTGAGACACAAAGCCCCCAAGAGGGCCCCAGATGCTGGTATCAGGCAGAGGCAGGCGTAGGGAGCACTTTCATGGGAGCGAGGCTTCCTGCATATGCCCAGGATGAGTTTGGTGCCAGCCCGAATGCTGTGAATACAGCCCTCACACAGTATACAGTGGGCACAGTAATAAACCTCACACGATCGTCTTTATAGAGGTGTTGTGAAATGTTTGATGAGTCTTAAGGAAACAGAAAACTGAGCTGCCTGAGAGATGATGGGAAAACCAAGAGGGAGAAGGGTGAAGGGGCAAGAGGAGGACTTGGAAGGTGAACAGCACCCAAAGCCGTAGAGGTCAGTGAGGGGGAGTGGTAGCAAAGGCTGAAGATTTTGCTGTTTAGAGATGACTGGTTACCTTAGAGAGCTCAGAGCGTTGCTGGGAATAAAATACTTTGTAAAATGTTATCGATTGGTAAAATCCCATGTGACAGATGGGGGAAGGGAAACCCTTACTGAATGAAATAAATCTTTGCTGCATGGGCCTGATTTCAACCTTGCCCAGCAAACCCTCTGGACCTCATGTCCAAAGGAAGGGAATCTAGAAGATGGGAATGCATATTCACAAGATCAGGCTGCTCTGGTTAACACATGATGGGACCAGATTGTTTCAATCTCTACCAAAGGCGTGAGATCAGAAAAGAGGCGGAGGGAGGCCAATGTCACAGGGGAAGACCACATGGAAGACCCAGTTTGGTTACAAGTGTTGGGCATGTCTTAGAACAAGTAAAGCTTCAGAGCAGTGTGTCCCTGCCTTGTAAACAGAGATTAACAGTCTTCTACTCAAGTTATATGAGGGAACCAAAATGCTGGAGAATGTCAGAGCTGGGAAGGGCCTTAGAACAGGGAATGTCAGGGCTGGGAGGGGACTGAGAACAGGGAATGCCTGGGAGGGACCTTAGAACAGAGAATGTCAGAGCTGGGAAGGGCCTCAGAACATGGAATGTCAGAGCTGGGAGGGGCCTGAGAACAGGGAATGTCAGAGCTGGGAGGGGCCTGAGAACAGGGAATGCCTGGGAGGAACCTTAGAACAGAGAATGTCAGAGCTGGGAGGGGCCTTAGAACAGAAAATGTCAGAGCTGAGAGGAACCTTAGAACAGAGAATGTTAGAGCTAGGTGGGGCCTTAGAACAGAGAATGTCAGAGCTGGGAGGAGCCTTAGAACAAGGGATGTCAGAGCTGGGAGGGGCCTGAGAACAGGGAATGTCAGAGCTGGTAGGGACCTTAGAACAGGGAATGTCAGAGCTGGTAGGGACCTTAGAACAGGGGATGTCAGAGTGGGAGGGACCTGAGAACAGAAGAGGAAAGAGCGGCCCACCCAAAGGCAACACAGTGGTAAACCCTGCCTTAAAGAACCTCATAGTTGGCTCAGGAACACACTCACTGAAACCCACAAAGTATAAAATTTTAAATGGAGCTGAAGCCTGAGCCAAAAACCAAAGGCGTCACAAGAAGCCTGGGCCTCTGGAGCCTATTAACAAATTAGCAATGTTGCCTTCTCAGCCTCAGATGGAGTGTTGATCACAGGAGGGAATGGTGTCATTCCTTCCTTCCTTTGTTTCTTCATTCTCTGGGGTCCAGCCCTGGCAGGTGAGAAGGTGAGCCTTGGAGCTAGAGGCCCAGGGACGGTCACTGTGACTGGTGAAGGCCACGGTTAGGAGGCCCTTGGTCCTCCACAGCCAGAGTGGACTTTGTTGTGTCTCAGGGAGGAAGCAGTATTAGGCTGACGTCAGCATGGGGCTTCTCTCTACCACCTTGTGTAATGATAATGAATCATAATAACATTGCATCATTAGTCAGGGGGTTAGACTAAATCATCTCTAAGGGTCCTCCCATCTCTGATTATCAATGTCCTGACATTCTGTGTTCTCTCTGTTCCACCATTCCATGTTCTAAGGCCTTCCCAGTTCTGGCATTCTCCATTCTAGGTTCTCTGTTCCTGAGTCCTATACAATTTTGGCATTATGTTTCACCCTGTTCACATCATTTTCATTCAATCTGCATGCATCAAGGCACCTCCTAGGTTCCTAACTCTTCAGGGAACCAATCCCCGCCCTCACACGAGTAAAGAAAAGAAGGGAATAAGGGCTGCGATAGAATGGAGGGCCTTTTCAGGTCTGACAAGGGCAGAGTTGGAAGGCCTCAGAATGAAGGCAGGTTCTGGACAAGAGGAGAAAATGCTCTCCACTCCCTTCTTTGCAGAGATGGGGGGGGACCCTAGGTGGGAACTCGGCACTGACCGTCAGACTCAATTGATGCATGGGTTAATTTGGCTGAAACGTCTTTTTTCCTGTATGTTTTACTCATGAGCTGTTGCCAAACCATGCTCCCCACACTCTGTCCAACTTCTTGTACCCACTGCACCAGAGCCAGCTAAACTCTGACCAGGGTCCCCTGGATCTCTCTCAGGGGAGCTCTCCCCTGATCCTGCTGAGAATCGGGCCTCTGCATCACGTCCGAGCCACGCCCGCCCCTGCCTCCTGCTCCCAGTTCCCCATTATGCCTTGGCTTCCACCATTAGAACCTAAGCTCCTTGAGAAAACGGCCTGGCTTGCTAGCTTCCATCTGTATCCCCAGGGCTCGGTTCAGGGCCTGGAATGTAAGAGCCCAATAAATGCTTTATCATTCACTGATCACAGATTATTTTGTATTTTCTGTTACAAGGGATGGCGAGATGCGTAAGGGGGCATATTTAGAAGTGAAGACAATGTTAAAGTGAACAGCATGAATACGTTGTTTTTAAGAAATGTTTAAATGAAAGGCCAAGTAGGATCCAGGCTTCTAAGTTAGAGTCTACCTGGGAAGTTGGCCTAATTAGGAGAGATGTGACCATCTTAAGAATGAGACTGTTTAAAAAAAACAAAACAAAACAAACAAACAAAAAACACAAATGCCTCCAGCAATGAGAGAAAGGGGGAACTATTTAAAGGAATCTTGCTGACCAGCTCAGATGTTAAAGACACATAGAGATTATCGCAACCAGCAGATAATAGGAAATAGTCACTGTAATAAAACACTGTCAGCTCTGCTGAAACTCAGATGGAGCTGAGGCTGCTGGGTTTGTTTTAACCTTTATTGAGGGCAAGAGAAAAGTTAAAGAAGGGATGGGCACAGGGCTCTGCATGGACTCGACAAAAGGAGAAGAGGTGATCAGCGAGGGAAGGAAGAAATACTCAACTCCTTTGTCTACCAAGAACAAGTTTTGGCTAGGGAGGACAGAATGAAAAATGGCAAATTCAAGTCTGAGATAAATGAGGTATCAAGAGAAATTGTTTGCTATTCTCAAGGAACCAAGGCGCAAATAAACAGCTTCCTTAGCCTGGCAGAGGTAATAGCCCAATCACTATTACTGGTTTTTGAAAATTGTGGAGAATGGGAGAGGTAAGGGTAGAAATAAGATAAATTTGTAAAGTGCTTAGCACAGTGCTTGGCACACAGCAGGCACTTAATAAATGCTTATTTCAGTCCATCTCATTCCAATAGAGAGAAAGGCAAATGGCTCCATTTTCAAAGAAGGGGAAATAAAGGCTGGGGGTCTTCCAAAGACTGGATCGGGTCAGGGAGCTTGCCTTTGATTCTTGGCAAGTCTCTAGATCTATTGCTAACACGAGGGTCTGTGTGAAAGAGACCACTCTGGGCCGGTGTTGCTTCATCAAGGACAGATCAACTTCATTTCCTAAAAAGACCCACAAGTAAACACATACACGGACACAAACACACAGGCATACTCCGAAACAAATAAAAAACCTAGAAATATGGACACATAAACCCATGAATAAGCATGTATCAAGCCACACAAAATGAACATGCATGATCACAGAGACATACAGACATACAACCTATACCAGCAGGATACGAAGGAAAAGCAGCTAGACCCCAAAATTCCATACCAGATCACTGGGTTAGTGGTGGAGGGGGCAACATTTCTCACCACCATGGATGCCTGTTGACTCTTTCCAAAGGGCTGGGGACCTGGGTTCAAACGAATCCTGATTCTCTGATTTGTTTCCTGTGTGACCATGGACAAATTTTGTGACCTCTCTGACCCATAAATTCCTCATCTGTGAAATGAGTGGGTGGGTCTGGGTGCCGATGATTGTGTCACACTGGCCCCACACAGAGGGGCACCAGGGAGAGTGTCTCTAAGCTAAGCCCCAAGCCCTTTCTCTGTGTGCTTGTGTGTGGCCTTTCATGGCCCGACCGGGTGACCGTCAGCGAAATTTCCCTACCAGTCCCTGGTCAGGGGTGGAGAGAGGAACGTCCTTCTCTCTTCTCATCCTCTGAGCGTCTGTTTGCCTTTTCCAAGAACTCGTTGCGGTCTGTGTCAATTATCATTAAGGAAAATCAGAAGAAGCTCTGAAAGTCACTGAGTTTTTTCTTCCCTTTTTTATTTTTCCCTCCCTAAAAAAAGGTGGGGGTGGGGTGGGGGGAAGGAGGCGAAGACATCGAGCTTTGTGGTCAGCCTTAAAGTATTTTAATCATCAATGAAAGGAGAGGGGGGAACCTCTAGGAGCAGAAGGGGGAATGTGGCTGCCATGGGGACCTGTGGTTTCCTCAACTATGCACTAAGGCATTTTACACCCCTGGGAGAGGCAGGCAAGTGGGAGGGGATGAGGGGGCACCACAGAGATGGACGCAGGGAGAGACGCCAGCTCGGCTCCTTTCCTTGTCTTTCTCAGCTAGCTGGCAAAGTGGATGGGGTGCCGGGTCTCAGTTCAAAATCATCCTCTGACACCTACTAGCTGTGGGACCCTGGGCAAGTTACTCACCCTCTCTTTGTCTCAATTTCCTCATCTGTAGAATGGGAATGATTAAGAGCACCTACCTGGAAGGGTTGTTGTAAAGATAAAATGAGATCCTATTTGGAAGGCGCTTAGCAGAGTGCTTGAAATCTAGTAGGTGTTTAATAATTGCTTGTTCCCTTCTGTGTGTGTCTGTGTATACACACATATATGTACGTACACACATATTAATGTTATTATGTTATATAATATTATAATTATAATTATGTTATATATATATCTTAATACATACATATATTTTCCACACCTGTGTATGTCTGTAAATTCAGATAAGCATGCATGCATCTGCATCTCAACAAACATTTAAGTGCCTACTATGTGTCAAGCACATGTGTGGACAAGAGTGTTTTTACATACGTGCAAGCCTATTCCATGTTTGTGTGTCTGTTTACACACATGTGTCAGTGCAGAGTCTTAGGGGCAGCTCCTTGGTTGAAGGAACTGGGCTCGGCTCTGACACTAATGAGCAAATCCCTCCCCTTCTCTGAGACTCGGTTTCCTTATCTGTAGAAAGCAGTAATACCACTTACTCCTCTCTCTCAGAAGCCTTGGGTGTGTGGCTGGAACTGGTGGGCTCTGAGCAGTCTGGAAGCACAGTGGTTAGAGGCAGGGGTGGCCGGTATCACAGCCGACCCGCTCCTAATAGCAGAAGCATGGCGGGTACCCCCCAAGCTCTGGCAGCTCCCCCACAGGAGGGGCTGGAGACAAGCTTCCTGTGGAAGGTGGGGTTATAGCTGAGGCTTGAAGGAGGCTGGGATGGCCAGAGATGGGGGGAGCAGCCAAAGAGAATGCCCACAGTCAGGAGATGGAAGCTCTTGTTTGTGCAATGGCCAGGAGACCAGCCCCCTTGAATCAGTGTTAGGGTGTAAGCAGGCAGGAAAAGTGGGAGGGGCCAGGTGGTGAAGGGCTCTGAATGCCAAACAGATTATTCTGTATTGGCTCCCCATGGTTAGACCTGGAGATCACCTTGACAGCTGAATGAAGAGTCCTAGGCTCCAAGGCAGAAAGGACTTTGGAGGCCGTGGAGTCCATTTTACAGATGAGGGAACTGAGGCTAGTGGTAGGGGGAGTGGTAACTGACAATAGAGAAGGCAGTGCAGCTCGACTTTTAATTTACTTCTGCTTTCTCTGCCCTTTACAATGAAGATGATAAAGAATGACCGGGAGCTGATGCCCACAGTAACTTCTGAGATGGTAGAAGCCCTGAGCTGCCCCTGACAGAATTCAAAGTGCCCATGTGCATGAGGCGCTCGGGGCCTGAAAGATCAGGCAGAGGGACTGGCGGACCCTCTGAGAGGGATCTGAAGGGTCAGGGAGAACAAGAGCCGACTGGAGAGGGGCAAATGTCCCAATTATCACAACAGGAAGAAAGCGAGGCTAGCAGGCTGGGCCTGAGCGCATGTCCTAGCAAAATGCTAGACAGTCTCAGTAAGGAGGTCGATGACCAGCTAGAAGAGGCAGAGGGGATGTCCAGAGAGCGTGAATGGCTTTGAGAACAGGAGGTGCCAGGCGCACTGTGCCCCGCTCTTCTTCACTGACAGCATCACTGATGTCCCTGAATCATGGGATTAGGGAATTAGGAGGGACCTTGGAAGCCACAGGGTCCAACCCACCCCCAAAGGGAACCCTTCCTGGAAGAGAACTCAGCGTGTGGGCATCCCACGTCTACTCAAAGACCTTGAGGGCGAGGGACTGCCGCCCTCTCCTGGGCTGCCCGTTCCACTCTGGGATGGCCCTCACTGGTGGGCAGATCTTCCTGACTTCCAGCCTCTGTCTCCTCTTTGTTCCTGGCTGTGCCCACAGGGGCCAAGTAGACCAGTGGAGGGGAGGGGGTGCGGTACAGGTGGGAATTAATCTACATTTACCAACGTGTTTAATGAAGTCTCTGGTGGTATTTTTGTGAAGAGGATGGAGAGATGTGGGCTGAATAGCAGTAAAAAGAGGTGTGTTTGGAAGTGATTAAATAGAGAAAGAGTAAGAAAGAAACAGAGAGAGAGACAGAGGAGAAAGAGAAGAGAGAAAAGGAGGAAGAGACAGGGGGAGAGGGAGAGAAAAACAGAGGTGGGGGGGAAGGGAGGGAGGGAGGGAGAGAGGGAGGTCCAGAAAGAGAGACAAAGAGACAGAGACAGGGAGGGAAGGAGAGAGACAGAGAGAGAAAGAAAGAAAGGAAGGGAGAAGCACAGTGAGAGAAAGAGAATAAGAGATGAAGAAAGATGGAGAAAAGGAGGAGAGAAAGGGAGGAAGAGACAGAGGGAGAAAGGGAGATAAAAACAGAGGGAGGGAGGGAGAGAGGGAGGGCCAGACAGAGAGACAAAGACACAGAGACAGGGAGGGAAGGAGAGAGAGAGAAAGGAAGGGAGAAGCGCAGGAGGAAGAGACAGAGGGAGAGAGGGAGAGAGGGGGAGAGAAGAGACGGGAGGGGGGAAGGGAGGGAGACAAAAACAGAGAGAGAGGGCTAGACAAAGAGACAGAGAGAGGGAAGGAAGGAGGGAGACAGAATAAGAGAGAGAGAGATGAAGGATGGAGGAAAGGAGATGAGAGAGGCAGAGACCATAACAAAACAGGCACCAGCTTAAAGGTCTCCACAATGAGTTCAGGATAAGGAGGGGGGAAGGTGCCCTGCTGGCCTTCACTATCTCCCACACCTGGCCCCTAGTGGCCAGCTGGGAAGGTCACTGCTGGGTGGATACAGCACCCACTTCAGCCATCCTGCAGATCTGGGAGCCTTCACAGCTGCCTAGTGGACTGCTGCCCTGCCCTGGTTCTGGCTGCCAGCCTTGAGCGGGAGACCTCAGGGGGTCCAGGCACCTTCCATCTGAGACAGCTGTCAATGCTAAGAGCCTAGGGTCCTAGAGGCCCTTTGACTGACCTATGGCTCTGGATGGGACTCGCTCTTCTGTTCAGGCCCAGCCCACCCCTGGCTGGCAATGTCTGTTCTCTCTAGCTATAGAACCAGGACACAGATGCACAGTCCAGGAGAACCAGATAGGACCTGGGAGATCATTTAGTCCAGCTTCCTGGATCTCATGCACACGCATATGTGCACGCATTCACACATGTAGACACATGCACACATATAGACACATGCACGTGCACACACAAAGAGAAAGTCACCTGGGTTCCCCCCACTGCTCTACACCCAGAACTCTCACCTGCCTTTCTCCATCAATGCTCTACAGGACAAAGGCCTTTCAGAATCCTCAGCCCAGCAGCCTGGCCCCCAGAAAAGAAGCAATACAGCTGCCCTTCTTAGGGTCACCGGTAGCAATTTCCTGATTCAGAGCGAGGCCCTTGGTCCAACTCGAAGGGCCTGCCCATTACGCCACATTGCCTCCAGTCACTGGGGGTTTGAGCCGTCTCCTTTCTTTTAGAACATACAGATTCCCGTTCAGCCTAAAAGCAGCTAGCTTTGGGGGCTGCCAGAGCAGAGTCAGCCTTACAATTTGGTTCGGGTCAACAATATGAAACAGTGGCTTTGTGCCGGGGTCTCTATGCTCAGTGCCAATGAGACAAAGATGGAGTGTAGCGGGGTAGGATACCCCCAGAGAAGGAATAATGGGGCAGATGAAGAGGAGAGGCTCCCCAATATCCAGCCCAGTGCCAAGGCTTTGGGATGCTCCGCATCCCTCCCATATGGACCATTCTCAGCCCTCCCACTAACACTCGAGTTCACATGCTCCCAGACTGAGAGCTGAGAAGGAGCTCAGAGGTCATGGGGTTTACAGATGAGGATGCTGAGGTGCACAGGGTAACTTGCCTGGGCTCGCACAGCTAGTAAATGTTGCAAGCAGGATTTGAACTCAGGTCTTCCTGACTCCAAGTCCAGAGTTCTATCCATTCCACCGCCTAACTGCCCTTATCACCTCCCTCCCAGACTACTACAATCAGCCCATGTGCCTCCAGCCTCAATCTGGCCTCTGCGAGTAAAGGTCCTAAAAGCATCGATCTGACCAGCTCAGCCCCTCGTTTAAGAAGTATCCCCAGTGTGTGCTTAGCACAGCACCTGACACACAGTAGGAGCTTAATAAGTGTTCACTGGTCGCCGTGTGGTTGGACCGCCCAGTGAAGTCAGTTTTCAAGCCCAACTGGATGACCGCTTGTGAATGGTGCAGTAGGGAGGCTTCTCGTCCAGAGGCCTGGTGGGGCAGGACCATGGGGCTGGATGGTGCTTCTAAGTCGTTCATTCCACTGACTGTCAAGCAAGGAAAGCTGTTTACTAACGATGAATTAATTGGATCGTTTTCAATTGTTGCAGCTGAAGAAAGGCGTCCAGAGAAAATAAACTTGTTTAAGATGATCAGCCTTTTGGCTCAATTAAAATCGCACGCTCCCAGATTTATATCAGTATTTGATGGTACCTATCACCATACAAAGACACAGTCAAAGATGAAACACGTACGATCTCACCACTGTTGTTGAGTCTGACTCTCTGTGACCCCTTTTGGGGTTTTCCTGGCAAAGATACTGGAGGGGTTCGCCATTTCCTTCTCCAGGTCATTTTACAGATGAGGAAACTGAGGCAAACAGGGTGTAGTGACTTGCCCAAGGTCACATAGCTATTAGGCTTTTGAGGTTGGATTTGTACTCAGGTCTTTTTGACTGCAGACCCAGCTCTCTATCCACTGCCCCACCCGGCTGCCAAAATCTCATCACAGATCGGCATTAACAGATGAAGACTGATCACTGATTCTGATGACTGAGAAAGCCAACAACCAACCTTTGTTAGAAATAGTATCCCCAGGGGCGGAGCCAAGATGGCGGCTGGAAAGCAGGGACTAGCTCCCCACCAAGTCCCTCCAAAAACCTATAAAAAATGGCTCTGAACCAATTCTAGAACTGCAGCACCCACAAAGTGGCAGAGGGAAGCAGGGCTCAAGCCCAGAACATACTGGATGGTCTCTGGGTAAGGTCTATCCCGCACAGAGCTGGGAGCGGAGGGGAGTGGAGCAGAGCTAAGCGTGGGCGGCGCGGACCAAGGAGACCAGGAGCCGGGTGGAGTGTGCCCTAGCGCCCCGAATCAGTGAGCTGCAGCAGTTACCAGACCTCTCAACCCACAAAC
>CM053626.1:315237139-315314060 GCA_028646595.1 Phalanger gymnotis
CAAATACTGCTTTCTTCTCGTTAGCAGATCTTTACTGCAAAAATTCTCCTCAATTATTATTACTGCCATATTTCAAATTTCATCAAAAAACCTGGAAATCTGTTTTCTCTCTTGTTACAGAAGTCCCTATGTAACAGCCATAGCTTTGCCACTTGTACCAAAAAGTCTAAACTATTTGCTCTCTGGCCCTTTGCAGAAAAAGTCTGTTGACCCCTGCCTTAGAGCATCTAATGTCAGAACTGGAAGGGACCTTAGAACACAGACCATCAGATCTCACAGGGGCCTTAGAACAGAGAATGTCAAAACTGGGTGGGCCCTTGGATCCCAGGATGTTAGAGTTGGAAGGACTTTAAAACAAAATGCATGAGCTGGAAGAGTCCTTGCTGGTGGAGGCTGATCCGGGGCAGCTATCCCCAAAGCTACCAGGCCAACATCTGACCGTCCTCCGGACGGGGATCTGATGTGTTCCTCTTGGCAAAGGTCAGACCAATTTGGGGATCTTCAGGAGTGAAAGGTGGCTGTTAACCCACTCCCTCCCTTTATTGCTCATCTCCCCCACTTTGGGACACATAAACAAGCTCCCAAGTCAGCCTTGATTTGTCATTCTGTGGGCTAGTGGGGGCTCTGATCCAAGGCCTGCCTAGCAAGCCTCATCAACAGAGCGAGGGCAGCCCTCTGAGGGGTACTCAGCATTTCCAACACACCATGCGGCCAGCCTGGGAAGCCCAGCCACAGCCTTGTTCTCCCTGATCTCGGCCTCTCAGGGAAGTCTGTGCTCTAATTGGGGGCTCTGATTTCCATTTACATTAATGGCACTTGATTGACAGTAACACAAGCTGTCTCCCATGGCTGTGGAAAAGGGTCCTGGTGATTTATAGACCTTCTTCTGGACTGTCAAGAATGACTTCAGTGGGACACGTGAAATACATAAGGGCTTATTCAGGAACCAGACATTTGCAAAGAAACTGGAAACAACTTGAAATACACCATTTGGAAATGAAAATGGGCTTCCCGAGGAGGACAGACTTTGCCTCGTCTATCGGATCTGATGGGGAGAAAAGGAGGAGAAGCCTTTGTAAATGTCATGGGAGCCACAAGATATCTCACAGTAGCTTGCTGGAGACCGAGGAAGCTGCTTGTCCAATCCCTACATGACTCTGCCGATCTGAGACATACCTGATGCCTGAGGACTCAGTGTCCAACCCGGGCAACGCCAGGATTCCATGATTCTATGTTCACCAGTGACCAAGCATTTTTAAACACCTACTGTATTTCAAGGACTCTGCTAGATACTGGACAAAAATGAAACATCCCTGCCTTCAAACAGTCTCTGGGAAAGACATGTACCAACACTGGCATGTTCGACGCTCAGTTCTCCGGGCCAAATATCTGTAGGTCACAAAATGAGAGCTAGGAGGGACCTTAGAAATCACAGAAAGAAGGCAAGAGAATAAACATTTATTAAGCACCTACTGTGTGCCAGGCACCATCCTAAGTACTTTTTAAGTATCTTCTCATTTGTTCTGACTCCTGCATTTTACACTACTGTTGAGTAAACGAGGCCCAATTTACTGCTAAGTTACTTGCCCAAGGTCACATGAGCAGTAAATATTTTCAGTGGCCCAACTGGGATTCAAACCCAGATCTCTTGAGTCCAAAGCCAACGCTCCTTTTGTGTTACTTACATCTTGACCAACAGTTGCCTCAACTAAACATACTGTGTGACTGGACCTTAACATCCGAGCTACCTAGTGAAGAAAGTAGTGGTGGGACAGACAGAGAGTTAGTGCTGTATTCAGAGACTTGGGTTTGAGTCTCTGCTCTGGCATCAACTGGCCATCAAGTGACCCTAGGCAGGTCACTTGACCTTTCCATGACTCAGGCTGCTATGACAAGTGATAGATGAGCTGTTTTGTATTGGTGGAGGGAGTTTCCACCCTGGAAGGCCTTATATTTAGGAAATCAAAGATGCAGACCACACCCCAACCCTGTGAAAAAGGTGATAAGAAAATTTTGTAAATGAAGAAACTCTGTTATGGTGAAAAGAGCCCTGGATTTGAAATCCTAATCCTAAATTCTTCTTAGCTATGTGAACTTGGAAAAGTGGGGAAATGTAACCTTTCTGGACCTCAGTTTTTTCATCTATAAAAGGAGGCCATAAAGCTAAAATGAAATGATGGCCCTAAAGCATGTTTGAAACCATTGGCCACTCGGTAAAGGGGAGTCCATGAGGACAAGGGAAGACCCTGGGAGACTTTGTATGTGCCTGCCCCAGCAGATTCCCTGCATTTTCTGGGTGCTGTCCATTGGGCTGGGGACACTTCAGAGCTGATCATGAGTCTGCCATACCCCAGGGCTGCATCCAGAAATGGCCTTGGTGTTTATGAGGTGACCGCCTGTTCCTGGAGGGCAGCTTGTGCACAGCCACTGGAACCAGAAAGAGAAAGAAGTAGCCGGAGCGACTGAGGCTGGATGGATGTTATGGGCTGCAGCAGGAAGCTTCGTCTGAGCTTGGCTGGCGCTTGGTGCCTCTCTCCTCTTCTGTTTACAGGTCGCACTCACGTGTAAACACGCATCTGTTTACATGCCCTACCTTCTAATAGAACGGAAACAGTACCTGTTTCACTTTCATCTCTGTCTCCTCAGTGCTAGGGCACAGTGTCTTGTAGTGGCTGGAGCACAGGGCTCTGGGTCAGGAAGATCTGGGCTGGAATCCTGCCCGAGAAGCTAACTAAATGTGTGACCCGGGATCAAATGAGATCATGTATACACACCTTAAAACACAATATAAAGGAGCTATTTATCATCGTTACTATCATTCTTTGGGTGCTCAATACACGTCCACCAGATCGGATCAGATACGAGATACCCCGAGGCCAGAGAGGAGCTAAATCAGGTTTATAGGACTCCAGGGAAGGTCAGATCCCAGAAGAATAAAGCCAGAGGGGCTTTTCGGATAACTCTATGAACTGGGTAGCCAGATGGCGCCAGAGTACACAGAGCGCCAGGCCCAGGGGCAGGAAGACTCATCTTCCTGAGTTCAAATCTGACCCTAGATGCTTACTGGCTGTGTGACCTTGAGCAAGTCACTTAACCCTGTTTGCCTCAGTTTCCTCATCTTTAAAAATGAGCTGGAGAAGGAAATGGCAAACCACCCCAGAACGGACCCTGCCCTTGTTGAGCTTCCATTCCACTTGGAGATCAACACGTACACATGGACCTGGTACACAGCTTTCTCTACAGTCTGTATGGACCATATCATCTCTATGGCTATAAACACATATGTATATAATATATAATCTATGCCTACAAATAAAAATGTGTATAATATAAACATAACATAAATGTGTTTGATAATCTATATGTCTATAAATTATATACAAAGCATATTATGATCTATGTGTCTATAAATATATAATCTGCATGTCCGCAAATTATATGCAAGGCATATCACCTTTATGTCTACAAATATATGGTTTATATGTATTATGTAGCATCTATGTCTATATGTAATCCATGTCTATACACAAAGCATATAATCTAAATGTCTTTTAATTGCATACAAAGAAATACTCTGTGTCTATAAATATATATGAATATATGCAATGCATAATCCATAATCTAGATCTAATCTATCTTAAAATCATATACAAGCTATATAATCTATATGTCTATCAATTATATACAAAGCAAATTATCTACAAATATATATGAATGTAATAAATGATCTATGTATTTCTAATCTATGTGTCTATAAATCATATACAAGGCACATAATTTCTATGTGTATAAATTGTATACAAAGCATGCAGGCTGTCTATAAATATGTATGAATGTGATAAAACAATCGATATCTCTCTCATCTACATGTCTATAAATGGTATTCAAGATAACTGGGCGGAGCGGGGGTGGGGTGTCACTAGCGGCTCTATCCGCCACACCGCTTGACCCCTCTCATTTATCAGAGATGTCCCAGAGGGGACACTTAGCTAGATGGGGGTTTCACTTGATGCCTGGTGTCCCTCCCATCTCCAAGAGCTGAGGAGTCTACAGATCCTCCACAGGATTCCTTAGGGCAAACTATGTGGGGTCCCTGTAGCCTCAGGGTGGTAATGAGCTTCTCTTCCTGACTTTGGCTCTTCCCAGAATCTGTGATAAAGGTCCCAGAGACACCCTGGAGGCCAGATCCAAACTACACACAAAGCAAATCTTTCTAAAGGGGAAAAATGAACAACAAAAACCAATAGCCCCCATCGATGGGGTTCGGGAGCAATCGAGGGGTCATCCTGCCCACCACGGAGGGAGGAGGGTAGATCAGATGCTCTCTGAGGCCCCTTCCCCGAGGCACAGATCGAAAGCCCACCAGCCCAAGACATTTAGATGATGCAATTCTATGATCCTAGCCTGCAGCAGAAAGACAAAGCTGGAGCAATGTCAGCTATGACCATGATGACGGGGAGGAGGAGGAGATGACAACCAGGCTGTGTGATCCAGGGACTCTGAGTTCCCACGCGTCCCAAAATGAACCATTCTCTTCCCCACAAATCCTCTTCTCTCTCATACGTCCCCATTTCTATGGAAGGCACCAGCATCTTTCCAGTCTCCCAGCCTTGGAACCCTGGCACCATCTTAGGCTCCCCGCTCCCTCACGCCCCATAAATCGAATCAATCTCCAGATCCTGTCTGACTCCTCTCAGCTGACATGGGACTCCTCACTCCCACTCCAGGCTCCTATCGCTGCTCCCGGTGGCCTCCTAAGCCATCTCCCTGCCTGGAATCTCTCCACTCTGCCCCCATGACTAAGTAGCACTCTACACCTCCATTGCCACTGCCACCATCCTTCATTCAACCAACTCTAGGGCTGCCTACTTCCTACAGAATCAAATACAATTTAAAAAAGTTTTAAAGCCAGGCAGAACTTGGCCCTGATGTATCTTGCTGGCCTTGATGGACCTTGCTCCACCTCACATATGTCCTCCTCACAATACTCCAGGCCTTTGAACCGGGCATTCCCCATGCCCAGAATGCCCTCCCCGACACAGAGTCCGTTGCTTCCTTTAAGATGCAGCCTAGGTTCTACAGGAGGCTTTTCATGATTCTTCAACTGAGGCAAACGGGGTGAAGTGACTTGCCCAGGGTCACACAGCTAGGAAGTGTTGAGAAGCGCTCCATGCACAACAGTACCACCTAGCTGCCCAATGCACTGCATACCTCTGCTGTATATCTTTATCACTGTCCCTGCTGTCTCTTCCACAGAAAAGTAAACCCATGGTGCAGAGCAAGAGTTTAAGAAATGCTTCTTGGTTAACTGAGCAAGCTGACCCTGGGAAAGTAACTTAGCCTCCTTCAGTCTCAGCGTCCTCCTCTGTAAAATGGGGATTATAGTAGGCTTGCTGTGAAAATAAAATCAAATTTTGTTACATATACTGTATGTGTGTACACACATATATGCACCTATACACATACAATAAATGCTTTATAAATTTAAAGGGATATAGAAATGGTTTACATATCATTATATACTATACATGACTATATTAATATATTAAATTATATAATATGCCACTGTCATTATAGGATGTCATTTGTTGTTGTTTGTCCTTCATTTTCAGAGGACCGACGACATCACAGGTGACATCTTGGCTCGTGTGTGAATTGGATTTAAGCAAGGCATTGCTGCACAGCTGTCAGCTTCACTCTCTCTTTGAGAGTCATCAAAGTCCAGGAGACAAAACAAAAGATGATGGCCCAGGAGGCAGTGGGTGACTGTGGCCTTTCTAAATTAAGATCTTTCTGAGGCTTCACTTTGTTGTGGCAACACCCATTCAATACCAAGGGCTTAGTAAGAACCGAGATGAAAGATGGGCTAGGTGACTAATGTGATGTCATAGGATTACAGTAAAGGACATGAATTTAGAAAGAAGAGCTAGACCGGGGTTCAAAATCTGCCTCTGACCCTTGGCAGCTGTGTGATCCTGGGCATGCCATTTAACTAACTCTCTGAGCCTCATCAGTAAAAAGAGAGAGAGAATAATTTATCTAAGTCATCTAACCTGATCATAGTTTTGACTCCCAGTAGTTGCTGTGACAGAGTAAAAAGGTTTATAAACCTTAACATCCTAGAAGAATGTAAGTTATGATCCTTTGTCCATAATTCTGTCTATTTATTAGTAAGTGCCTACTATGTGCTAGGCCGCTCCAAAGCCCTGGGGATGCAAATCCAAATGTGAGAGAAGACATTGTCCTGAAGGCATTTGCCGTCTGCTTTGGGAGATCCAGCACATTTACGGAGAGGTCGATAGCCTGTGATGTGGGGCAAACTAGCAATAGAGGGAACCATCTCTTACAGGAGATGGAAGGGTTCCACCTGGACCCGCAAGAGAAGGACAGGATCCAAAAGGAAAAGAGATAGAGAGACTTCCAGTCATGGGGGCACAGCCTGTGCAAAGGTAAAGAGGTGGGAACTATGTCCAGTCTGGTCCTGGAATACAGGCTATGTGAAGGGGACTGACCTATGATTGGTCTGGAAAGATAGGCTGGAGCCAGCCTTTATGAATAATTATAATAGTGAGCACATACACCACACACTTTAAAAATGTTACCTCATTCGATTTTCACAACTCTGGGAGCTAAGTGCCATTAGTACCCCCTTTTACAGATGAAGAAACTGAGGCAGGCACACAGGCTAGTAAGTATCTGAGGGTGGATCCGAACTCAGGTCTTCCTGATTCCAGGTCCAGTGTTCTCCCTATACTGGACCTCTCCCAACCTAGCTGCCCTTTATGATTCTAAGAAGTCGCGATTCTATGGCATTGGGCTCATAAGTTCTAAGATTTTTTTACACTTTTATGGTTTTTAGGTTCTGATTATATTTTAGGATTGTATAACTAAGCTTTTGTAATGCTATAATTCTAAGGTTTAGGGAATCCCAAGATTTTGGGATTCTATGGTTCTAATATTTTCCAGATCTAAGATTCTAAGATTGGAAAAGTCTATGAGTCTAAGCTTCTGCCTGGATGCCGTGGCTGTAAGACTCTACCATTCTAAGACTCCAAGCTTCCATGGCTCTATGTATGCCAAGGGTCCATGGAACCAAATAACTCAATGTCCCATCAACCTAGTTAAGCCCTCACCACCTTGAACCTACACTGCTAATTGCAATGGCAGCCTTATCACCTTCTTCCCACTTCAATCTATCCCTACTCAGCTGCAAAGTAATTTTCTTAAATTGTAGATCTGACCACATCTCTCCCCTAATCAATAAACTTCAGCGGTTCCTTGTCATCTCTGGGACCAAACATAAAATACTCTGGCATTTAGAGCTCCTCCTCACAGCCTGGCCTCAAGCTACCTTTCCAGGCTCATTACACATCACTCCTTCCTTTTGGTCCAACCAAACTGGCCAGGCTGGAGGCTCCGCATCTGTCCCTTCAGGCTGATCCATGCCCAGCTGCCCGCTCTGTCTGTGATCCTAGACATCTCTGTCCCCGCAGAGGAGCCTTGCCGGGACACCCCAGGGCCAGGCAGTTAAGAATATACTGCATTTATAAACTATGGCCCACTTTATGAGTCTCTAGCTGGAATTTCAACATAACACAGTAATTGGAAAATCTACATAATTCTGGAAGGATGTGTGCTGGGCTTAAGAGAACCCTGTGATTGCTAATTGGAGTCCAAGCTGACCTTGTAAATCGGACCCAAACATGGGCACCTAATTACAAACTTTTTTGAAACCAGCACTGTATGTCTTTACATTATTTTTGGCTGGGCTTTTACTGAAATCATTCTTGTGTTACAAAGTCCATAAATCTTTTCTTTCCCCGTGACTGATGAAATGTTGCAGGCAAAGTGTCGGCGGGCCCAAAATAAATAATAGGCTTGGCGGGCACCTCACCCTCGGAGAATAAGGCTGAAGGGTATGGAGTGGGGGGAGGTAAGCAGCTAGCTCAGAGACAGAGCAGGTAGGGGGCTCCAGACTCCAGCCTGAAGAGGTGGCTGCTTCTTCTCTTAACAGCTGGCATCCATCTTTGGGGTCAGAAAAAACACCCTATGATCCAAGAATCTCAGAGGTACTCTGGCCCACCAATCTCTTCTTCCCACACATCCTTACCCAAAGCAGCCATCTGCAGTGTTTTTCCTTATTTGAAAAAGTGGATTTTTACTGATGTACTGTTTATGCAACACTCCTTTTTACAGATGAGGAAATTGAGGCAAGAGGCAAAGTCCTCCCCTTCCTCCTCCCAAGACCATTATCTATGACAGTTTTTTTTTAAAAAGAAAAGAAAAAAATTCAACCAAGCTGATCATTAAAATAAAAACCTGACCTCATACGCCACGTTGCACATCCGTGGACCCACATCTCCCCACATGAGCGGAAGGAGCTGTCTTCTCATGACACTTAGCGGGATCTTTCTAAATCAGCAACTTCCAGGTGGACAGGCCACGGATTGTTGGGCTCAAGAACAGACCTCTGAGGACACAGAATCCGCTCTCACCCTGACCCGACAATCAGCCCTGCCCAGAGCTAGCCCTTAATCTCTGTGCGCTGAATTGAATTGAATCTAATTTAGCCCCCCACTCGTTTTAGACAAGTAACATACCCACGAGCATGCCGGGACTGGAAGCAGAGAGCATGATTCCAGGGCTCCTGAGCGTGAGTTCAATGATCTGATCTCTCTAGCACCTTGCTTCCCGTGGAATCCCAAGCTACAAAAACCTGAAAATCCGTCCACTGGACCCTTATTAAACACGTGCTGGGCACAGGGACATCACCCAGCCCAGAACCTCATCATCAGAATGAACTTCAAAGGTGACAAGGCCAACCTGTATTAGAGAAAGAATCCCCACAACCACATCCCTGGTCACTTTGGGATATGTCTAAGGGTGACTGTCCAAGGGCGCTTTCCCTTAAATGGAGCTGAAATCGCTCTCTCCGACACGTGCACCTCCCCCCACTAGTTTGGTCCTGGGGCCAAGCTGAAAATCAGCCCAGCGCCTTCTGTGCGTGAGAGCTGTTCTAGCTGTGTGACCCTGGGCCAGTCACTTACCTCCCTGGGCATACAAAATGAGGGGATTAGCCCAGAGGGCTTCTGAGGTTCCTCTGAGCACTGAATGTATGATGCTTTGCTTCCACAATGGCAGGCCTCGAGTGTTATCTGCTGCAGGGTGAACACCCCCTTTCCTTCAGCTGATCTTTGTATGGAATAGTTGGGAGGCTTTAGAATCTCCTACAGGTCAACAAGCATTTATTAAGAGCCTACTATGTGCCGGGCACTGTGCTAATTAGTAGGGACACAAAGAAAAGCAATAAACAGCATTGTAGCCAATAAACATTTAGATAAAACCCAGGCTTGCCCTCAAGGAGCTTATATTCTGATAGGGAGATTAGTCAGTCATAAAAAGCTATTAAGCACCTACTATGTGCCAGGCACTGTGATAAGCATTAGAGATACAAAGAAAGGCAAGAGACAGTTCCTGCCCTCGATGATCTCCCAGTCTAAGGGGGAGACAACACGGCAACGATTTTGTCCAAACAAATCATGGACAGGATCAGGTCGGGGCAGCCTCCAGAAGGCACTGAGCTTTAGGCTGATGGGGAAAAACTTTTTGCGGGGGTGGGGGTGGGAGCGTGGCACTGGAAGGAGGCCAGAACTGGCCAGGACACTAGAGAGAATCTGAGCCGGCCTTGGACAGGCAGATGGAATCATCCCTGTCCTCGCTCAGGCCACGCCCAGCACTGCAGACGGACACCCCGCTTCCTTCCTTGGCTTCCTTCTCCCACTGTTAAACTAGGCGTCTGCTGAACCCTCCAAGTTTTGGTTTTTTTTTTTTTTTAACGTGAACCGTTACCTCCCACATTCTGTACTTGGGAAGCTGATTAAAAGATCCTAAATTTATCCTGATGTTGGGTCATTTCAGGAGGCTTGTCCATTGTTACAAACCGTCGGGATATTTTGGGATCCTGACTGCCATCCTGGCTAGTCATTGTCCCTCCCTGTTTTGTGTCATCTGCACATAGGACGGGCCTGCCCTCTGTGTCTTCATCTAAGTCATTTTAAAAACGTTAGACAGCCCAGGGCCATGCACAGATCCCTGGGGCAGAGACATGAAATCCTGTTCCAAGTGTGTGACACAACTCCTCTGTGTCTTACCACTGAGCAGCTTCCTCTCCCAAATCTACTCATAGTATCCCCAAGAACAGCAGGACAGACTGTATGCAAGGTACTACGGGACAGGTGAGCGCCATCCCCTCAACAAGCCTCAGGCTCCTCAGCTGGGAGAACAAGGCTTGTGCTCTGCACGGGGGAAGGACGGCTCGGGAAAGAGCAGACTTGGAAAGAAGTACTACCTCTGCTCACAGCCTCACTGGGTAAGCCTGGATCCCTCGCTTCCCTTCCTGGTCCTCGGTTTCCTCATTAACATGAAGGGACTGCACAAGGTGATGTCTGAGGTCTTTCCCAGCCCTGACATCCCCTGGTCTAAAGCCCCTCCCAGCCCTGATATTCCCTGTTCTAAGGTTCTGACATTGCCTGTTCTAAGGCACCTCCTAGCCCCGACATTCTCTGTTCTAAGGGCCCTCCCAGCCTCGACATTCTCTGTTCTAAGGCACCTCCTAGCCCTCACATTCTCTGTTCTAAGGCCCCTCCTAGCCCTCACATTCTCTGTTCTAAGGCCCCTCCTAGCTCTGGCATTCCCTGTTCTCAGTTCCCTACGTCCCACAATAACTTTGACATTCTCCATTCCAAGGGCCCTCCCAGTTCTGACGTTCTATGCTCTATGGTCTCTCTATAGGGCTGACATTCCAGCAGCTGGATTCACTGAGCGCCCCTGGGGCACAGCCCCCCAAAAAGCCCCATAAGGGGGGTCCCCCAGCACCCAGTCTCTATCTCCCTCATCATTTGGCGACCAGGTGCCGTCCCACAGCCGTCAGAGGGGGCCCTGCTTGGGGAACCTCTGAGAACTGTTTTTCTTGTCCTTTTTCCCTTCCCAAACAGACCGAGGCCTCTCAATCTTCACAGCACACATGCGAGGAGCGGGATGATGTGTCCCTGGCCCCATTCCTTCCCCCTTCCCAAGCGGGCCGGCAAATGGAGGTGGGGGGGGCTGGTTAAAGACCTTAATGAGTCACAGAGAAGGGGCATGGCACACGCATCCACTGGAAAAGAATTCTGTCCCTCTGGGATTTCCAAATAAATTATGTGAATATATCCAAACACGATTTTTATTTTTGTAAATAAGGCCATGTGGCAGTTTAAAGAGGAAGAAGAAAAAGTTGGGTGCCCTCCCAAGCCCACCCCTGAAATCTTCTTGGAAGCCGAACACGGATTCCATGATGTACGGCCACTCACACACACTTCCAGCTGAGCCAGCTCTCCTCCCCAGGCTCCGCCAGGGCCCCGGGCAGGAATGGGTGACGAGGATCTCCTGGGAGCACCTGGCAGGACCCAGGCTGCCCCCTGCCAACCTGGGCCGGGCCCCTGAATGCAAAAGGAAGCGTTGGTAGGACCACAGGAGCCTAGATCTAGAGTGCATCCAGGCCTCGTTTGACAGCCAAGGAAACCAGGGCCCAAAAGGTTGTGATCTGTCTGGGGCCACCCAGGGAGGCAGGACTTAGAAGAAGATCCTTTGTCCCCAAAGCCAGTATGGCCCTCCTGCCTCTGAGCAGCAGCCTCCTCCTGTGAAAAATGAGGGGGTGAGCTACAGCAAGTCCACAAAGCAACAAGCATTTAGTAAGCACCTAATGTGTGCCAGGCGCTGTCTTAAATGCTGAGGACACAGAGGAGAAAACAAGTTTTGCTCTCCAGGAGCAAGGGCTAAGTAAACGTTCTGCATGATCGAGTAATCAACAAGCATTTATTAAACACCTTCTACACGCAAAGCGCCATTCTAGGGCCAAAGATACAAATACAACAGTCCTTCCCTCAGGGAGCGTCTGTTCTAACCAGACTTCGAGACCCCCTTCCTTGATCAGAAGAGTCCACACTGGTCTCTCTCCTCTAAGGAATTACCCCAGCCTTGACTGCTTGTACCCTCCAATGGCACTGGCCACTGTTAGGCACGGTAGATAGTGTGGTAAACCTGCCTCCGACATTTACTAGCTGTTGTGATCCTGGGCCCAAGACACTTTACCACTCAGCCTCAGTTTCCCTATCTGTAAAAAGGAGGAGACTGGACTCAGTGGCGCCTTTCAGTTCTAGAGGTATGACCTCTGACCTCCATTTTACTGTTAACGTTTTTGATGTAGATATAAGCCTTGGGAAGGAGTTGTAGATGGATGATGAGTCAGACCCACAACACAAGAGAGAAGGAGGGGGTGGAGGAAGGTGGGCCTTCCTGAGACCTCCAGACGCTACAAACCAGCATTCTCCCATGATGATGCAGGGAGCTGTGACGCCTCAGAACTTCAGGCAGGGGACAGAAGACCTAGGGGCATCAGCAGGTCCTGGAACAGAGTGGGGCAGGGGACACGATTAAGGGCAGGATGTGCTATGGGCTGGCTGGAACAAAAATGTAAAGAAAGGCCAAAAGCGAGAGGAAGATGGAGGGGTGGAGGGGGGCCACGTGGCACGCGAGGGCCTTGAATGCTAATGACAGGAGTACATTCTGCCGGGAAGACCTACCTGGAAGAACAAAGAGCATCGAAGAAAACGGTCAAGAAAGCCATTCACCCAATGACCACAACCATGGAAAACGACAAGAAGTGAAAGACCCCTACCCTTCGTCCTCTGCAGAAGGCGGGCCCATGAGCCTGGGATAGCGCGTCTAGTTTCAGACTTTTAAAATGTATTCATTAGTTTTGCTGATTTTTTTTCTTTGTCTTTTTTTTAAAAAATAGTCTCTGTTCTATGGGATGGCTCTCTCGGAGAGAGGAAGGGTTAGGGTAAAAGAAGAAAATTATGGGCCATGAAAACAGAAGACAGTAATAAAACGATTTTTAAAAAGGGAAAAAAAGGAGTCTCTGCTGCGTAATATGGCTTCTGAAAAGAAAACGAAGAAAAGAGGGTTAGGAAACATTTAAAAAAACACACGGCAGCAAAGAAACACAGACAAGGTTTGAAAGTCAGACCAAATTCGACGACCCCTTGAAGAGGAAAAGCGAGATACAGATAAGAGAAAGCCCCAGTTTCATATTCCTTTTCCACTTTGTAAATGGGAATCCTGGTTTTATTTGGTGTGTGTTGGTTGGAATGAAAAAATGTTCAGATATTTTCAGAAGGAGCACACACAACATCGAGCAGACAGTGGGGAGCCTCTGACATCACCCTGGGTCTCCTGACCACTGGGGCCCTGGGAGGGCAGGGGGTCCGAGCCCTTCCTTTGACAGCTAAGGAGACTGAGGTCCCCCAGACTCCCTGAGCAAAGTCACATGATGAAGACCATGAGAAGGAAAGCTGAGCAAGGATGCTGCCATCTCCCTTTGGGTCCAATCACTGAACCAGTCCCTGCTATGTGTACCATCCCATAACGTCTCTCCATCTTTTCCCCAAGGAAGTTGTGAGACTGAGACCGAGGCCCTGATGAAGTCTCCCTCTGTCTCTCCATCACTGCCCGTGGCTGCCTTTCAATGGGCCTGTCCCAGGGTCTCATCTCATCACAGACTCCTGGACTCAGTTACTGCAGCTGCTCTTGGCCTGAAGCCAGATTACTCTAACTTACTGCACACTTTTTTGAATATGCTTACCTGCTCATGTAAAACTGCGTTGCTTTTACCTATAGAATAGAAGCTCCTGGAGGGCAGGAATTGCTTCATTTTTGTTTTTACAATCAGGGCTTAGCACAGTATTTGGCTTGATAAATGCAGGGCCTGGAGTCAGGACGATTCATCTTCCCGAGTTTAAATCTAGTGTCAGACACTTACCAGCTGTGTGACCTTGGGCAAGTCACTTAACCCTATATGTCTCAGTTTCCTCATCTGTAAAATGAGCTGGAGAAGGAAATGGAAAACCACTCCAGCATCTTTGCCCCTAAATGGGGTCACAAAGAATCGGACATGAATGAAAAGACCAAACAAGACAAATCTATCCCCTTGTATTTGTAGACACTGCTGCCTACCTTCCTCCTCTCTCTAGTTTAGTGATGCTGCACTTCTAGCTGTCGGGCCCCGTAGGTTCATCACAGGTTCATCACACCGGCTAAGCCCAGGTATCTCCCCGGGTCCTCTTCTCTTCTCCCTCTATAGTGCAAAGGCAGAGAGTCCGCAGCACTGAACCTGGTGATGACCTCGGCGCCTGAGGATTCAGATGTCCTCTCGCTGCGGATAGTTCTCAGGGCTCTTTGTCCGGCCTCAATCTCCTTGCTAGTCTCCGATCCATCTTTGGTTACCCGTTCTTTCTCACACCCAGAGCCAATCTCCTGCCAAGGCCTGACAATCACCTCCAGGATGGGCTCCTTCTCTCCTGGGGCACTGCCTACCTTTCCAGGGCAGGTCCTTATCGCCCCACACCTGTGGGTGGGTAAGTCTCCCTGCCTCCCACCTCCCCCCACTCCAGTCCATCCTCCTCAGCTGTCCAACTGACCTTCCTAAAGCATGTCACCCCTCCCCACAATAAACCTGAGTGGCGCTCTAGAACCCCCATGTTTGGCAGTCAAAGCCCTACATCAGTTCTCCCTCTCGCTACATCTCTAGCCTTCTTATACCTTCCCATGAACCCCCTCCTCACCCTGAACCAAGCACCTGAGATCCAGTGACACCGGCCTCTTGTTGTACCTTAAACAAGTCGTACCATCTCCTGACTGGCATGTTCCCTGGCTGTCCCCTAAGCCTGGAAATCCCTCCCTCCTTAATGCCGTATCCTGGCCTCTGGAGACCTCCCTTCTACAAGAAGCCCTTCCTGGCCCCCCTCCATTTGAATGCCTTCCTTCTATTTCTAAAGTGTCCTGTCTAGAGCTTGTTTGGACTTCATTATTTGGATGTTCGTCACGGGGGTCCCCCCTCCCCAGCGTCTCTAACGCAGAGGCTCCAGACACTAGATGACTTGGCCTAAAGGCTATGCCTGATGGGGAGGGCGCTGGCACTGAGCCTGGGGAGGAGCAGGAATGTGGGGCTCCATCAGAAGGGGATCTGCCGGGAGGTGGGTCAGCGGCATTTCTTACAATCCCACTTACTGTACCGGGCAGAGAGCAAGAAGCAGGTGGGGAAGGCCCCAGGGGAAGCCTGCTTGCACTGACGCTCTGCCCCAGATAGCTGACCCGGGCAGCAAGGAGGAAGCTATCTGGCTTCTAGGACACAGAGCCAAGACGGCCTTCAGAAGAGACGCTATCTGAGTTAGGGATGGAGGGACAGGATGGAATGTGGTAGGGCAGAGGTGGGAGGGGCCTTAGAGCAGAGAACTGGCCAGGGACCCTTGGGAGGGACCTTAGAGCCCAGAATATCAAAGCTGAGATGGTCGCCAGAACAGAGAACACCAGTACTGAGACTAACCTGAAAACACATATTATCAGACATTATCAGAGCTGGGAGGGAGCTTAGAACATGAACTGAGGGAGCTTAGAACACAGACTAAGGGAGCTGGAAGGGAGCTCAGGACACAGGCTAAGGGAGCTGGGAGGGAGCTCAGAACACAGGCTAAGGGAGCTGGAAGGGAGCTCAGGACACAGGCTAAAGGAGCTGAGAGGGAGTTTAGAACAGAGACTAAGGGAGCTGGGAAGGAGCTTCGAGCAGAGGCTCTCAGAGGCTACTGAATCCAGCCCCTTCATTTTAAAGACAAGGCAACTGAAACAGCCAGAAGTAAGTGACTTATCCCAGGGTCACACAGGTGGGATTTCTCAGGCAGGATCCAAACCCAAGCCCAGTGGTTTCCAGGCTGTGTCCAATTCCCGTTTAACAGTGGAGACATTAATGCCCTCAGGGATAAAGGTCTTTCCAGGCCTCATATGGTTGGATAGATAGATATATATGGCCTTGAGGACCTTCTTGAAGAGGACCGTGACATCAGGGAGGCCTGTGCAAAGTCACCAGCCTCGCTTTCTCCTCCGGAGCCATCTGGGTGCAGTGGCCAGATATAGATCAGGACTGGACATGGCCCAGGACGCAGCAGGGGACCTTCACTGAACACACAGTAGGTTCTTAATAAATGCTTGAGAGCCTGACTAGTGAGCCAACTCTCTTTACTCCTCCTTTGCCCTGATACTAACTTAAGAATGACGAGGCAGTGACGCCCTGGGGCCGACAAGCAGGGCATTCAGGCAGTTAGCAGCAGCTCTCGGCTCCTCACCGGGCACTCCACCCCCCTACCACTGCGCTTACGTCCAACAACCGTGGCCCTGGGCGTCTCCTTGGAGCACAAGCAGGAGCTCTGTGCCCAAGGAAATCGTCCTCCTTGGTCCACAAGGGCTTTTCTGTCAACGGTCTTCCTTATTACAGCCCCAACCCCAGTCCAGACTAAACTCTCCAGCCTTTCAATACAATCGAGTAAACATTTCACCCTGAGACGTCGGAGCCTTCGCAAACATCTCAGTAACAGGCTCATACTATGAAGTTTTCTCTGGCCTCCCCCTCCCCTTCTCTTCCCCCTGCTCTGCTCCCCCTCACCGCACACCCCCATCCCCCGTAACGAGCCAGTGTGAGCGATGCCTGGCATCCCCAGCAGCTCCGCACCAAGGCAGCTGGCAAAGCCAAGAGGATTGCTGTGGCCAATTGGGAAAAACACTCTACTCTACATAACTTTCCAGAAACCAATATTAATCTGGACGAAAGACGTTATTAAACCCTGGGAAACTGCAACAAAAGACATTAATTACGCTCTTGGAACAGGGTTTCTGAATTAAGTTATTACCTGTGAGCTTACAGAGCAGGAATGGAGACGAATTTCCCCTCAGCCTTAAAGCATCCCTCTAGAATAAGCCAGGAGTTCTCTACACAGAGAATGCCTGCAGCAGACACCGATAACGAGAAAGACCCCCCTCCCTTCAGCACACGAAGGCTGCCGGGGCACAGCTCGGCAGACACTTTCTGGAATGGAGGGAGGCACGGGGTCACTTCCTGCTGGCCGAGGTGGTCCAAAGACTGGGACTCCCAACCTTGGGAGGGATGAATATTTCCATTCTTCAGATGAGAAAACTGAAGCTGAGAGAGGAGAAGCGCAGGGGGTACAGTAAGAGGTGTAGCTGGTATCAGAATGTGGATCTGAAATGGGCTTGGCCGTGTGACCTTGAGCAAACCCTTCCCTTCTCCTGGCCTCCTCGTCCTGACCTCTGTAAAGGCAGGGGGTTGGCCTAGCCCTAGAGGGTCTCTGAGATCATTAGCAGCACATGGCAGCAGAAGATGCTGCTGCCGCTCCCCCCCTCGCCTCCCCCCCGCCCCCGGTATTGCCTGACCCCGGCTGGCTCATCATTCCTAACGCACTCATGAGCTGTGGGTATCCCCCAAGGCTCCATCCCAGGCCCTGCTTCTCTTTTCTCTTGACATTCTCCCTGGGTGACTCCAGTAATATCCAGAAGCTGGATGGCTCAGATCTCTCTATCCCACTCCACACTTCCAGGCAGGCGCCAGAGCTTCGCACATCTGCCTCCGCAAGGCCTCACGTCGTCCCTGCTCTATTTCAGACCCTTATGAGCTCACTGACCTGTGCAATGGCCTCCTAACTGGCTTTCCTGCCTCAGGTCTCTCCCACTTCAAGCCACTCAGCAGTCAAAGCAATTTAATTAAAGCACATCTAACCAAGTCATTCCCTCACTCAATATACTCCAGTGGCTCCCTATTGCCTCCAGGATCCAATATACCCCCTACCCACATTGGGCATTTAAAGCCCTTTACAGCCTGGTCTCAGTCCCAATACACATTGCCTGGCTTCTGGAAATTGACAGTTTGGCCTAATTGGCCTTCTTATCTTTCACCACATATGGTCCTCCATCTCCCATCTCCTTTATACATGCCTAGGATGCACTCTCTCCTTCCCTCAACTTCTTAGAATTCCTACCACCCTTCAAAACTCAACTCATGTACCACCTTCTACAGGAAGCCTTCCTGGACTGCTCCCAGCTGCTAGTGCCATCCCCCGCAAAGTACTAAAATATTTATTCTGTATATATCTAATATTTGTATGTTCTGAACATTTCTAATATTATATAAATATTCTGTACGTATCTAATATTTATATTCTGTACATTTCTAACATTTATTATATAAATATTTGTTCTATATATACCTAATATTTATACAGCATTCCTATGTGCCAAGCACTGTTAAGCACTTTACGAATATTATCTCATTTGATCCTTATCACAAATATAGAAAGTAGGCGCTATTATCATTATAATACCCATTTTACAGATGAGGTAACTGGGGCAGAGGGGAAGCGACTTGCCCAAGATTCTACCGACAGCAGATGTCTGAGGCTAGAGCTTCCACCTTCAGGCCCAGAGCTCTACTCACCGTACCACTGGGTTATACGGAAACATAAGCGCCCCCCCCCCCCGCTAAAATGTAAGCCCCTTGAGGGCAAGGACCGCTTCATTTTTGTCCTTGTCTCTCCGGGCCCTCCGGGATGATAAACACCTCTTCACTCAGTCACTGACACTCTGCCACGGCACCACTTGCCACATTGACACCATCGGGGCCCTTCCCTCTGATGGAGCCCAGGGCCACCTGCTCATAGTAACGCCCATTTCTACAGCTAAAGCCCCTCCTTCCCAACAGCTGTTCAAGGCAGCAAGTACAATTCATCGCATTTTGCAGACAGAGAAACTGAGGCTCCTTGAAATTAAGGGCCGAGACCAAATTTAGACCCATCTCTCCGTGACCTCTAGGGCCCCTCCGAGCCTTGTTCCTCTGAGCCCCCGCCAGAAAGCCCAATCTCCCTCAACCTAGGCTACCTCCACAAACGTCCTCACAAGCCCCATTTGTACCCACACGTGCTCCGCTCAAGGCCTCGTATGTTTGTGTGGCCGAGCCTAACTTCGGGATCGAGTCCACTGTGTAAACTCATTTTATTTCAATTCTGTAAACGTTAACATAATTAGGAGATGCAGAGTATATATTCCATTATGATGATATACGCGAGCCGTAGATTCAGAACAGATGGAGGCCGGCCCTGCACGCAGCTCTCCGAGACTGACACATGAGGACATTTTGCACTTATTGGATTGGATCTCGGCTAATTGTGTTTTTCTTAAATACAGGGAACGGTTTCAAGCAGGAAGGGCCTTCAGCCCAGTGGAGAGAGAGAAATCCTCCCTGAATACAAAGGACAGGGCAGACCCTTGGTGCTGGCAACTGCCAGGGTCCCATGTGACAAGTCAAGTTTCAGCTGGCATGATGGCTAGTGCAGAGTCGGAGTTGATAGGTCAACAGGCATTTACTAAGCACCTACTATATGCCAGCACTGCATTAAGTGCTAGAGACACGAAGAAAGATAAAAGCAGTGACTGCCCTCCAGGAGCTTCCAGTTTAACAGGAGAGACAACAACTACAGACAAACAGGATACAGACCAGCTAAACAGGAGGTATCCCTCGGAAGGAAGGCATTAGCACTGAGGGAGATGGGAAAGGCTTCCTGCACGAGGTGACAGTCAGGGGGAGGAGGAACCAGGTCTGTAGCTCATCTCTCTCCTGCATTACCGATGCCTTACAGAACACTGAGACCAACCTCTGCATTTTACAGATGAGGAAATTGAGTCCCAGAAAGCTGAAGTCACCTGCCCAGGGGTCTCTGGCTAAGAAATGTCTCAGGGAGGACTGGAACCCAGATCTTCTGACACCAAGTCCAGTGTCCTGGTGACCGTATCAGCTGTCAAACAGACATCTCATAGGCACCTCAAGGGCCTACCATGCAGAAAATGAAAGTCATTATTTTTGTCCTTAAGCACCCTCTTCTGCACATTCCTATTACCGTACAGGGTCCAGGACACCACTATCCCTCTAGTCACCGAAGTTTATGATCTTGTTATCATCCCTCGCCCCATGTGACCAATCCCCTGCTAGACCTTGTCCAGGCTCCCTTCACAACCTCTCCCCGCTTAATCCTTCCTGAGGACGCCTGTCACAGTGATTTAGCCCTGCCCGTCCATGGACAGGAACTTTCACTATAACATACCCAACAGATATTCAGACGTGAATGATTGACTACTGTGAGACAGGCACAGGGCAAACAGACTCATAGATTTAGAGGGTCAGGGTCCTCAGGGCAACTGAGTATAAGCTCGGTCTAAGTTCCCCATCTTGCATACGGGGAAACTGAGGCACAGAGACTGACTGACTGCCTCTAGAACTTCGGATTATATCTATCTCCTGCTACTCTGAGTCAGTCAGCCGATAAGCATTTATTAAGCACCTAGAATGTGCTGAGGAATACAAAGAAAGGCATAAGACAGCTCCTGCCCTCGAGGGGCTCACAATCTAATCGCTCCAGGGGCAGTTGTGCAGGCCGGAGCTTCATGGCAGTGCCAGAAAGCAGACAAACGCCCGCAGATGTAGCCTTCAGCTTGGATTGGAAGGGGCCGCTGGGGTCATCCCAGAGCAGAGGCTACTGCAGAAAAAAAGCCAGATCAAGGAAACAGGTTCAAACACTGCCACCGCTACTCTAAGCCAGAGGTGGGCCTAGCAAGCCCAACCCCTCATTTTACAAGTGAATAAACTGAGGCTGGAGAAGCTTAATGGGGTTGACAGTAATTAACCAGCTGGGAGGAAAACAAGATGCGCAAAGGAAGATGAATGAGCTGTTCGAAAGGGGGGTCAGGGGAGAGAACAGGGTCAAGAAAGGCCTGGCAAGGAGGCGGAGCCTGAAGGGAGCTGGGGCTTCTGAGGGGAGCGCCTCCACCGGCCACCCCCTGTGGGCAGCCTCTGCACGGAGCCAGAAGAGAGGACCCTATGTCTGGGGAGCGGCTCAGCCACCAGCCAGTAAGGGGAGTGGCAGCAAGACGGCAAGTTGACGGTGCCAGGCCTGAGTTCAAATCCAGCCTCAGACACGCCTCAGCTGCATGACCCTGATCCAGTCACTTCATCTGTCTGCCTCAGCTACCTCAACAGTAAAAATGGGGTAATGAGAGCACCTATCTCCCAGCAGCACAGTGAGGATCAAATGAAATGGGAGTAAAGCACCGGCACATAGTAGGTGCTTAATAATGCTTGTCCCCGTCATTCTCAAAGCCTCATATCCCAAGGCCCTTCCCAGCTCTGACATCCCCTGTTCCAAGTTCCCTCCCAGCACTAACTCAGCTTGTTCTAAGGCCCCTCCCAGCTCCGACACCCCCTGTTCTAAGGCCCCCCCAAGCTCTGACATTTGATATTCTATCATCCCTTCCTGTTGTATCCTTCTACGTTCTAAGATCTCTCCAAACCAAGGGTTCTTCCATCTTTTCTGGCCTGGTTAAGCCTGTGGACTTCTTTGCAGAATCATGTTTTTAAGCACAAAAAATAAAATTAATAGGATTCCCAAGGAAATCCATTACTGTGAAATACGTGATCAAAACATTTCAAAACCTGTTCCAGGCCCCGGCTCAGGCAGCTGTGCTCCAATCCCAGCTCTGACTCTGGTCTTTCTGCCCATACCCAATTTCCAGGCACAGCCCGGTGGAGAGTCTCCGCTGTTCCTCAGCTCTCCCAAAGATCTCCCCAGTTTCTGATTTTGTCCCCTCCTCACCAAGTTGTGAGGCTACAATGAGAGAACAGACAGAGTGTTCTGAGAGGTCTAAGACCTAAATAAAGGCCAGCTGGGGTTGTTACTAGAAAAGGCAGACGTGGACTGATGAAGAGACAGGTGGTCTCAGAAGACCTGGGTTTAAATCCTGCCTCTGACACTCCCTGGGGGTGGGACCCCGGGCTGGCTTTAGGTGGAACAGGTGCTGATCTGCATTGGGGAAGGCAGACCTCGATGGGAAGTCTCTGAATTGATGATGAAATCAGAGATCCAGCCAAAAGTCATTTATTATTATTACCAAGATGGGATTTTAAGCCCCAGGATCCCTGACTGGCCACTGCCCACAATCACTGCTCCTTGGGGAGTCCCAGAGTGGGGACACTTTGTCTGAGCTCCTGGGAGGTGGGTGACATCCATGGGAAAAACCTCCTCCTGACCAGGCCAGGCCACTCCTGAAGGCCTGGGGCATCCGCTGTTCTTATCAGGAGCTTGCGAGCCAAGGGCCCAGCTTGCCTACTGGTTGCCATGGCTACCTTCCCAGCGGTCCTCAATGTGGAGACAATTAGGGCCGGCTGCCGCTCTGATGGAGGTGTTGAAGGCCCACAGCACATCTCCTGTTCTTATCCATTCTAGCTGGAGCCGTCTCCTGGAGCCCGAGGACCACACGGCGGCTCTCCCAGAAGAGCCGGGCCTGCATGCGACCTGCAGGTCTGGGAAGAGATCCGAGGAACCCAGATTTGGGGCACAAGGGGCCTCACAGAGAGAGAGAGGGACCCAGGCCCAGAGGGCTAAAGTCATTCCCCAGGGACACCCGGCTAATCAGAGGCTATCAGGATCTCTCCTCCTGGCTTTGTCTGTCCCTCACTGTCCTCTGTCTCTCCCCTATCTCTCTACTCTGTCTGTGTCTCCTTTCCCTCTGTCACTCCCTCTATCCATGTGTCTCTATCTCTCATTCTCCTTTGTCTTTTTCCTGTTTCTCTCTTTGTCTCTTTCCCTCCCTGTCTGTCTCTTTCTCCCTCTCTCAGGACTGGAGTTAGGAAGATCTCATTTTCTCAATCTCTCCTTAGACATTCACTAGCTGGGTGACCTTGGCCAGGGTCAGCCTCTGTGTTCCTGTGATTGTTATCCCAGCCCCTCCAGCCGCCATTTTGGCTCACACAGCAAAGCCTCCCACCCCAGTCTGTGACTTCTCTTCACTCTACACTCTATACTGGGTGGTCCCATCCCCTCTCATGGCTTCCATCAGACCTATACATCCAGCCCTAACCTCTCTCCTGAGCTCCAGGCTAGCTCCCCTATCCACCTCTTAGATATCTCCTAATGGATGTCCCATAACCTCATTGTCCTTCTCCCTCAGCATGCTCCTATGGGCATGGTCTAGGGCACTACTGCCCTTCCAGAGAGCCAGCCTCCCAACCTTATTCTCAAACCTTTACTTTCCCTCACCCCACATGTCTAATCAGCTTCTAAGTCCTGTCAATTCAACACCCACCAGACCGCCCCCATTCATTCCCTTCTCTTCCTCCACATGGCCACCCTCCCTTGGACTGCTCAAACAGCCTTTGGGTTGGTCTTCCTGCCTTAGGTCTCTCCCTGTTACAATCCATCCTTCCAATGACTGCCAAATCCATGTGCCCTAAGTAAATTCTGATCACATCATAACCATGTCTGTCACTTGCACGTCCACTGTGCTAATGACAATGGCAGAGACGTGTTTCTCCTGGTTTGCACAAGCATTTCTTGGTTACATCCTTATGCAGGAAGTGGAGATCTGTATATAGCTAGAAAGGCCATCACACCTTAGAATATAAGAACTGCGAAGGGGAGTAGAACAGGGAATATTAGTGCTGAGAAGGGCCTTAGAACAGGGGATGTCAGTGCTGGGAAGGGCCTGAGAACAGGGGATATCAGAGCTGGAAGGGGCCTGAGAATAGGGGATGTCAGGGCTGGGAGGGGCCTTAGAACAGGGGATGTCAGAGCTGGGAGGGGCCTGAGAACAGGGAATGTCAGAGTTGGGAGGGACCTTAGAACAGGGAATGTCAGAGCTGGGAGGGGCCTTAGAACAGGGAATATCAGTGCTGGGAAGGGCCTGAGAACAGGGGATGTCAGGGCTGGGAGGGGCCTTATAATACAGACTACTAGAAAGACCTTTAAAGCTAATCTAATTCGAACCCCTCATTTCACAAGGAAACTGAGACCCAGAGAGCCTCAGAGCCTTGCCCAGCATCCCAGCGCCAATACTTGGCAGGGCAGGGATGAGAGGCAGAGCCAAGCTTTGCTCCCTACATCCAAAGATCCCTCCATCCATCCAATTCTCTTTTTCCACCACCACTGAAGTGATAACCTCAGGCAATCTCCAGGATATCAACAACTGTTTACAAAAATCAAGAAAAGTTTAGGAAAACTAGATTGTTTCAGGCGTCTGGGGGCAGCCAGAACACCAAGGCACAGCCAGGACCAGGGCTTCAGCTCCTTACTAAAAACCGTATTTGCCTTCCATCTCCCAGGCTCTGGGTGGAAAATGCCTGAGCTCCAGAGCCCCTTGGACCCTACTGATCTGCCCCCAGCAGCAGCTGTTTCCTGGGCACCCAGGTCATCCCTTCTCAGCGGCCTGATAGAGCCTTGGCCCCACAGGCCTGGGGTCACGAGAACCGCAAGGAATTATCCCATTTGGCCTCATCACAATCATACAGCAGCAATCCACCATCTAACGGTGTGTTTGATCTGAGTCGTCGGTGGCCTCAGAGGGGAAATTAAGCCCTGGAAGAAGGGGTTTCTGGGAGGTTCTAGTATCCATGGTTTGTGGGGGATAGGGATTGCGGGTGAGGCATTGAGGGGAAATGCTCTTGTTTCAGAATGCTTTCCCAACTTGACTCTGGTGCGCCCAGGCCTTGGCCCCCAAAGTCCCTTTGGCTGCACAGAGAAGATCCACGATGCTCCTTGGGGAACCAAAAGAAACCTTGAGAGGAAGCCAAACACAGCCAGCTGGGTCGGCCGCTGGAGCGGAGAAGGAAGAAGATCCCAGGCCCTGAACTGGAAGAGTCCCCAATGGCCTCCGGGTCCAACCCCCATGTTTTACAGATGGGAAAAACTGAGGCCTGGGAAGGCAAGGGGAGGGGCACACATCACACAGGTTTAGGCAGGATGTTCTGCCATCACCTACTCCATCCCCTTCCTTTTTATACAGGAGGAAGCTATGGCCTAAAGAAAGGAAGGATCTCTGCCAACGTCCCACAGCACAGACGGCCCGAGACACCCGTGCTCTCTTTCCAATACTTACCATTTCCTCACAGAGGGGGTGAGTACCAGGAAGAGGCTGGGGCTTGAACCAAGGTCCTTAGGGCCATCATAGGCATAACTGACCATGGACAGACCCTCTCACCTCTCAGCTGCCCATTTTCTCCTGGGAAAACAGATTCGCTGACATGTGCTTTAGTCCATAGGAAAAGCACCAGGCTTACAGTAAGAATGCCTGGGTTCAAGTCTCTCTTCAGAGTCCCTGACCTTCTCTGGTTTTCAGGAGCCTTCTTTAAGCAATGTGGATAAGCTAGGTAGTCTCTAGAGACCCTCCCAGACCTGACATTGCCTGCTTTCAGGCCCTTCCCAGCTCTGACATTCCCTGTTCTAAAGGACTTCCCACACCTGATACTCTGGATCCATGATCAAGATTGTACACAGCAGAGCCTCAAATATCATGGGCTGGACACCAGGGGTTAATGTGGGGGTAAGAGAGGGAGAGAAGCCACCATTACCCCTGTAAAGGACTCAGGAAATTGAAGGCCCTGGCTCCGGAGATGATTGGATCTGAGTGAGCCCAGGGGCCAAACAGTCAGCTGGGGAGAGGGATTATTCTCCAATGGCCATTAGGTCTCCGGTTCTCATTGCGTAGAATCTGCCTCTCCTTAGGACACCTCACAGAATGGTTGAAGAGCAGGCCTAGAACTAAAGACAACCTGGGCCCAGGTCCCTCCTCTGATACAAATGGACTGGGTAACCTTACGCAAGTCACTTACCCCATGGCGGTCAGGCACACCTCTAAGACCCACCCATGGAGCTGCAGAGCAAGGTGGCCGATCCCTACACCCAGTGACATTCAAGGTTTGTACCACATCCAAAGAGTAACAGGAATGAATGAAGTATTTATTGAGCACCTACTGTGTGCCACGTACCATACAGACCACTTGACATTTCATCAAGGGCTTTTATAACCTTCCTTCTCACTTATTTCTCTGCTGCCCCCCCCCAAGTCCCCTTAGTTAGAAGGCCCAGCCGAGCCTGTAACCCCACAGTCTTCTAGCACCTTAGGACTGAAAGTGCTTTGAGATCTCTTCACAAAATGGCCAGCCCAGTTCTGAAAGACTCCTATAGCTGCAGCTGGAGGAGTCCCTCAGAAGCCAGTCTTTCCCCCTTCCTAGAGTGGGGCAGCGGTCCAGCCCAATCCTGTCACTCAAAGGATATGGAGACTGAGGCTTAGCGGAGAGAGAGAATTGCCTAAAGTCACATGGGGAGAGTCCGAACCCTTGGTGTTCTGTGGAGTGATGGGGCCATAGGAAGCTGAGATAAGAAAATGCAGCCCCTGCCCTTGGGGAGCTTACAGGCAGGAGACACAGTATTATCTGGTAGATCCATTAAATGCAAAGTCCTATGGGAAGCCAGACAGAACAGGCAGTGAAGGTCTGGGGAAATCTTGAAGGGCTTCCTGGAGGAGATGGGCTTGGAGCTGCCCTGTGGGTCCAAGGAGGCAAACAGAGCTATTCCAGGGGCTGACCTCAGGCACCCTGTGGGTGAAGGCCCCACAGCCTGGCTCCCTAGAGCCTCTGCAGGAATTCTGTCGGCCTGGCCCAGGCCTCATCCCTCCTGGCCCCTTACACCGTCTTAGCGCCTAATCCTAACCCTCACAGCCCTTCCTAGAAAGAGCCAAGCCTAGCAGAAAGAGGGCTAAACTTGTAGTCTGAGGGCCAGGGTTCAAATTCTCCCAACCACTACCTGAGTTAATAGAGGAGCAATGCCTCCAACACTAGCTAGGTGACCCTGGGCAAGTCACCTAACCATGACCTCACCTCTAAAAGGGGGGAGGGAGGACTAGAAGCCCCTAGGGTCCTGTTCCTCTCTAAATCGATGATCCCAGGCAAACCTTAAGGTGCCAGAGAATTGGCAGCACTTATTATTACTGCCCATGGGATTTTAATTAAGTCCCTTCCCCCGGGCCTCTGTTTCCTTCGCTTTACTGTTTTTAAATTAAATTGTATTTTTTTGATAAAAATATATTTTCGTATCCTTGAACCCCAGCCTTGACTTTAAAATGAGGGGCTGGTCTGTAATATAGGCCACTTCTAGCTCTAAATCAAATGAATCAAAAGAGATAATATTTGTAAAGTAGCACAGTGCCTGGCACACAGTAGGTGCCATATTAATGCTTATTCCTTCTCCTCTGTCCCTTGCCAAGGTCACACAGGTTGTCACAAATAGAAGAGCTGAAACTGGAACCCGGCTCCACTCCCCCACACTGGGAGGCAGGGGTGGACAGGTCAGGAAGGGGTTAAAGGCAGCCCATGGTCCAAGGACTGCCAGTCTGGATCCAGGCTCTTTGGGGGGTTGGGAACGTGGCCAGGCCATAAAAGATTTCTGATGGACTCCCATTTTATCATTACCCATGTAAGAAAAATGTCTCATGAGCATCCCAACACAAGAAGCGGTAATCACTTGCAGGCCTCGCAGGCGCTTTCGATGGGCAGAGGGGGAAGATTTATCACCTGGATGATGAAACAGAGGGCAGTTGAGTTGAGTCGCTGCATGCCGGACCCACCGGCGGATGTGCCTTTCCATCTCCAGGTCTGCAGGGAGCTCAAGATCGATTACCCAGCTCCTGAGGATGCCAGCTGAAGGCCAGAGGGACCCTGAACCCATCTGGACCCACACCCAGAAAGGAACATGCTTGCTCTGGGGCAGAAGAGAGAGGGAGAGAGCAGGGCAGTGAGCCCCCACATGGCGATTGCACAGTGGAGAAAAAGCAGGAACAGAGGGATGACAGCCAAGAAACCTCTTTCAAGCCTCCTCTTTCAGATCTCTTTTCACGAGAACTGTATGAGAATGATAGCTGTACTGGCTACAATCAGTGAGCCGTAAAGTAACAGAATGTCAGAGTGGGGGAAATGGACCTGAGAACAGGGGATGTCAGAGCTGGGAGGAACCTTAGAACAGAGAAAGTTAGAGCTAGCTAGGAGGGGCCTCTAGAACAGTAAATGTCAGAGCTGGGGAGTGCTTAGAACAGGGAATGTCAGGGCTGGGAGGCCCTTCAAACAGGGGATGTCAGAGCTGGGAGCGACCTCATTCAGATGTCCTGGAAACTTCGAAAATTAATATTTTTCCAAGCCAGAAATGATTTTTCTGACAATCTTTGTATTGGCTAATGGCCCTTGGAGCCTTCTCTCATTATCATCATTCACTCAGGGTTCTTTATTTTAAAATTTATATTGTAGGAATCGATAAACATTTATTATTCGTTAAATGTCAACTCTGTAAAGATCCTGTGTTCTGGGCCTCAGTTTCCTCTCCTAACAGGTAAAAGGGTTGTATCTCTGACATTCCATCATCTAAGGCCCCTCCCAGCCCTGACATCCTCTGTTCTAAGTTCCCTCTCAGCCCTGACATTCCCTGTTCTAAAGCCCCTCCCAGCTCTGACATCCCCTGTTCTAAGTTCCCTCCCAGCTCTGACATTCCCTGTTCTAAGGCCCCTCCAATCTGTGACATACGAGGTTCACCTTTCACTCTGACACTCTCTAAGCAACTCCCCAACTCTGCTGGTCTAGGTTCTAATATATGCATCTAGACCTTTAAAGGTTCGAAGTGCTTTTCCACAAATGTCCTCAATGTGATTACAATGGCCCTGTGACACAGGCAGAGCATGGATTCTGCTTTCCATCACACGGCCAAGACAGAGGTGAAGAAACAGAGATTTAGAGATGGTTAGTGCCTTGCTGGAGCTCACGCAGGGCTCAAGACACAATCTGTGCCCAGTACAGGGAGTCTGCTTTTTCAGGCTAAAACTTAAGCTTCCACAAAGAGTCCCAGGTCTTCTTCATCCCTGCTAAGGTCCTGAACACAGCTTAATCCATACAGGGTAGGGAAGGGCGCACAAATGAAAACTGCTGTTACCAATCTCCAGCACAGAAAGAATTGGCTTCATCAGGAAGCTTAAAAAGGATATTGCTGGCAGGATTTTTAAACAATATTTCATTTTATTGCCTTTTAATTTGACCAGAAACCTCAGCTCAGGACAGCCAAGTTATTTGGTTTCATGCAACTAATTAGTTCTACAGGAGGAAAACTGGCCAAAAAGAAAGAGAGAAAGAAAGAGAGAAAGAGAGAAAGAAAGAGAGAAAGAAAGAAAGAAAGAAAGAAAGAAAGAAAGAAAGAAAGAAAGAAAAAAAGAAAGAAAGAAAGAAAGAAAGAAAGAAAGAAAGAAAGAAAGAAAGAAAGAAAGAAAGAAAGAAAGAAAGAAAGAAAGAAAGAAAACCCCTGGTTGTTAAGAGCTCGGGCAGCTGAAGGGGGTCCAGGCAAGAAGTGCCGTTTCATTTTCATGTTGTTTTATTGACGGGAGTCTCGGGGCTTTTTAAGAGCACATTTTAAAATGGGGACAATAACAACTACATTGGCTACCCTGATGGAAAGCACTGTGGAAACACATGGCTGCGCTCTGCTGAGCTGCAGTGTCCTTACCTATAACCTTGGAACATCAGGGCCCAAATAGACATTAGAAAAGGGAGTATGAAACCCAGGATGGGCCTTAGAACAGGGGATGTCAGAGCTGGGAAGGGCCTTAGAACAGAGAATGTCAGAGCTAGGAGGGGCCTTAGAACAGGGAATGTCAGAGCTGGGAAGGGTCTTAGAACAGAGAATGTCAGAGCTGGGAGGTGCCTTAAAACAGAGAATGGCAGGGCTAGGAGGGGCTTTAGAACAGGAGATGTCAGAGGTGGGAGGGGCCTTAGAACAGAGAATGTCAGAGCTGGGAGGGAACTTGCAATAGAATGTCACAACTGGAAGGGGCCCTGAGAACACACAATGTAAGAGTAGGGAAGGAACTTGGACTGCCGCTACTCCCTCATTTTACAAATGGTGAAACAAAGATTCCCGGGGGAAAGTTAACTTGCCCAAAGTCAGACTGCTAGTGAGTGTCCCAGCTGAGCTAGAACCCACACTCTTGACACTCCAAGTATTCTTTCCATTGACCTAATGACACCTCTCAAAAAGTACAGCAGAACCTTGACTGAAATCTCAACACAATCATCCTTCCTGTTACCTGAGAAAAGTTCTACCCCAGATGGGCTCACCCATTGAATCGGAATCCCCAGGTATCTTGTCTCCTGGGCCTGGAGCCATCCCGTCAGCACCTGCCTCCTCCCGGTCTCTCTGTGTGAGGATGTAAGGTAGGGAAGGGAGGGGATATCTGTGTGAGGGTACGCGGCCTTTAAGATTTACAAAGCTCTTTCCCCACAACAGCCCCCTGAAGTAAGCAGAGCAAGGATCATGACTCCCACTGTACAAATGCAGAAATCGAGGCTCACAAGGACAGGGGTGGGATGGGGAGGAAGAGGATTTGTTCAAGGTCAAAGAACAGCAAAGGAGCCAGGGCTTTCACCCCAGCCCCACACCGCCCTCCACTAAACAAGCAGGCAAGGATGCGGGCCCCCAATGAATCTCAGCATCCAGAGAGGACAGAAAGCAGAGAGCAGGCCCTTTAGATGGGACTGCCCTGGACAGGCTCATCGGCCACCACCTGTTGATGGTCTTCCACTGACCACAGGGTGTGAGGGGAAAGAGGTCAAGGGCACAAGAGGTCATCACGACTCCTTCCTGAAAGACTTTTCCTTCTTTGTGGAGGACCGAAATGCGTTAAGCGGCTAATTTCTGCTGTCTCAGACAATTGAAATTCCACTTGTCTGGGAGATCCAATCTCAGAAAGACACGAGACTAATCTTTCAAAAGCCAGAGCCCCGTCCTCCTGGCACCACTATTTTGGTTGGCTGTCCTTTGGATTAGAATGCAGATGAAGCTCCAATTTAATAAGGCTAAAATAACATGAGTTAAGTATGAAACATAACAGGATATTGCCGAGAGATTAGGGAGTTTCCTTCTGACTACTTGTAGAACCCAAAGGAAAGGAGGGAGAAAGCAGCCCAAGCCAAAGCCCCAGAGGGTCCCGCGGAAGAGAGAGCCCTGCCGATGGATGGGTTTGGGGCTGCAGACAAGAAGCAAGGGAAGCCCCGGGGCCCATCCTGGCTCCGGTACTGAGATGACCCCAGACCCGGGAGGGAACGCGGGCACATTCCCGCCGGCCTCTCTGCAGGCCTGGCCGAGGCAGGAGCAGGCCAGTTAAATTTAAAACAGTTGGAAGGATGAGTGTTACAGTTGGACGAGGAGGAACCTTACCTCATGAAAGGCTTGTGGAAACCGCTGCTGGAAAGATAATAGAAGGATTAACTGTTGCTCTCGGCCCAGACCGATCCCTTCTCAATCAAAACGTCTCTTCTATTTCCTGTTCTGGAGCAGCCTGGATTCCCAGATTCCTTTTGTCTATTACAGCCCATGGTATCAAAGCTTGTCAGGAGAAATTAATAATTGTCCATGGAGGAGAGAGTTTATTTATCTGGGCGGGGATGCTACCCGCCAGGAAAGACGGCAACCCCATTCCCTAGGTAGCCGGCCAACAATCTGGCAGGAGGAAAAAACCGCCTCGGTGAAGGGCGAGCTGGAGAGGCTGGAACAATGGGTGATTGTGGGACAGTTAAGGGGAGCTCCCCCCCAAATCCAAGTAAATGCAAGGTGACTGAGGGATGCCTACTCAGCTTGCAGCCTATCCCCCAAAGAGAAATCCATTTAAAGAAACTAAGGGAGAAACGGGCATGGACAGAGAAAGGGAGTCTCCATCCAGGCAGCCCAGAGGGCTCTAAGGAGACCAAATGGGACAGTATTTGTCACTTGTGGCTTGGTTTTGCTTGTTGGAGTGTTCCCCTCACTTGTCATTGGGGCAGTGTGTTTCAAAAGAAAAACCACTGCCTCTTGAGCCCAAGGACCCGGGTTCAAATCCTATCTCTGATTCTTACTGCCTGTAATGTTGGGTAGGTTACTCCGTTCCATAAAATGGATAGACACTGAGATCCCTTCCAGCTCCACATCTAAGCGCTTCAGAGCCTCCTCTCTGTGCACATCCCCCCTCAAGGATGGAACCCCTCCCCTGAAAAGACTCAGAGAGAAGAACTTTGAACACTGGGCAGCCTCTGGCCTGCCTGGGCACAGGGGTCTGGAGAGCCCAGCCTGGCAATGCAGGTTTGAATAGTAACAGGGGGAACCTGGCTCTTTTTTTGGCCAAGGATCTGGCCTTGCCCAGTCCAGTGTTTCCAGGAAGCTTCAGAGGGGCGGTGGGGGGGAAGTTGGGGGGGAGGTATAAGAAGGGCCTCAGCTCTGCGGGCCTCCCAAAGGCCTCCAGGGCTGGGGATGCCACAGCCAGGTTTGCTCAGAGAAGTGATCTACAATACCTGAAGTGGCCTCATGTCTGGCTCTTAAGAAGCAGACTTTCCAAAGCAATTTATTGTCTCCCCGTCCCCAGGACTTAAAATCCTTTGCAGAATGGAGGCAGCAGCCTCAGGAAGCAGCAGCTCTCCCGTCTCGGGAGGCCTTCCACACCCGGCTAGAAGGTGCTCCCACTTCTAGGGTGGGGGTAAGGACATTTGGTGGAAAGCCCAGTGGTTATAAAGTCAGAAGACCTGGTTTAGAATCCACCCAGAAAAACACCAGCATTGACTTCTCTTTTACCAGCCTCAGTTTGTCTCCACAAAATGGGTATAATCAGATTGGCATTCTTTATCCCACAATATTGTTGTGGGGTAACCTCGAGGGTTTTGGCTCTAGATCCCATATATACACTCATATCATGACTGGGTAAATGATTTGGAAACTTCAGGGTGTTATAGAAATGGGGGGGTAATTCTTTTATTAGTTGTTGCTGAAGGGGATGCCCCTGTCTCTTAGTGGGGCTCTCTCAGTGGAACAGGAGAAGGCCTGATCTGGGACTTAGGAACTTGTCCTGCGACAGGACTCAGCATAGGATCCTTCACCTTTCTCTGAACCATGTTTGTAAATGCCAAAAATAAAATGAAGCAAGGGAATTTGGCTAGACCACATCATAGGATTACCAAGGAAACCAATTATATCGAAATATAGTTATCCCAATTAAAAAAAAAAAAGGTCATAGTCCCTAGGCTAAGATAACTATTTGTCGCTCATTGTCTAAGCGGACCATGACATCAGGGAGGTGATGTCATGACATGCAAGTGAATTCTATGTAAGTGGGGCCAGGCTGTGCAAAGTCACCAGCCTCACTTTCTCCCCTGGAGCCATCTGGATTCAGCCGCCAGAAACGGATCAGGACAACTGGAGATGGCCCAGGATACACTGGAGGATCTTGGCCTTTTCAAGCTAAGGTCTTTAACAGGTTTCAGTTTGACTGAGGCAGCACCCAATCAGTGATTAAGGCTTTTAAAATGAGGCAAAGAATGGCCTCTTAAAAAAATAGCAGACGGAGGTAAGATGGCGGCTAGAAAGCAGGGACTTGCTTATGCTCTCCCCCAAATCCCTCCAAATGCCTGCAAAAAAAGGCTCTGAACAAATTCTAGAGCTGCAGAACCCACAAAATAGCAGAGGGAAACAGATCTCCAGCCCAGGACAGCCTGGATGGTTGCTGGGAAGGGTCTAATGCACAGTGCTGGGAGTAAGCACAACCCAGTGTGGGTGGTACCAGGACCAACCAGACTGGGAGTCAGGCAGAGCAGGCCTGAGGGCCATGAATCTTTGAGCTGTGGCAGTTACCAAACTTCTCAACCCACAAATGCCAAAGATCAAGGAGCAGGTTAGTGGGAAAACTGCTGGATCTGGTTAAAGAGTGGTCTGGCCCCAGCCCTGGGGGTGGCAGAGGTGCCACAGTGGCAGCAGCAGCAGCAGGAAGCTCTTTTGGCTGCTTCCCAAGTCTCTGGCTCACACGGTGGGAGGAATCAGAGAGGGAGTGCAAACAGTGCTTTGGTGGTGCAGAGGCAGGCTCTCTTGCTGTACCCTGCTTGGATCTGGGTCGCGGTCCTGGTTGACAGTTCTTGGTTGGGGGGGGCAGGAGGAGCACTGCTGTAGAAGAGCTTGTGGTGACAGTGCAGGAGAAGTAGCTCTGAAAACAGCAGCTCGAGGCCCCTAAAGCTTGCTATTCTACAAGCAGTCATACCTTGACAAAAAGCTCAAAGGTCAAGTAGTTGGCTGGGAACATGAACAGGCAGCAAAAAAGGACTCAGACTCTATAATCTTTTTGGGGGGACAAAGAAGATCAAAACATACAGCCAGAAGAAGTCAACAAAGTCAAAGAGCCTACATCAAAAGCCTCCAAGAAAAATATGGATCGGTCTCAGGCCATGGAAGAGCTCAAAAAGGATTGGGAAAAGCAAGTAAGAGAAGTAGAGGAGAAATTGGGAAGAAAAATGAGAGAGATGCAAGAAAACCATGAAAAATAAGTCAATGACTTGCTAAAGGAGACCCCCAAAAATACTGATGAAAATAACACCTTAAAAAATAGACTAACTCAAATGCCGAAAGTGCTCCAAAAAGCCAATAAGGAGAAGAATGCCTTGAAAGGCAGAATTAGCCAAATGGAAAAGGAAGTCCAAAAGACCAATGAAGAAAATACCACCTTAAAAATTAGACTGGAGCAAGTGGAAGCTAGTGACTTCATGAGAAATCAAGATATCATAAAACAGAACCAAAGGAATGAAAAAAATGGAAAACAATGTGAAATATCTCATTGGAAAAACCACTGACCTGGAGAATAGATCCAGGAGAGAGAATTTAGAAATTACTGAACTACCGGAAAGCCATGATCAAAAAAAGAACCTAGATATCATCTTTCAAGAAATTATCAAGGAAAACTGCCCTGATATTCTAGAGCCAGAGGGTTACATAGAAATTGAAAGAATCCACAGATCACCTGCTCAAATAGATCCCAAAAAGAAAACTCATAGGAATATTGTCACCAAATTCCAGAGTTCCCAGGTCAAGGAGAAAGTACTGCAAAGCAGCCAGGAAGAAACAATTTGAGTACTGTGGAAACACAATCAGGATAACACAAGATCTAGCAGCTTCTACTTTAAGGGATCGAAGGACTTGGAATATGATGTTCCCGAGGTTTAAGGAGCTAGGATTAAAAGCAAGAATCACCTACCCAGGAAAAATGAGTATAATACTCCAGAACAAAATATGGACTTTCAATAAAATAGAGGACTTTCAAGTTTTCTCAATGAATAGACCAGAGGTGAATAGAAAATTTGACTTTCAAACACACGAATCAAGAGAAGCATGAAAAGGTAAACAAGAAAGAGAAATCATAAGGGATTTACTAAAGTTGAAATGTTTTGTTTACATTGCTACATGGAAAGATGATATGTGCAATTTATGAGACCTTTCTCAGTATTAGGGTAGTTGAAGGGAATATACATATATGTAGACAGAGGGCACAGGGTGAGTTGAATATGAATAGATGATATCTAAAAAATATAATAAAATTAAGAGGTGAGAGAGGAATATATTGAGAGAGGGAGAAAGGGAGAGATGGAATGGGATAAATTATCTCACATAAAAGTGGCAAGAAAAAGCAGTTCTGTTGGAAGAGAAGACAGGGCAGGTGAGGGGGAATGAGTTAATCTTGCTCTCATCGGATTTGAATTGAAGAGGGAATAACATACACACTCAAATGGGTATCTTACCTCACGAAAAGTAGGGGGAAGGGGATAAAAAAGGGGGATGATAGAAGGGAGGGCAGATAGGGGGAGGAGGTAATCAAAAGCAAACACTTTTGAAAAGGGACAGGGTCAAGGGAGAAAACTGAATAAAGGGGGACAGGATAAGATGGAGGGAAAAATAGTCTTTCATAACATAATTATTGTGGAAGTGTTTTGCACATTGATACATGTGTGGCCTATGTTGAATTACTTGCCCTCTTAGGGCAAAAGGTGGGAAGGGAAGTGGGGAGAGAATTTGGAACTCAAAGTTTTAAAAGCAGATGCTCAAAAAAAAGTTGGTTTTGCATGCAGCTGGGAAATAACATATATATAGAATGAGGCATAGAAATCTATCCTGCCCTACAAGAAAATAAGGGGAAAAGGGATAGAGGCAGAGTGGGGTGAAAGAAGGGAGGGCTGACTGGGGAACAGGGCAATCAGAATATATGCCATCTTGGAGTGGGGGAGAGGGTAGAAATGGGGAGAAATTTTGTAACTCAAAATCTTGTGGAAATAAACGGTGAAAACTAAAATATTAAATAATAAAACATGAAACAAAAAAAAATTAGATCTGGGAAGAGCCTCTGGGTTTCTGGTCAAAACAGAAATAATTGTTATGCTCTGGCCAGTGGTGACAACATGGAGACCAAGCTGGAGGACTGCATGGGGCTGTTGTAGGCTGCTTAGAGACCCATTGCCCTGGGCTCTGGTGGATCCCTCTCCCCCTCTGACCCTGGTCTCTTCCCAGGCTAAGAACCCCTAACTTGTAGAGACACACTGGTGAGCCATCCTTGATGGCAGCCTTATGACTGTCAAAAGACTTGGCTTCTGATACCAATGTGTATACCAACTTGGCTACTTCTCTGCTGATATCCTAGGCCACTTCCAGGACGTTTCCAGACTCAGCTACCTCTGCTAGGGATATCTTCTTCAAGCCCATACCTGGAACATGGGAATCTGGCTGGATCCTAGCAAGGCCAAGGTTGAGCTGATCTCACAGCATGGATCTCTGAGCACATGTGTTTCTACAGATGCAGTCCAACCCAAGTCTTCCAACTCCAAATACCAGCTGGACTCAGTCTTCCCAGCCATTACCAAGCTACGTTTGGGCACTCACCACCACCCAGCTCCCTTTCAGCAACAATCTTGACCCTATTTGAATGGCAGCCCTCTGCGGGTAGGGGCTCTGCTCTCTCTGCCTTTCTTTGTATCCCCAGTGCCTAGTACAGTGCCTGGCATACAGTACGCGCTTAATAAATGCTTGTTAATTTATTCAATGCAATCTTCTCCATTAGCCTCGATGCTAGTCTTGCCATTTCCATAGTTAGCAATTGGTCCCTTCACTTTCCTGAGTTTCAGTGTCCTTATCTATAAAAGGAGGGGGCTTCAGCTGCCCAATAATGGAACACATCCTGCCTCTGAACAGGTTTGTTTGATGATCATATGAGACAATGAACGCATGAGGTGCTGAAAAATGCTTGCAGAATGACTAAATGAGAAAGCATTTCTCAAGTCATCATGGCTAGAGAGGACTGAACTTGGAATCAAGAAGTCCCGAGTTCAAATCCTAAAATCCCTGGAAGAGGGAACAAGGGGGCAGGGGGCAGGAGAGGAAGGGCTTGAGCCCTCATGCTGCTACAGGCCAGAGCAACCAGGACTTGTCCTCTTTCTAGCTGTGTGACCCTGGGGAAGTCGCTTCATGCAAGTAAATCACTTTTTTCCCCCCCAGACAAAACAAAACAAACCTACAACACATTTAGTGAATTAAAAATATGGGAGCTCAAAAAAAGAAAGGAAAACTGTTGAGCATACACTGAATTAATCACAAGCTTTTCAATACTACTTCAAACGATGAAATGAACAGGAGAGCATTCCTCAGAATTTAGGTAAATCTCTTTTCAACCTTACAGCCCTCTATAAAAGCCAGCTATCTGTTATTACTAAGCGCTTACTGAATTGTTGCTAAGCCCCGTGCTCATACACAGTGTGTGCAACATACCTCTGTAAATATCTGAGAGCCACAGAAACATCAGTCATGTCTTCCTATCTCCGAGGGTTGAGCGAGCGATATCTGCAGGGACGTGTCACGCTCAGGGAGACACCTTTACAGGCATGACAGCCCTTAGAGGCAGTGCAGGGGACAGAACCCTGGCCTGGAGTTAATCAGACCCAAGTTCAAATCAGGCCTCACTTACCAGCCGTGTGACCTAGGCAAGTCAGCCTCTGTCTGACTCGGTATCTTCAACTGTAAAACGAGGATAATAGTCTCTACCTCTAGGTGGTCGTGAGGAGTAAAAAAGGCAGTATTTGTTGAGTGCTTGGCACAGGGCCTGAGCATAGTAGGTGCTATGTAAATACTTGGTCCCTTCCCTCCTCTCCCCTCCTTTCTTTCTTTCACACAGTCACTAGGCAGAAAATGCTTTGCCAGCCCCTACATGGTGGGTTCCCAACCTCTGTAAGCAGGAGCACCTTTTTTAAAGATTATTTTAAAAAAACCCATCAGAGGCCTTAGTACATTATTTGAGTTGGCATCACTGGTGCAGAAAATACACAATAGGTTACGGCCTCTTTGTTATACCTTCACTCCCTGCCTCCCCGTAACCGTATGAGGGGTCCAGGGGCCACAGTTTGGAGGCCACACTCGAATGCTTCTGTTATAAATGAGATTCCCAGGCTGGGCCCTCTCTCCATGCCTACCCTTCGCTGCCCTCTCCATTAAGGCAGTCCAGACGAGGCCATAGACACCTTGAGAGTTACGCTGGAAGCAGAAAGAACCCAGGGCTGGTTCGAGCTCTTTCAAAGGGAGGAAAGGAGAGACCCACGAATGGATGGTGACGCTAGCTGTGGCCTGCCTCATTTCAGCCCCGTCGAGGGGATGGGAAGGGGGCAGGGGATGGGATAGGCGTCTTGTGGCCCACGGAGCTCAGGACTGGGAAATCCGGCCAGGATGGGGACGCCTCCACAGCCGGTGCTAGCGCCGAGTGTCCATCACTAAGCATACACCCTGCCCTCGCCGACCCTGCACGCATATGGGCTCACTGTCCAGTAAAAGCTGCTGAAGGTCAGGCATATGAACAAGCAGGTGCCACCCAGTCAAGGGCCAAACAGACAAATCTTGGGGTTGCTATCGCTGCAAGCAGCAACACTTTCAGATCAGCAAGCCTCTATAAAAAGGGCCTACTAGATGCTAGGGCCACGGGACCTTGAGCCAGATGCCTATGAGTCAGGGGTTTACCCCACTGCTTCTCAGTATACGCACCCTCGGGGCCTCCACGACGGTGCCCCTTCTCTTGGGGTGGCTTTTACCACCTCCTCACAGGGTGAGAGTTGGACTGAGTAGAAGCCAGCTCCGGCCTCTCCTCACACAACTGCGTCCACATTCCGACTTGATGCCCCTCCCTCCCATGACAGACCTCTGGCCCTGGCCTCCCTCCACACTGAGGTGAGACCCCCAGCTCATTACAAGGGTCCTGTGGCAGCTCGTTAAGACGGATAAATCTGACCACAGATGCCAGCACTTACCCATCCCCAAATTTTTCGCTTGGTTAATGCCTCTGGATTGCCCTGTGAACAAATCTGTGGATGCCAAACCTGGCATCTCGACACTTCTCTTGACATCGCTCTCCTCGGCCCTTTGGATCTCTCTGTGTCATGTCTCTTTTTCCCATCTTAACCCTTACCCTGTGTCTCTCTCTCTGTCTCTGTTTCTCAGTCTTTTTCTCCACTAATTGTGTGACTGATTTAGAAGTGGCTCTGCTGGGGCAGACCCAGACCAGATGAGTTACGGAGCAGAGAAACACTTGAACTCAAGTCTGGGTCACCCAGGCCAAGAAGAGCTTAGGACATTAGTAGCTGTGTTATCCCAAAGACCCAATGAAGGCCAACAGATGTCAGCACTGGGCAAGGGAAGGCGTCTTTAGTGCCACAGAGGGCTAAGTCTTCATTGCTGACCACTTGGGGACCCAGGTCCCATAACAGAGGATAGCCCCTGTGCTCCCACCACAGCCCACATCTTGGGTCTGTCTATTGCTAACAACCTGATGGTCCCATTTCATTTACTTTCATCATGGCGCCGGCTCTGCAGATCCAACTCTGCTCCTTGTTCCTGCTACAAGACGGGAAACCAACAACAGAAACAGAAGATTCCTATCATGTTACAGTGGGGGAAAGGGAGAAGAGAGGCCCCGCTGTGCGGGCGCCATGCTGGCTGTGACTTACCATGCACTTGTTGGGCTTCTCCCCAGAGTGGACCCGCATGTGAATCAGCAGTTTGTAGCGGGCGTTGAAGGGTTTGTAGCGCCGCACGCAGCCCGCCCAGAAGCAGGTGAAGTCTTCGCCCTTGCGTTGGTCGATATGGGTCTTCTCGATGTGACGTACCAGCTCCTCTTGCTGGTCATAGGCAGCATCACAGTCAATCCAGCGACACACCTGCCGCCCACTACCCAGCTCCAGCTCTTCTCCGTCGCTGGGGGGCAGAGCCTTGGGGGAGCCGGGGAGGTGGAGCCCCAGCTGCTGGTGCAGGTGATAGGGGGGTGGCAGGCCCTGGTGATGAGGGGGGGGATGGGCAGGAGGATACAGCTCTGGGTTGGAGGAATAGTCATCGGCTGGCTCCTGCTTCAGGAAGCCCACCTTGTGGCTGGGGCCCCCGATGCTCCCGTGGGAGGCTTCCTGCTGAGGGATGGCCCCGCTCATAGAGAGCCGGAGGCTGGTCCCCTCACCTTCTAGGTGCCGCAGGTGCTGCATCGGCAGCAGGTCATGGTCCCCTCGATTCCGCTCAGCTGGGAGTGGCACGAGGCACGCTGGCGGTGAGGGCAGGCTGCAGGGGTGGCTGGCCACGGGCCGGGGGGGCTTAGGTGCTCCATGCTGCGGTGTGGGGTTGGGAGGCATGCCCACAGGGCTGGGCCGGAGGCCACTGACACAGGTCACCAAGGAGGCCTGAGGGGTTCGGATGATGGTGGTGATGTCAAGGCCCTCCATGGATAAGGGTGGAGAAGAGGAGGCTGAGGAGGAAGAGGGTGGTGGCAGGATAGAGAAACAGCACCTCTTCATGGTACCCGCTGGGAAGCGGACTGGCGGAGGGGGTGGTGGTGGCAGCCCACCACTTCCCAAGGAGGCTGGCCCCAGAGCATGATGTTCGCTGCTCAGCAGGTAGGATGGGGAGGGGTTGGTAAAGGGGCTGCTGCTCATGAGGTCAAGGTCAGAGTGTAGCCCGGGAGGGCAGGCCTCAGCAAACCTCCGAGGAGCAGAGAGGTCGGACCCAGCCTTGTAGTCACTCACACACTCCTGCTTGATCTGTTGAGGGGGGTGGCTTCCTCCATTCATGCAGGAAGGGTCCTGGAACCGGGGACACCTGAAACAGAGGGTCAGGAAGGGTCACTTAGAGAAAGGTCAGATCAGGGCCCCAGGCCCTAGCCCAGGAGCTGATCTGCTCTATGTTAACGGGTACCTTAAAGGAAGGATGGAAAGAGAGAGGTGGGGAGGGAAGGAGGAGAGAGAGACACAAACAGAAAGAGATGGGGGAGACAGAGATAGACAGAGATGAGAGAGAAGAGAAGAGAAGAGAACAGAAGAAAAGAGAAGAGAAGAGAAGAGAAGAGAAGAGAAGAGAAGAGAAGAGAAGAGAAGAGACAAAGATAGAAAAAGGAGAAACAGAGATGGAGAGAGAGAGATAGATAAAGACACAGACAGAGAGTAAGAGAGACAGACACAGAGAATGACAGAAAGAGCTTGGCACTGTGTGTGTGCTGAATACATGCGTGGGGGTTGCCTGTCTGCCCCCTTTCCCCCCCACCCCGTGCTCACACTCTGATGGGCTTATACAGGATCTCTGCAGTGTGAACGGAAGGCAATCTCAACAGGAAGGCACTAGCAACGCTGGACCACTGAGGCACAAGACACAGACCAGAGACTGGGGAATGGGAAGCAGGGAACTACAGTGGAAAGAGGCTCAGATTTAGATTCAGAGGTACTGGGTTTAAATCCCAGCTCTGACCTGCTCCCTGTGTGACTTTGGGTAAGTCAGCCTCAGTCTCCTCCCTTATAAAGTGAGGGAGCTGGGATGAGCTGACCTCTGAGGATGCTCCAAATGCAGATCCAAGAAGGATGACCAGTTTTGTTTTGGTTTATTTACGGGGGGGGGGCACAAAGAGCTTGAGGTCAGATTGAGGGGAGATTGAAGGGGAAGAAGTGAAGAGAGATGGGGAGAACATGGAGAGGGGGCTGGAGAATGGGTGGGTGGGTGAAAGCACAGAGAGAAGGAGAACACCGAGGAGCTGGAGGGAAAGCGACAAGGGGAGAGAAAAGAGATGGGGCAAGTGCACGAGCGTGATGACCCGGGGAGGGAGGAGAAGGCGGGCAGAGAAGATGAACCCGACCCCACCAACACTGCTCTTTTGTAAAGCACAAAGCCCCTGCTGGGCTTTGGATTACAGGCCCAGAAAGCAGATCGTGTTTTTTTAATTGGCATCTCTCCTCACCCAGAGCCCTCTCTGTATCCTTGGCTCCGGCTGCCCCCTGACCCAGAGGGCCCTGGAGGAATCAAGTTCCCAGGGCTCTGAAGGCCACACGGTCTGTGTCCTGGGAGAGCTAGGCCGCAGACAACTTTGTGAGATGCCTTGGATACGTGGAAATCTGCTTCTAATTTTAAATTCTTCTTCGATTTTTCCCTGACTCAGGCATTTTAAAAATTGCAATCTTCTTTAAAATTTTTTTTAATTAAAAAGCAGTTAATTATGTAAGCTGTCACCCCAAGCAACCTGCCCCTCTTCTCGATTTAACAGAGGGCTGCCACTTCACCTCCTGCCTGGCCTCCTCACTGAGGGGCTCCTCCCAGAGGCCCCTCTGCCTCTGGTCCTCGCTTCACCTCTGATCTGTTGGCCCAAGGAATTGCTGTCAACATCTTACACATCTATTTATGAACAAGCTTCCTCCCTTGTTAGACCATAAGCTTCTGGAGGGCAGAGACTATTTATGGTCTATGTTCTCAATCCCTGGCCCTGTGCCCTGCACAGAATAAACTCTTAACTAACGCCTGCCGATTAACTGAACACATCCCTCTGACACTAAAGTCCAACATTTTCCACAGCTCCCTATGGCTACAGGGTCAAGGCTGGCCTCCTCCACCTGGCATTTGAGGCCTCTATAATTGGACTTTAGTTAACATTTCCACCGTCACTGCACCACTGCTCTCTAAATTCTACTCTCAGGGCAAACTGGATGACCAGCCATCCCCTTCTACCTCTGACCTTTGTTAACAGTGTTCTAGACCCGTGTAAAATTCGCCAGCTCCTCTGCCTCCAATTCTTGCTTTTTAAATAAAATTTTAAAAACCTCAGCCCTTTATGTATGTAAACTATTGCCGTGGGCAACCTGCCGTGCTTCCAAGTCTAACAGTAGGGTTTCCCACCACTTTTGACCTGGGTTACCTATTCAATCACGGCCAACATTTATAGGGCTTTAAAGGTTACAAAGAGCTCTATACGTATTTTTCCTGTTCCTTAAAAGCATTTAACTGAAGATGCTGATGCTGTTATTCCCTTTTTCTAGAACAGGAAACTGAAGTTAGGTGACCTGCTCAGGGTCACACAACTTGCATATGGGACAGGATTCAAACTCGGTCCTTCTTGACTAGAAGGCACCGCTCCATCCACTGTGACAACTAGCTACCCAGCTTCCAGAAGGCCTTCCTGCCCTCCATCTCTGCTCAGAAAAGAGACTTTTTCAAAGGCTTAGGGACCGTTGTGTGATGACTTCAGTGAGAGAAACAGGGATGCTTTAGGCCTACAGAGCCCAGGAAGGTTCCACCCCATTTTGGCCTCTTGGGAGGCAGAGGACTTCCACGAGGCACAGACTCGGAGAGCTCAGAACCCCAGCAGGTTCCGGCTGGGCCCGAGGTCCTTAGAGATCACCTTCAGCCCAGTCTTCCTATGTACAGAGTGATAAGGCTCAGAGGGCTAAGTGGCTTGTCCATGGTCACTCAGCTACTAAGGGGCAGAGGCAGCATTCGCACCTGCATCCTCAGGCTCCAGGAGCCAGATTACCCAAGACTGAACTAGCCCCTCCCACGTGGCATGCCTGGGCCCCACAGAACACCTGGGCCAAGATGGAAGATGAAGACATCAGCCTCACAGGGAGCTGGACACCTACAAATGCCATGGAAATGCTAGTCACCACTACTCCAAGGAATTACCATTAGGATTTACACCTTCTAGTCCCCCCCACCCCAGCAAATGGTGAAATCATCTCTCTAGGAACCTGGGCAAAATAAACTGCAGAAGATTGGAAGCAAATGGACCCAAAGACACCTCCAAATCCAGACCAACCTCCACGTTTTGTAGGAAAAGAGACTGAGGTAGACCCAGAGAAGGCGAAGGATTTGTCCAAAGCCTCATGGTAAATTTCAGGTAAAGCTGAGAGGCATCAGACGACCTCCCAGGTAGGAGATGGGAGAAATCTAGGCAAAGAAATTCTTGTCAAGTGGATCACATGTGTATGTATATGCATGTGTATATGGGTATACATGTGTATAGGTATGTGTATATATGTGTATGCATATGTACATATGTGTATATGTGTAAAATCCCTACACACACTATAGTACAATGTAACATTCAGATCACATGTGCAGCAAGAGGCTTTCTGCAGCCCCATTCAATCCCCAAACTCCCAAAGAAACAAATTAGTTGCTACTTAGAAGCTGTCCCTCAGTCCCACTCCTTAAATGACTCCTATACTTGCCGACATAAGAACACGCAAACTCTCGGGATGGGGAGGAGTGCCATGGAGTACGGAGGCGATGAGGTCCAAAGAGGATCCTCAAAGGTAAGTAGCCAAATGGGAACCAAAGACAAATTACTGATAGAGATTATGTGAGAAAAGCTTAGGCTCTGAAAGATCCAGGGAGACTGCGTGAATAAACACCTAACACCTGGGCAGGTAACCAGAGAGAAGAATGAGGAAAACGTTCAAGAGAACCCAAAACACGCCAAACAAAGATTACAGAATGAGTGAAAATGAGGCAATATTAACTGAAGAGATCATGGGGAAATAGCAAGAAAGTCCAGAATGCTTTGAAAGAGAAATAAAACTCTTAGAAGAATTGGGGAATGAATTTAGGTGAGACATTAGGGCTTTCAACTTGGAATTCTGAAAAAGGGGGTTGAGTATAAAAAGTTGAATATATGATGGAGAGTCTTCAAAGAAATAGAAGCTGTGAGAGAGAGAAGAAAGAATTTAGAACACAAAAGAGCAGAGGAAGATTTAACAGGAAAGAAGCAAAAGGCAACAACGTTACAAGTGAATTTTAAAGGAGCCAAAGCAAAGGCCTTTGAAGATAGGATGTGCAGAGATAACCTGGGAATCTAAAAAAAAAATTCCCAGAAAAATATCACAATTTTAAAAAAATGAATTCTATAAGGCAGGAAATAAAATTTTCCAAAACTTCTGAATGTGGATGACAACAAAGTACTGGTCAAGGGAATACACAAACTGCCTTCTTGTGCATGTAAACCCTTTCTCCTTCTGTCTGCCATTGCTTCTCTCAGTGGCACATGGTAAATGAACAGAAGTGAACTGAAAAAAGACACCTCGACTTCACCACACCCACCGCCATCTCTTCTGGGGCTTCATCACAAAAGTCTAAGGACCTTGGTCCTGTATTTCCTTCTCTGTCAAATGGGAGAGCTGGACAAAATGACCTTTCAAATCCCTTCCAGCTCCAATATTCTCTGATTCCCTGTGCCAGCGGCAGTGATTAGACTATCTCAGGCTGAAATGAAAGCATCAGAAACACTTCTGGAGAATGTGGTTCGGAAGAGGAGAGTCCTGGGGCTGGGATCAGAACACCTGGGTTCAAAGATACTGCCTCTGGATCTCACCATAGCCACTCACAAAACTGTGGGACCTTAGGCAAGCCTCTTCTCTCTTCTGGGCCTCAGTTTCCTCTCCTGTAAAAAGCAGGAGAAGCCACTAGATAATTTCTAACGGCCCTTCCAGCCTTCACATTTTATATTCTAACAGTCTGCAAGCAGCTGTCCTTTCTGGCTTTCACATCCGACGATTCTATTTTTGCTTCAAAGACCTCCATGGGTGGAGATTTTGCCACGTCTTACTGACTCCTCCTTGCTAGCCCATCTAGGTGTCCCCACCCCCTCCAACACACATCCCCAAAACAAAAAATCAAAACCAAAAGTACTCGGTGCTCTAGTCCACTGGATAAAGAGAACAAAGGCACACTAGCCTTACCACAAAAATGAAGATGTGAGATTAAGTTAAATTGCAGAGCGTAGGGGAAAGTAATGGCTAACAAGGAGAGATGGGAGACCGGCTTTAAAAGCCAAACTTCCATTTAATCCTAGAGGCAATAGGGAGCCCCTGGAGTCGATTGAGTGAGTGAATCAATCTTTTGGGCAGCAAGTACAGCCTGGGCTGGAGTAGGGAGGGATGTGTCAGGAAGACATCAGGAGGCTGCTGCAATAATCCAGGTGAGGGGTGATAAGGTAGCTTTCCACTGTGTGAGTGGAGAGGAGAGCTTGAATGTAAAAAGTTACAGAGGCAGAAGGGTCAGGGTTTGGCACATAATTGGTACGTGGGGGGTAAGGGAGAGTGAGGAGTAGGGGGAATGTCAAGATCACCCCCATTAGACACTAGAAGGACAGTGGTGCATCAGACAGATATAGAGTATTCCAAACTGGGGAGAAGAGATCAGCAGCTACGAGAGTGAGCCTAATTTGGGGCACATCAAGTTTGAGGCATCTCCAAGAAATCCAATATGAAATATCCAATCGGCAACTGGCAAAATGGGACCAAAGCTCGAGGAGAGACTGGGCTGGAGAAAGAGAGCTGAGGGGCATCTGCATAGAAATGATCATTGAACCTATGGACACCGATGAGCTCACCAAAAAGAAGAAGACAGCCCAGACAGAACTCTGGGGAACCCCCAGCAAAGATGCCAAGGGTTCTGCTCTGGTCTGACAAGTTGATGGTGAACCAGAAGACAGCAGGGTCAGGAAAACCCAGAGAGGAGAGAGGACCTGGGAGGAGAGGGGGGCCAGAAGGATGAGGACTGAGAAAAAGCCACTGGATTTGGCAGCCAAGGGATCACCAGTAACTTTGGAGATAGCAGTCTGAGTTAAATGGTAGAGGCTGGAAGCTAGGCTACAGAGTCAAGTGCTGAGTGCGAGGAAGGCGTGGAGGGGTGAAGAGAGACGTAGGATGAGATGTTGGGGTGGGAGAGGGAGGGAGGCTGTTTAAGGATCATGAAAAACTGGGCATGTTTGAAGGAGCTAAGGAAAGGCGCAACTGGGAGACAGAGTCAGGATTTGAAGAAGAAAGAAGATTAAAGAAACAATCTGCTGAGGGGAGATGAGGAGGGGGAGGGTGTGCCCTTGTTCAACTATGGGGAATACCTGATGTTGGAAGGGACTTTAGAACAGGGGATGTCAGATCTGGGAGAACAGAGAGTGTCAGGGCTGGGAGGGGCCTTACGACAGGAAATGTGAGGGCTGGGGGGGGTGGGGTGGGAATATCAGAGCTGGGAGGGAGCTTAGAACAGGGAATGTCAGTGCTGGGAGGAGGGCAGTGACTTGCCTTTACCCCAGGGTTGGGGGCTGGGGCAAGGGCAGCATTAGAATGCAGGTCTTTTGACTCTACCAGCCAGGACTCTGTTCCCCTCCCCATAAAGAAGGAGCCTTCAGCTGGTGGGAGAGACCGTGACGTTCACCATGACTGTAAAGGCTAAAGCTTTCCCTGGCTGGCTATCCCAGGACAGCCCTGGCCCAGGCGGCCAAATTTCCTCAAGCTCCTACTCCACTGACCATTGGGCAGTGCTATCTGATAATCTTCCCCCACGAAAGCTCAGCTCCCCATTGGCAACAGAAACTGGGCAGACACGAAGTCCACGGGCTCCTTGTAAAATGAGAACCAGTCCTGTTTCCATCATGAGCTCCCAAGGACCGCATTTTCCCTTCTTCACTGGGGCTATGGAAATTTGGGAGTGAATGCTCCCAGATGAGAGCACTGGATATTTAAAAGGTCTGAGATAAAGTGTACAACTTTATAGGGCTCCAAAGACATCCACAAAATTATAATGACCAAGCTCAGATGATGAAGAAATGAGAAAATGCCCTCCCTCCCATCTTCGCAGAGGTGGGGGAATATGAGTGCGTAACACTGCATATACCAATCAAATCAACTGAGAAGTCACTTAAATCCAATTCAAGTGCAAGGCAAGATATCATTCTCATGATTGTCCTTGGCCTTCCCTGATCCCCTCAGCTAGCACTGCCCTTCTTCCCCAGACTGCCTTAAGGTTCTTTCTTAATGAAGATGTATTAAATTAAATTAATTAAAGATGTATCCATCTTTAATGGGTACAAACTGTCTTCCCTGATAAGCTCCTTGAAGGCAAGGGCTATTTCCTTTCTGTCTATACCTGGCACAGAGCCTAGAACAAAGTGCTTAAGAAGTTACTATCTACTGACTGAGTCCTAGACTGGACTCAGATACTCCTAAAGTTCTGTGTTCTCATGAACATGGGCAGAAAATTCTCTCTTCTGATGAAGACCACAAGCCTTCCACATCCTCCTATAGGATCCACTCCTAATGTGTGCCTTTCACTCATGCCCTCCCCAACAACAAAGGAGGTAAACATCCTGTTCCCCGAGTCCTCTCTGATCCTCATTTGACTCGTCTGGTTCCTTCTGCTGATCTTTGTTGATACCATCTTCACTGTCTTGGTGGCCCTCATCTGGATCCCTGCCAGCTTACCAATGTCCTTGTTAAAATGGCGGTGCCCCAACCTCATCCTCACTGTCTTGGTGGCCCTCATCAGGATCTCTGCCAGCCTGCCAATGTCCTTACTAAAATGGCGGTGCCCCATCCTCATCCTCACTGTCTTGGTGGCCCTCATCAGGATCTCTGCCAGCTTATCAATGTCCTTACTAAAATGGCGGTGCCCCAACCTGAAATTCACACCCTGATGTAGTCTGACCAAGGCAAAGCCCGAAGAGATGAACACCTCATCATTCTGAACAACGGGCCCCTCCCAATGCCACCCCAGATCACACTGGCCACATCACATACAGCTCATTTCCACCAAGCTCTGCAGTCAAATGCCCAGATCTTCTGTCCGTGAAAAAAAGGCTTCACTATCACCCCATCTTGGACACGCAAGGTTGATTTTTTTTTCACTCTCGAGTGTAAGAGTGTGAGCTAATCTCTGCTCAATTTCCCCTCATCTGCTTTAGCCTCTTGTGAGATCTGGTTTAATTCCTGGGGTAGCCAGCGTGTCCACTGTTTCTCCCGGTTACAGGCCACCTAAAAATTCAGTGATCGTGCCATGACTTTATCCCAGTCACTGATTAAAACGTTAATCATTTTGGGGCCTGTCTCATGACCTATCGATGCCCTATTAACTCCTGAAGTCTACTGATTATCTGCCCTAGGAGCCAGAGTTTTGTCCTTGGGAGCTCCGCACCTGAATGAAATAGTAGATTCAAACTAAAAAGAAGTGAAGATTAAGCTTGTCCCAAAGAGAGCTCTCTCAATAGAATCCACAAGACCCATCCCTCCCAGCACCTCAGAGCCAGCAGGTGCTGGTATATGAAGAGATAAAAAGGAAGACGGTCCAGGTAGAATGATCAGAGCTGAGCTGCCCTTCTCCAGGGTCTTTTTCACAGTCCAGAGCCAGGCCGGTTCATCCCTGGGGATGAGAAGGTTTTGAAAAGCTCCAAATTTGGCCCTCTAAATTCTGAGGCAGCCTGCAGGTGGTCCATAAGACCAAGGGGATCCGGGGTCTCTGAACAGCTGGATACCTACGTGTACAGATCTGAGCTCCTCTACCGGCCTTGTGTGTTGGGCCGGCCTGTGAGCTGCCTGAGGCCTTAGGCACGGAACAGTCCAAAAGGCTGGTGATGATGATTTTATCACAAGTTAGTGATAGCGTCCTCTGAGCCCTGCCTGGATCAGAGGTGGGGGCACTCTTGTTGATAGAAGCTGGGGAACCCTGGCAGAGAATACCAGAGTTTCCTCCCTGGCTGGGGTACCCTCATTCCCTCACCAGCCTGTCTTGTCTGCTGGACAGAGGTAATCCCAAAGGTCTGTTGTTTTTTTCCTAAGGGGTGTATCTAACCATGTTACACTTTATTCAGTAAACTTCAATGGTCCCCTTGTGCCCCAATATCAAATATAAACTCATCTGTTCATCATATGAAGCCCATCTGGGCCATCCCCTTCTCCCTGCAAGTGAGGGGGCTCAGGCTCCAATACTGAGTGAGAAGCAGGCTCTTGTTGGAATGGGGGGGCAGCCCTGCTGTCTGTCCAAGGTCCTTGGCACAAGGTGAGTGTTTGCTTCTTCTGCCTTCCCTCCGCCCAACCAACTAGCCTGGTTTCCGGCTCTTGGGAGGAGCTCCTCAGACTTCTGATCAATAATTCTCCTGGGCTCTGTAAAATGTTCCGACTAACAAGTGATTCAGGGTCTGGAAGCAAATGACTGAGGAGCACTGGGTCCAAAACACACGAACTTTGGGGGTAAATGACACACCCTTTAACCCTGAACACATGGAACAAAATATGACTGTGTCAGGAATCACAGAATCAGGGATCTCTGAGCCAAAAGAGGCCTCGAGGACATCTCAACTAACCCAAGCGTGAAGCCCCCAAAACATCCTTAATCAGTAAGTGATTATTCAGCCCTGGCCTGAACACATCCAGGACTGGGGAGCTCACAACTCTGAAATTCCTTTATCTAATCATAACCTTTTATCTTTCCATCCCTCCCCACCCTTTATTCTGAAAGCTTGTCTTCATCCCCACTGTGATCTCTGCTCCTTCTCTCCTTCAGTACTATCTATCCAAGATCGTTACTCCCACTCTGGTTAGAGCCCTTCCCCCGCCCCTCCCCATCTCAACCCTTTGCTAGTCTACACTGTCCTCCCTGACTCCTCAATGCCTTGTTCCGTTGTCCACTTGCTGATCATCTAAACCTGGCTAAACCCCACCCTCTGCCTCCTTCCTTCCTACCCACATACTACTGAATCCTACGCATATGTTACTGAACGGGACTGGAAGAATGCACAAATCTGTGCTGACCTGGGGTCCACTACAAATGATATGGTAAATCTCAACGCTGCAAGGCTGTCCTTCTCCTCCTCCCTAACTGATTCACTTCAGCTGGTTTTCAGTCGTGACCCCATTTGGGGTCACTTCAATTCAATTCAAGTCAAAACCTCACTCTCATGATGTCATCGGTCCTCTCTGAGGACAAAGGGTGAACAATCGGTTCACTGCCCTGCTCACCACAGTGACCATTCTCTTTCCTCCCCAGCTGTCCACCCCCACACTGAGCCGAAGACCTCACCTCATAACACGCTGACAAGAACGAAGCAATTGGCTGAGAGCTCCTTCTTCTCCTTCTCCTCATCTCACATCACTGAGACATTCCCCTCCTTCGCTCCCGTGCCCGCTGAAGAGGAGGCAGCCATTCTCCTCACACCCCTGACCCCATTCCATCCCACCTCCTCCAGCACACTGGCCCCTCAGTCTTTCCCACTCTCTCACTGACCTTTCCCAGTCTTGTCTGTTTCTCTACGGCCGACAAACACGGCCACATCTCCCCTGTCTTCAAAGTATCCTCGCGAGACCCTGCCAACCCTGCTACCTGGCATCCGAGATCTTCCCTTCTCAACTAAAGTCCTCCAGAAGCCATCCACCACTCATTTTCTACCTTTTCTCCTCCCACGCTCTCCTAAACCCAAAACACTCGAGCAAAACTCTCCAACCAAAGTTGCCAACGATCCTAGTCACCAAAACCACTGGCCTTTTTCACTCAATCCTCATTCTTCTTCTTTTCTTTTGGGGCCGGGGAAGCCAATCAGGGTTAAGTGACTTGCCCAGGGTCACACAGCTTGTGAGCATCCTCATCCTTCTTGACCTCTCCGGACTCTGTGGCATTGTCAATCACCCTCTTCTCTAAGATGCTCTCTTCTCTCTTGAATCCTGTCAAACCGCTCCCTTCTCCTTCCTCTTCTTCCAAGCTGGCCCGTCCTTCTCAGTCTCCTTGGCCAGAGCTCCATCCAAATCACATCATTTAATTGGGCTGTCCCTTAAGGCTTTGTCCTGGGCCTTCTTTGCTCTTTACACCATCTCACTTGTTATAAAGTGGCAACATCAGTTTCCAGGGTTCAATTATTTTCTCTGTGCAAATGATTCCCAGATCTTTCTATCCAGCCCTAACTTTTGGCCTGAACCACCTCCCCACATCTCCAACTGCCTCTTGGACGTCTTGAACCGGATGTCTCATTGGCGCCTACAACTCAAAATGCCTCCAAAAGAAAGCATTATCTTCCTCTTCCTCTTCCTTCCGCTCCCCCCCCCCCGCGCCCCCCCACATATACACACATTGGGCAATAAACATTTATTAAGCTCCTACTGTGCGCCAGATGCGCTAAGCACCAGAAATACAAAGAAGAGCAAAAGACGGCCCCTGCTCTCAAGGAGCTCCCAGTCTAAGGGGAGAGAGTGCACAATAACACAGGCTACACACAGGAGAAATTGGGAATGATCGCAGAAGGAAGGCACTGCCACCGAGGGGGAAGCGGGAAAGGTGGGATTGTAGCTGGGATCGGAAAGAAGCCGGGAGGCGGAGATGAGGAGGGAGGGCATTCCTGGTGTGGGAAAGAGCCCAGAGCTGAGAGACAGAGGGTATTATGTGATGAACAGCCAGGAGGCCAGTAGCTCCCAGAATCCATATGAAGGGTAAGGTCAAAGACTCTGCAAGACTGGAAAGATTTAGGAGGGGGGGAAAGGTACGGGCCGGCAGCGGGGAACTTGCAACCTCAAGGCACATGTGGCCTTGAGGCCCCAGAATTCCGTGAAAGGGCCACACTTGAGTACCTAGAGGGCCGCATGTGGACTTGAGGACCCAGGACTCAGTCAAAGGGCCACACTTGAAGACCTAGAGGGCCACATGTGGCCTTGAGGACCCAGGACTCAGTCAAAGGGCCGCACTTGAAGACCTAGAGGGCTGCATGTGGCCTCGAGGCCGTAGGTTCCCCACCCCTGAAATAGGCAATGAAGGGCTTAAAAACCCAAAGCGAGGATTTTGTATTTGACCCTGTAGGTGGGCGGTGGGGCTCAGGTGACACGGTCAGACCAGGACATTAAGAAAATCCCTTTTGTGGCCGAGTGGAGGAAGGACCGGAGAGAGAAGAGACTGAGGCAGATGGACCCACCAACAGCTACTGCTATGGTGAGGCGATGAGGGTCTGTACCAGAGTGGGACCAGTGACCAGGAAGAGAAGGGGGCACATTTGAGAGATGCAGAAAAGGTGAAATGGACAGGCCTTGGAAATGCATGGTCATGGAGGGTAAGGGAAACAGACAGATCCAGGCCTCGTGGGTTTCAAGCCTAAGGTCCTGGCAGGGCAGTGATGCCCTCTGCAGAAATGGGGAAGTTTGGAAAGGGGGATCATAACAGGGAAAGCTGAGGGGAAAGACAATGAGTCCAGGTGGAGGTGGGAGACGAGGTCAGCAGAGAGATCAGGGCTAGATGAGGCAGGCCAATCAGCAGACTATCACAAGAGTCCAGGCACGAGTCACAGCACCTCAGACTTCTCGAGCTGGAAGGCATCCTGTCCAACCAACAGCTGGGACCTGAATCGCTTCCACAACATCCCAAATAAAAATTCATTTAGCCTCTACTTGAAGACTTTCAATGACGGGGAGCTTACTACTCCCTTGAGATAGCCCGTTCAATTGTTAGGCAGCTGGGACCGCCTCATATCACAGGAGAGGAAACTGAGTCTCAGTCTGACACCCAGACCAGGGCTCTATCTACACTATCCTGGCACTCCAGGGCAGAAAGTAGCGAGGGAGGCTTAATCGAGGATTTAGCAAAGAACGGGCAAAGGGGACATAATGAGGGATTCTTAAAACTTGGGGACCATGAACTTGTCATTTTGACATTTTGATGGCTGTATGTTTATTTAATTAGTTACGATGCATCTTATTTTATGCATTTAAAACATCAGTACTGAGCACTTTGAGGTCTAAACACATCTCATGTGATCTCATCACACCCTCTCCCCAGTTTCTGAGATCCCTCTGGAGACAATCCCACGGCCAGAGGAAGCCGAAGCCCTGGCTTCGGGCCAGGGCACCTGCTGCTTCTCACAGCCCATTCCCAGGAGGGGCAGTCAGTACCTGTTGTCTGAGTGAGTCAGGTTGGCCTGCCCGACGGGGAGGCGTCGTTCACAGGGCACTGGGTGGTCGCGGGGCCCAGGGTTGGCCGTATGGATAAAGAGGCTCTGCCGGCAGACGGGGACCGTGCTGTCTGTCATCTCTATGCCCAGCAGGCTCTTCTTCTCCGGGGTCAGGTGACAGTGGCCGTAGCCACCATTCACTAGCAGAAAGAGAGAAAGGGAAGAGAGATGTTTGAGTGGTCACAGGGGGCCCTCAGGAACTGCATGGGGGAGCAGAGGGCCAAGAAGGGCTGTCCACCTAGAACCACGGGCCTTCATGACAGCACTCTGCAGATATTAGGAAGAGAAAATGAGAACGTGGTAAAATGACTCTGAAAAATATAAAACCCTCTAGAAAGCAGCGGTCATAAGAAGCAACAGTAATAAGCCTTCACCAGGCAAGGTTGGCATGTCCTCATCTCCTTGCCCCCAATCTAGGGCTCTATGTCCATACAGTCTTTGGTCCAAGGTGTTTTCTAGTTCTACTGGTTATAAGATTTCAGGGTTATAACGTTCTATTTTCCAAGATCCCTCTCAATTATGAAATTCTATGTTCTATTTGTCCTCAAGATCTGTTGGCTCTGACATCCTATGTATTAAAGTCTTTTTAGCTCTGACATTCTCTGTACTAAGGCTCCTCCCAGCCCTGACATCCCCTGTTCTCAGCTCCCTCCCAGCTCTGACATTCCCTGTCCTAAGGCCCCTCCCAGCTCTGATGTTCCCCTCACTGGCCTCTTTGATGGCCTTCTCTAACACAACTGGCCACATTCAGCAGTTCTGGGGGCTTAACATGGCTTCCAACAAACATTCCAGGATCAAAGGTGCCTCCGCCCATTTTTTCTAAGTAGATTTTAAAAGCTCAATTTCACAGAGCAAACTCCAGGCCGGAGGATTCAGGAAGAAGAGGATTATTGAATAATTAGCCTGAATAATGCTGTACTCTCTACTGTGATTTTCATTAGATTCTAAGCTTCGTGAGGGCAGGGACTGTCTTTTTTCCTTCTGTATTGTATCCCCAGTTCTTAGCACAGAGCCTGGCATACGGTAGGATTGTAATAAATATCGACTGATTGATTATTAACTGACTGACTTTCCACCCCAAGGATTCTAGTCACCTTATAATATCTGACTTTGCTTGGCCAAGGAGACTGCTCAGGCTCTGTGAGGATGAGCAAAGCCGCAGGAGCAGCAGTATGGATCCCTGAAGGTTTGCACTGAGTAGGAGAATGTCAGGACCGTGCTGGAGTTCCCATCAGAACCTGAGATCCGTGTCCCCAAACAACAAAGGAGTGAGACCACAGATCTGAGACCCCGGGTGGAAAAGGAGAGAGATCCGAGAAGGTCAGAGATGATTCAGCTCCGAGCTGCCCCCAGACCACTGGGCACGGCAGCCCAAAGTCTGTGCCTCTGTATAGCAGCTGGCAATGGCAGATCTGAGTTCCTGGGGGGCGGCAGGCAGATGACACCAACATGAGTCAGAAGACGGCAGACAGTGGATGACACACAGCTAAGCCTTGAACATCACAGGAAGGTAACCGAGATCTGAGTCAGCAGACCCCACCATTTCCTCAGGCTGTTGTTCTATACCCCCCAGGCTCTGCATTGTCATCAGCTGCTCAGAGGCCAAGACTTTTGTCTACTATCCCCTGTGGTTGGGGACAGCTCCCTGCGTCATGTACCCTCTTCCATCCAGGGACTCAGAACAGTGCCATCTGCTCATCAGCCTCCCTCAGTCTCCAAACCTTTGTATTCTGGCCTTCAATGTCAATGCTCCACTTAACCATTGTCTCCCAAGTTAGCCACGAGCTCTCCACCACCTACTCTGCATCTTCGAGCTTCATGGCTCCCCTGGCGCTCCCTCCCTCCTTTCCTGGTACCCGGGGCTCCCCTCCTACCTACCTGACTGCTCCTTTGCTAAACTCACCCTCCATCTCATCTTCCTCAACCATGAGACATCTTCTCAATTATGCTCTCCCTTGGAGATTTCATCAGTTCCCAGGGGTCTAATGATCATCTCTCTGCAAATGATTTCTATTTGCAGCCTCAATCTGTTCCATATCACCAACTGCCTATGGGGCATTTCAATCAGCATCTCAGTGACATCTCGGACTGAGTGGGTCCAAAAACTGTCTTTCCCCCAAGACCCTCTCCTCTTTGCAACTCCCCATTTTCTGTTGAGGTAGCCCATAATATACTTCCTTTCCCTCAGGTCTGCAATACTTATACCATCCTCAATTCCCTTCTTCCCCTCAGCTCCCACACCCAATCAGCTGCCAAGTCTTCTCAATTCTATCTCCAGGAAACCTCCTGAATTCTTCGTCTTCACTCGGCTCGAGGAGCCGCCACTCTGGTTCAAGTTTCCATAGTCTTTCAGCTAGCCTAGTGCAACAGCCTTCTAATTGGCCTTAAGTGTTTGCTCACTCTAATCTAGCCTCCATGCAGCTGCCAAGGTGAAATTCCTAAAGAGAAGGTCTGACCCTATTGCCCCAAGGCTTAATAAACAGAACCATCCCGTGAGATAAACTCTTCTCTTTGGCACTGAATGCCTTCTTTTACAATCTGACTCCAATTTCTATTTCTAACCTCATTACACATTCCTCCTCTTCAGGCATTCTAAGGTCCAGCCAAACTGGTCATCTCACTGCTTCTCACAGCCAGAAGTCTATCTCTGGTCTCCATATCTTTGAACAGGGCTATTCCCCGTTCCTGGGGTGGACTCTCCTTGCACCCTCAGTTCTTAGAATGCTTTATTTCTTACACAATTCAGCTCAGGGCCCCCTTCTATATGAAGCCTTTCTTGATCTCCCAGCCTCCCCCATCAAACTATCTTTTATCTATTTTGTATCCACTAGAATGTAAGCCTCTTGACGGCAGGGAGTGTTTCACTTTGGTCTCTCTGTCTGCTGTGCCTGATAACACAAAGTAGACAATTAATGCTTCTTAATAAATTGTTCCTTAACTGATAAGAGCACTTCAGTAATCAGAGGAGGCAGACATAAGTCTGAGTCTTGGAACAACAAAAATAATGACTTTCCACGGTATTTTACAGATCTCACTTCATTTCCTTTAATCAGAACCTTTAAGAGAGGTAGTAATGGGATGATTATCCCCATTTTACAGATGGTGAAATTAAGGCATGGAGAAACACAAGAACCTGTCAGAGATTACACAGGGAAGCCTCAGGTGGAGGCTAAGTCAAAATGGCAGAGTAGAGAAAGCACTCCTCTGAGCTCTCCCAACAACTTTAGAATAACGCCTCAAATCAAGTTCTGGAGTACCAGAGCCAACAAATGGTCAGTGTGAAACACTCCCAGCCCATGACAATGTAGGAGGCTGGAAAGAGAGATCTGTGACACAGGGGAGGAGGATGACCTGGAGCCCGTGTGGATGAGACACCAATGGTGGGACCAGGTGGTAGAGACAGAAGCAGCAGCAGCTTCGGGAGCTCTCAAGGCAGAGGAAGTAAGAGGGCCTAGCAAGAAAGAGACAAGAGGGGACCTTGTGATAGCCAGGGACAAAAGACCACATACTGGCAGCTCCACTGCCCATGCCCACTTCTGGGACTGAGTTCAAGAGCAGAGAAGAACACTTTCAGTTAAGAGTAGAAGCCCTGAGGGACAATATCACTTCTGATCCCAAGAGAGGAAAAGCCCTGGAGACCAGTATCAATTGCAATCCCAAGGGATCAGGGCCCTTCCTGGGTAAGGACCAGAGTACAAGTCAAGAGAGGAGTGACCACACCCCTCCCCAGATCATACCTCTTGGAAGAAACAGAGACTTCCAACTGCCCAGAGCTAGCTCTAAAAACAACAGTGCGGAAAAAGCCTAAAGCTTGAGATGGTCCTATCCCATGCTGGGAGCGGAGCCCAACATTAACATAAAGTTGCAAATAAAGAAATAAGGTGCAAAAATAAGCAAACGACAGCACAACATAAAGAACCTGACCAGAAAAGGCTACTATGGTGACAAGGAAGATGAAGATGCAAACTCAGAAAAAGATAATGAAATTGAAATAGCTACAAGCAAAGCCTCAAAGTAAAAAAAGGGAATTGGATACAAGTCCAACAAGAATTCGTGGAAGAGCTAAAAAATTATTTTCAATATTAAAAGTGACAAAGGAAAAATTAGGTAAAGAAATGAAAGCAAAGGAAGAAAATTATGAAAAGAAAATCAACAGAATCAACGTAAAAGAAGAACAAAAAAAACTTTACAAAATAATACTTTAAAAAACTGAATTGGCCAAATGGAAAAAAAAAACTATAAAAAGTCACTAGTGAAAATAATTCCTCAAAAACTTGAATTGGACAAGTAGAAGCTAATGACTCCATAAGACATCAAGAAACAATAAAACAAAGTTTAGAAAATGAAAGGAAATGTGAATTATCTCATTGGAAAAAGCAACTGACCTGGAAAACAGATCAGGAAGAGAGATAATTTAAGAATTATTTGACAACCATGATCAAAAAAGAGCCTAGACAGCCTATTTCAAGAAATTATCAAGGACAACTGCCCTGATATCACAGAACCAGAGGGTAAAATAGCAACTGAAAGAATCCACCAATCACCTCCTGAAAGGGAACCCAAAATGAAAACTCTAGGGAATATTAAAGACAAATTCCAAAGCTCGCAGGTCAAAGGGGAAACACTTCCAGCATCTAGAAAGAAACCACTGAAATACCATGGAGCCACAGTCAGGATCACAAAAGATTTAGCAGCTATCATATTAAAGGAGCAGAAGGCTTGGAATATGATATTCTGGAAGGCAAAAGAGATGTGATTACAACCAAGAATAGCCTGAGCATAATCCTTCAAGAGAAAAATGGATATTTAATAAAATAGAGGCCTTTCAAGCATTGCTGATGAAAAAAACCAAACAGAGGTAAATAGAAAATCTGACTTTCAAAAATATAAGACTCAAGAAAAAAAAATAAAAGACACATGAAAATGTAAACATTAAAGAGTAACCATAATGGAACTCAATAAGAGTAAACTGTTTACCTCTCTATATGGGAAGATGATACATGTAACCCCTTAAGAACTTTATCAGTATTAGGGCACTTAGAAGGATTCTACATAAAAAGAGGGTGTGGGAATGTCTCGATTATGTTGAGATAATGTAAAAAAAATGGATAGGTAAGAAAGAGGGATACCCTGGGAGAAGGCAGAAAGGAAAGGAAGAATGGGGGAAATTATCTCACATAAAAGAGGTGTGAAAAGAAGAGCTTTTATAGTGGAGGGGAAAATGGAAAGGAGAACAACGCTTGAACCTTACATCTAAATTTGTTCAAAGAAGGAGACACACGCACACGTATATGTGCATGTATGTGTGTGTATACACATATATACACTCAATTGGTAAAAGAAATATATCTTACCCAACAGGGAAACAGGAAGGGAAGGAAATAAGAGGTGGGGAATAAAAGGAAAGACAAATAAAAGAAGGCAGTGGTCACAAGCAAAACAGACTTTAGAGGAAGGAGGATGGGAGAGACAGAGAAAGACAGAGAGAGGGAGAGAATAAGAGAGAGAGGGAGAGAAACACAGAGAGACAGAGACACAGAGAGAAAGAGACAGAGGGAGGGGAGAGAGAGAGAGAGAGGAAGGAAGGGAGAGAGAGAGGCAGACAGGCAGACAACAGGATAAACAGAAGAAAACAGAATAGAGGGAAATGCACAGTTAGTAATCCTAACTGTGAATGTGATGAGCTCATCCACAAAATGGAAGTGAATAACAGAATGGATTTAACAATCTTGAAACAGACACAGAGAATTAAAACATGGGGCTAGAGCTGACTCTATTATGCTTCAGCTGAAGTAAAAAAAAGCAGGAGTAGCAATCATGATCCAAGACAAAACAAAAGCAAAAACAGACCTAATTAAAAAAGAGAAAAAGAGAAACTACATTTTCTAAAATGGAACCACAGACAATGAAGTAACATCAATGCTAAACATATGCACCAAATGGCATCGCATCCACATTCTTAAAAGAAATGTTAAATGAATTATAGGAGGAAACGGACAGTAAAACTATACTAGTGGGAGACCTCAACCGTCTCCCTCTTAAGGCTAGCTAAATCTAACTATAAAATAAATAAGAAAGAAGTCAAAGAGATGAAGAGAATTTTTTAATAGTTAGATATAATAGACCTCTGGAGAAAAATGAATGAAAATAGAAAGAAATATACCTTTTACTCAGCTGTACGTGACACCTTCACAAAAACTGATCATATATTAAGGTATAAAAATCTCACAACCAAATTCAGAAAAGCAGAAATATTAAATGCATTCTTTTCTGACCATATTGTAATAAAAACTACATTTAATAAAGGGCCAAGGAAACATAGATTAGAAGTTAATTGGAAACGAAATAATCTAATCTTAAAGAACGAGTGAGTCAAAGAACAAATCATAGAAACAGTCAGTTATGTCATGAAAGAAAATGACAACAATAAGACAACATTCCAAAATTTATGGGATGCAGACGAAGCAGTACCTCAGGGAAAAGAGGAAGAAAGAGAGAGAGAGAGAGAGAGGGAGGGAGGGAGGGAGAGAGAGAGAGGGAGAGAGAGAGAGAGAGAGAGAGAGAGAGAGAGAGAGAGAGAGAGAGAGAGAGAGAGAGAGAGAGAGAGAGAGAGAGAGAGAGAGAGAGAGAGAGAGAAAGAAAGAAAGAAAGAAAGAAAGAAAGAAAGAAAGAAAGAAAGAAAGAAAGAAAGAAAGAAAGAAAGAGAGAGAGAGAGAGACCGGGCATGCAACTAAAAATAACTATAAAAAGAGCAAATAAAAATTCCCAAATAAACACCAAAATTGAAATCCTGAAAATCAAAAGGAGAGATTAATAAAGTTTAAAGGAAAAGAAAACACTGAACTAATAAATAAAATGAAAAGCAGTGATGGGGTGGTGGGACCTGGACCCCAAAAGACAGACCATGCCTTTGGAAACAACCCAGAATCCTAGCAAGTACCCCACCCATGAAAAATTCTCTCTTTGTTACAGGCACAGAGTCGACTCTGTTATGAAAATTCAATAAAACAGATAAACCATTGGTTAATTTGATTTTTTAAAAAAGAAAACCAAATTACTAGCATCAAAAATGTAAGATGTATATGCACCATCAGTGAGGATGAAATTAACACAATTATTAGGAGTTATTCTGCCCAATGATATGCCAGTAAAACTGACAATCTAAGTGAAATGGATGAATATTTACATAAATATAAACTGCCGAGATTAACAGGAGAGTAAATAGAATATTTAAATAACTTTATCTTAGAGGAAAAAAAATTGAACAAGCCATTAATGAGTTCCCTAAGAAAAAAATCCTCAGGACCAGATGGATTTACAAATAAATTTTACCAAACATTTAAGGAACAATTAATCCCAATACTACAGAAGCTATCTGAAAAAAAAATGTAAAGAAGGGGTCCTAACAAATTCCTCTTATGACACAAACATGGTGTTGCTTCCTAAACCAGGGAGAACAAAAACAGAGAAAGAAACTATATATATTAATTTCCTTAATGAATATCTATGTAAAAATTTTAAACAAAATACTAGTAAAGACATTACAGCAATAAATCACAAAGATCCTACACTGCGACCAAGTGGGATTTATACCAGGAATGCAGGGCTGGTTCAATATTAGGAAAACTATTAGCATAGCTGACCACATCAAAAACTACAAAAATCATGATTTTATCAGTAAATGCGGAAAAAGCTTTGACAAAATACAACATCCATTCTTACTAAATAAAAAGAAAACCCAGAAAGCATAGGAATGGAGCTTTCCTTAAAATTGTAAGTTGTGTTGATCTAAAACCAAAAGGAAGCATTATTTGTAATGGAGACAAAAGCCTTCCCAATATGATCAGAGGTGAAGCAAGGAAGTCTACCGTCACCACTATTATTCGATACTGTGTTAGAAATGTTAGCTATAGCAATATGCTAAGAAAGAGAAATTGAAGGAATAAAAACAGACAATGAGAAAACAAAACTATGACTCTTTGTAGATGATATGGTGTTATACTCAGAGAATCCTAAAGAATCAACTAAAACACTACTTGAAATAATTAACGTCAGCAAAGTTACAGGATATAAAATAAATATATATACATATATATATATATATATATGACATAAATCACCAACATTTCTATATATTGCCAACAAAACCTAGCAGGAAGAATTAAAAAATGAAATTCTATTTAAAATAACTGCAGACAATATAAAACAATTACCTGCCAAGACAAATCCAGAAATTATATGAACAACAATTACAAGACATTTTCACATACAAAAAAAATCAGACCTAAACAACTGAAGAAATATTAATTGTTCACGAGTATAATAAAAATGACGATTCTACGTAAGTTAACTTACTTACTCAGTGCCGTACCAATCAAACTACCAAACAGTTATTTTACAGAGCTATAAAAAAAAGCAACAAAATTCATCTGGAAGAACAAAAGGTCAAGAATATTGAGGAAATCAACGAAAAAAAGGCAGTTTAGCAGTTCCAGATTTCAAACTATATTACAAAGAAGTAATCATCAAAACAATCTGGTACTGCCTAAGAAAAAAAAGTGGTGATTCAGTGGAATTGATTAGGTATACAATACATAGCAGTAAATGACCGTAATAATCCAATGATAAATCCCAAGCCTTTGGGGTAAGAATTCAACATTTGACAAAATGGAAAAACTGGGAAGTAGTTTGGCAGAAACAAGGCATAGAATGGGATCTCACATCATGTACCAAGATATTGTATCAAAGTGAATAAATGATTTAGACATAAAGGGTGATTTAAGTAAATTGGGGGCAGTGTGGAAAATGTATCTGTCAGATCTACGGATAAGGGAAGAGTTTATAACCAAACAAGAAATAGAGAGGATTATAGGATGTAAAATAGATAATTTTGATTACATGATTACATGAAATCAAAAAGTTTTTGCACAAACAAAACCAATACAGTCAAAGTTAGAAGGAAAACAAGAAACTGGGGGAAAAAGTTTTAGAGCAAGTTTCTTTTATAAAGGTCTCATTTCTCAAATATATAGGGAACTGAGCCAAATTTATAAAAATAAGAGCCATGGTAAATAGATATGAATAAGCTGTTTTCGGAAGAAGAAATCAAAGTTATTAACAGTCACATGAAAAAATTCTCTATATCACTACTGATTAGAGAAATGCAAATAAAAACAAATCTGAGATACCACCTCATTCCTGTCATTTACTAACATAATAGAAAAGGAAAATGAAAAAAGCTGGAGATCATGTGGAAAAATTGGAACAGTAATCCATACCTGGTGGGGTTGTGAACTAGGCCAACTATTCTGGAGAACAATTTGGAACTACACCCAAATGTCTGTAAAACTATGCTTACTCAAGTGACTCAGCAATACCAATACTAAGTCTGCATCCCAAAGAGATCTAAAAGAAGGGGAAAGGGCATATTTGTAAATATACATACATACATACATATACACACATACACACACACACACACACATATATATATATGTATACACACACACAGACAGAGAAGAGAGACAGAGAGAGACAGAGAAGAGAGACAGAGAAAGAGAGACAGAGAGATGGCCAGAGATCTTTTTGTGGTGGTTAAGAATTGCCAGAACTGAGGGGATGCCCCTCACTTGGGGAATGGCTGAACCAGTTGTGGCATATGACTATGACGGACTATTGTGCTCTAAGAAATGACAAGCAGGGTGGTTTGAGAAGCCCCTGGGAGACTGGACTGATGCAGACTGAGGTGAATAGAACCAGTATAACACTGTACACAGTAATAGAAACAATGATGAGCAGCTATGGGAGACTTAGCTACTCTGATCAAGACAACGACCCATGATGAAAAATAGTCTCCACCTGCAGAGAGAGAACTGAAGAACTCACTGTAGACTGAAGTATACTTATAAAATTTTCTTTATTTTTTTAATTTTGTCTGTGTTTCCTTTTGCAACATGGCTAATATGTTATTTTACATGACTTCACACATGTATAATCAATATCAAATCGTTTGCCTTCTCAAAAATTTTACATGTAATTGGGAAATATTTAATGAAATAAAATAATTTTTCTAGAAAAGAAAGCGTGGGCGTCAGGGCTCTGGTGCATGGTCTGAGGCGCACGTGTATCACAGCTGACTCCTTTGAGAGAAGAGGGAAGATACAATGGAATGGATCTCGGGCTGTGGAAGCCAGCCTAGAGCCTCTGCCACGGCCCTTATAAAGGCCCATTCTTACAGCTGGTTCTCAGGAGTCATGAGAAGCCAGGCCAGGATGGAAGCGCCGGGGAGGGGGCGGGGCGGTTGATGATGAAGGTGAGGCTGTGGCACCTGGTGCCCAGAGCCAAGGCCAGGCTCTGCTCCTCCCTTCTCCCACGGCCACGGGAAACCATCAAAGTCCTGTTCTCCTTGGCCTGGCCCAGCGCTCCAGACAAGAGTCTCAGGCTCACCAGTGCCTTTCCTACACAGGCAGCTACAGAAACAGTATCCCATCCATCCTGAGCCAAAGGGCTCACACCCTCCAAGGGACGGCCCCAGGAGAAAATGAACAGGGCTGGGCACAGAGCCACCAGACACCAGGCTGAAGAGATGATGAGACACGTCAGAGCCAGGGAACGAGGAGCCTGCAAATCTGGGTTCTGCTCCAGGCTTTGCTCCTTCCAATGCTTGGTCTGAAAGCACAAGACTTGGGGCAGACACCTCATCTCTGAATTCGGCAGCTTCTGTTTTCTTCATCTTTACGATGGGGATAATAATGTGTCCTTAGCCTCCCTCCACTGGGGGCTGTGAAACAAAGCCTTGGGAACACTAAGCCCTCGTCAGGACAGTCACCAATTCCTCATAAGCCCCGGCTTCTGAAAAGACCTCTCATCCAATGTACGAGTTGTCAGAGCCGGGATGACAACCCATGCCCACTTGCCTTGGCTCAGGCTGGTCCACATACCTGGCATGCCTTCTCTTTTCCTTCCCTTAAGCAGTCCCTCCTCAATCTCTAAGGCCCAGCTCCAGGTCACCACCTCCAGGGAGCCTCCCAGGATCATACCCTCATCCCCAAGCCAGGAAGGACAGCCTCCCTCAGACCTCACAGGACACTTGGTTTACATCCATCCAAGATACTCCTCTCATAATCAGATGTTTCTGAGATATCTCAGTGGCTAGCTCTGATAACTATCTCTAGCTCTTCCAACCTTCATGACTGTGACTATAAGCTCCCGTGAGGCCAGGACCCTGGCCAGTCTTTACTCTGTGTCCTTCTGGGGGTCAAGTTCAGCCCAATTCAATTCGACAAGTGCTTACTAAGAGCCGAAGAGACAAAGACAACATCAAAGCAGCCCCTGCCCTCAAGGAGCTTACATTCAAATAGAGGGAGACAACACAAGTAAGTACAAAACATATACAAGTTCTGGAGGGTTAGGGTTAAAGAGGACAGTGGAGAAAACGCCTCTCATCAAAGGTCAGTCAGTCAGTGATAAACGCGTATTAAGCACCTACTATAAGCCAGGTGCTGTGTGAAGTACGAGGGATACAGAAAAAAACAAAACACCAACCCCGCCCTCAATACTCCCATCCTAATTCAGGGAGACGAACAACAGGCTGATGATCATATACATACACAGAGTGCGTGGAAGGTGATCTCAGAAGGCAGGAGCAGTACAGAAGACCAGGGGGCTCAGTTTCCTCCATTGTGAGTCTGAACCGGAGGCTCTCAAGGGCCCAAGACCTTATGACCCTGCCCTGGCGTGTACCATCCCATCAGCTGACCGTGCCCAGCATGGCCTGTGCCCAGGGCAGGGCACTCTGCACACAGCACTGCTGCCTCGTAGTTCTCGGTTTGTCTGTGTTAAGTCCTCTTTCCCACCATAAACTGAACGTTCCCAAAAGACAGGGCCTTTTTTGAGTCAAACAATGAAAAATTCTGAACTTGGACTTTCACTGGTCACTTCATTCAAGTTCCAGCCCCAAGTAGGAATCTTTACTGCATTATCTTCAGTAACAAGCTATCCTTGAACACTTCCAGGGACAAGGAGCTCACTACCTTTCAAGGCAGCCCATTCCCCCACTGGCTAGTTCTGACCATCAGGAAATTCTTCCTTATATTGAATTGACTTTGACCTCTCCCTAATTTCCACTGGTTGCTTTTTGTTTGGTATTCTGGGACCACCCAAAGTCTATTATCTTGTTTATAGGCTCAGATAAAATAGTATGGAGGAGAAGTTTTGTAAATCTTAAAGTCATATAAAGGCTAGTGATGATGATGATGACGACGATGATGAAATACAGGGTGTTTTAGAGCTGGAAGGGGCTTTGATCCAATCTCCCTGTCTACATCCCTTTTAAATTGGAATCCATAGGTCTAACTGCACACCTGGCACAAAGCTGGTGGTTGGTAAATGTTTTTCATTCATTCATGACACAGAGTAGCACAGTGGGCAAAGTGCTAGACTTAGAGGGACTTGCCCAAGGTCACACAGAAAGTGTCGAAGGTGGGACTTGAACCCAGACCCTCTGTTTCATCATAGTGGGGGCCTAGGGGTGTGGAACACGGCACACACAGTCATGCTCGATGGATGTGCCGGGGAGTTTTGCTGACGTGCTTTCTTTTCTGCTTCATTCTTTGTTGTGAGGCTGGAGTTTGCAGCCTTTCTCGTGTCACTGGGCCCCTCTGGCCCCACTGTCTGGTGAAGCATGGGGAGGCCCTCAGAATTACGCTCTTAAAATGTATAAAGTAAAATGTACAGGATTACAAGGGAGTTCATTTATCTTGAAAAAGAGTTATCCAAATATTTTTTTTTACAAAAGTTCACCCTTCTGGTTAAGGACCCCGGTTTCTTCCCACTTCTCTAGGCGGGGGGTGGGGGTGGGGGGTGGTGATACCTTGAGAAATAAAGGAAATATACAAACAAAAAAGGCATGAACTGGACCGCGATCCCATTGGACCTGGGAACTCCCAGGTGAGGAAAATCCTTCTACTGAAGCAGACTGACACCCTCTCTGGCTCTCCACTGACTCTCCATAAAATCAAGAACAGTAACCTTTTAAAAGCTGCACAGCCCCCTCCGCTGGAAGGCTGATCGTAATCATGGAGCTCTTGGATGCTGTCAAATCCAACCCCTTTGTTTTACCAAAAAGGAAACTGAGGCCCAGAGAGGGCCTCGATGAGCTCATGTCACCAAGGGATTTAGTATTCAGTCTTCTGACCCCAAATCTGTATTCTTTCCACTGAACTAATGCTTCTCTGCATAAAGTTCCTTATCCGATCCCCAAAGAGAGATTTTAAAAAGGCCTGGATTGGGGAGGGGAAGGTGGAGAGACATTTAGAAAAATCAATGTTTTAGGAAAATTTTTGTAATACCATTACCCCGCCTGAGTTAAAGAAGCCAGCTTTAAAAAGCAAGCCTGAGGGTTCCCTAATAGGCACAGAGAGGGGCTCCATTTCTGCCCCCCTGCTGTCCGACAGGAGCCTGGTGAAGCTTCTGAAAAGAGGCTCGTGTAACAAACACCCCCCTCCACACAGTTGTCTGGGCAGCCTCTGTGAGCAGCCTTCTAAGAAGAGGGGGCTTGGACAGAGAGGAGTAGGCAGGAGAGATGTTCCCATCAGGACAAGGCAGGCTTGTGCTCAGCCCCTGGGCCTGGAGCCTTGCAGAGAGGGGGCCTTCAGTGAAGGGATTATGCACCTTTATCCAAAGGGGACAAAGAGAGGGAGGGCAGGACAGCTTCCCTTCCCCAAGTGTCTTAAGGCCAGCAAATGACCCTCCTTACCACAGTGAAGACAGGAACTCAGCTCTGGAGGGCTTTCCAAACACAGCTCAACAGGCATTTATTAAACACCAACTGTGTGCTATACTACACGTTAAAAATACAGAGAAAAAAGTGAAGTAGGTCCTGCCCTCAGGGAGTTTCCAGTCTCCTAGTCTAGTCTTCACATTCTTGCTTTTCTAGGGATTGGCAAATCAAGTCACTATCAGTTATTAAGCACCTACTCTGTAGGTGAGGGCTTAAGAAATGATTTCTGCTGCTTCTCTGCAGGAGGGAGACCCTCTGGGCCAGGCCCACAGTCAGAGGTGCCAGTAAGAATCCTAGAATCTCTGAGCTGGAAGTGACCTTTGGGAGCCCCTCATCCAACCCCCTTCCCAAAGCACGTCCATCCTCTGTACAGGATTCTGTATAGGGGATTGTCCACCCCGTCTCAAAGATTTACATTTAGTTCCATACCATGAGTCGGCGACACCAGGATGAAAATAAACAGAGTCTCTGCCCTCAAAGAGCTTCCATTCCACCTGGGAATATTGGGGGAGGGAGGGAGGTACACACAGATAAGTGGGAAAAGGGGGAGGCCGAGGAAAAATCCCAACTAATCTGAGAAGGGAAGTCTACTTCACGCTGCCCAGCTGGGGAGATCAGAGAGGCCTTCCTGGAGGAGGCAGTATCTGAACCAAGCTTGGAAGGGACTGACAGCTTAAGGAGGGAAATGTAATAGAATATGTAGAAGTAAAGAGAATGGTCACTCATCGATCGATAACACAAGAAAACCAACAAAGAGTTTATCTATCTCACAAGAAATAGTGGAGGGAGAATATATAATGATTACTGCCACCATTTTATAGATGGTGAAAATAAGGTTTGAATTGGCTATGAATGAATGAATGAAGATGAATGAGTGAATGAACAAACATGAACGAGTGAGTGAATGAACACGAACGAGTGAATGAATTAGTGTGAATGAGTGAATGAATCAATGAATCAATGCCCACCACTGGAACGTTCTTTCTCCACATCTTTACGCTTTTATCTCCCTAGCTTCTTTCAAGGCTTGGCACAAATCCCACCTTCTGTGGCTCTTCCCACCCCACCCACTCTTCCTTCTCTATGAAAATCTGCCTCTGATTTACTACATATAAATATGTGTGCACGCCTACCTACACACATACATACCACTCACACATATAGATCTTTTGTGTACATAGTGACTCGCATATTTTCTCCCCTCTCAGACTGGAAGCTCCTTGAGGGCAGGGACTGTTTTTGCCTTTCCGTGAATCCTTAGTGCTTAGAGCAGTGCCTGACACATAGTAGGTGCTTAATAAATGTTTACTGATGGTTAAAGCTGTAGGGGACCATGGAGGCATCTATCCAAACCATCCCTGAGTAAGAATCGTCACCTATGTGGGGGGTTCAGGAAGAGATGTGGCAAACCTAACCCTGACCCATGTTGGAAGGTCTGCACAAGCTGATGGTTAGTGACATGCAAAGCCACCAAGAAAGAGTCAAACTTTGGGGAGCCAGGTCCCCATGGAAAGGACCTTAGATGCCAGCTTCCCCTAGTGCTCCCCAATCTGCCCTCTGGGGTCAAGTGGAACATGACTAACTATGTGACATCAGCCATCTGCAGTTCACTGAAGACAGCTCTCCTGTCTCCTCTAGATCCTCTCCTCCCCCAGGTCATCTGACTAAAGGTCAAGCCCTTTTTCTACTAATTGTTGTTAGGAAGTATCTGAAGGCTGAATTTGAACTTAGATCTTCCTGACTCCAGGCCCAGGGCTCTATCTGCTGAACCACTAGCTGCCTCTCTCAAGTATGACACAAGGCAGGGAATGACATAGACAAAACCAAGTTCTAAGCAAGGGACCCTGGGCAAATCTGAGAATGGGGAGGAGGGGAAAGCATCCAGGAGAGTGTTACAGGCATCTTAGGGACAGTTTCCCAACAGAGATGGGATGCTGGAAAACAAAACATTTCACAGCCCCCAAGAATCTGTCCTGAAGACATTGACACCCGTGAATGCTCTCCAATACGCTGAAGCCGGGAGAAGGAATGAAGAGCCGTGCCCGGCCCGGCGCAGGCAATCAATAAATATTTGGGGGTTGGCTGATTGGCTGATGGATTCCAGTGCTCCTGGGCTGGGTGTCTGACAGTCATTAGGCCCAATGCCTTATTTCCCAGATGCCAGCCTGGGTCCCTTGCGGACTTGGTTCAGAACATGATAGTTTCAAAGCCAGCCCGGACAAGAGGGTTGTCTGTGCCAGAGCCCAGCCCCAGCTGAGTCCCCAGGCCCCAGGAATATATTCAATGTTTAGGGCCGGTCAACAAGATCGATGGGCTGCCTTTTCATCTCTTCTGGTGCCGTAAACATTCGAATCCCGAGGAGCTGCCAGGTGGCTTTCTCTTCCCTCACTGCAGCAGCTGGTGAAAGCCAACCCAGAAGGGCCCACTATCGGACATAAACAGAACAGGGGATGGGGGGGGTGGCTAGAATGGAAAGAGAGAAGGGGCCCTGATACCACAAAAGGGCTCAAAGCACTAGTGTGAGAGGGAGCCTAGAACATTAGACCACAGAGCATGGAAGGCTAGAACCAATGGGGCACTTAGAAAGGAGGTGCAGAGAAAAATTTCTAGTCTGGAAAAGACCATGGAACACAGGATGTTAGAATTGTCAGTTTAGAAAATGGAATGTCAGTGTATGGAAAACAAAATCTCAGAGATGGGGGGGAGCCTTAGAACCCAGAGTGTTCAAGCTGGGAGGCGTCTTAGAACAGAGAATGGGGGTAGGGTAGGACAGAGAATGGCAGATCTGGGAGGGAACTTAGACACAGAAGGCCAAAGCAGGCGAGGACCTTATAACACAATGTCAAGGGGAGGGCAAGAAAGATTGAGAATATTAGAACTGAGAAGGACTCTAGAACATGGAATGTCAGGGCTGGGAGGGACCTTGGAACAAAATATGGCAGAGACTGAATGACCACTAGGAGACACAGAGGCTGACCATCCCCCTCCTACAGAAGGTGAACAAAGAAGCAGAGATATCCAAATGGTCGAGGGTGCCGCCAAAGCAGAGCCTGGACCAAAAACCCTCAAAGATCCCAAGATCACACAACCCACGAGACATCTGCTCTCCTCCACCTCCTGGTCCTGGGTTCTTTCCACTGTGGCACAGCCTCCAACACAGGCCCAAGCTTTGGAAGGCATGCCTGGCCCAGGGCTGGGAAGCTTTCCGGCCCTTCCCTCGGGTCCCCAGGGTTTAGCCCCCATCCCCAAGGGCAGAGCCCTCTGGTGCCTTGCCTCCTGCCGCCAGGCAAACAGAGCAAGGCCTCTGTGTTGTGTAATGGAACCTCATCCAAATATTTCTGTCCCCATTAGCACAAGCTGCCTCATGGAGCAGGAACGCTCAAACCCAACAAACAAACAGGAGACAGAACTAATAATTTCCGTGGTGACGCTCAGCCCCTTTGCCCTGCACGTGGTCCCAGCCCCGGAGGCTTCCAGAATCTGCCCATTCCTCCTTCCCATTGTCCAGCCAGGCACCCCCCCCACCAAACAGTCCAGGGCACTCAGAGCCTCTCTCCTGAGGGAGTCCTGTTCGGCAGAGGTTGGCCCAATCCCACTGGGGTCCCTTCCAACTCAAAGATTCCATAATACACATCACCAGATAGCCATAAGACAGACAAAACAGGATGTGAAAAGGGCCACCCGAAGTCTCACATAAGACCCATTGACAGACTGCTGTTTATCTCAAATAAGACATTTATAAAGCATTTAGCACAGGGGCTGGCACCCAGTAGGTGCTTAATAAATGCTTATTCTCACACACACACACTCCTTCCTCCCTTTTGGAATGACAAACTAGGATAGACCTGAGGCAAGCAGACTGAGACCAGGGCATGTCAGCAATTGGATAAAGTCCAGGGCGTCTCACTCTGGCATCTGTGAAGTTGGTTTTTTATTTTAAATGCTGCTAAGTAGGTATCAGTGGAATGAGTTCCCCTTGTAATTCTCCCCATCTTGTTTTATGCATTAACGAATGTGATTCTCACTTACTACTGTGTGACCCTGGGCAAGTCACTTAATCCCAATTGCCATAAAAACCAACCAAACAAATGTGATTCTAAGATGGGGTCCATCAGCTTCATCACTGACTTCCAAAGGGACCTCAGGCACAAAAAAGCCATTTATGAGTTAAAGGTACCAAGGTACCAAGACCCAGAAGAGGTATCTTCTCACCATGGCAAGACCTGCTCTGCTTGGCTCAAGGGGGCAGCAAGGGGTGGACATTTAATGAAATTCCTAAAAATCAGAGCTGTCTGACAATGGCCGCCATGGGGAAGAGGGAGTGAGCTCACTGTCCCCAGAGCGGAGTAAGGACAAGTGGCCTTTTAGGTGGTCTCTTCCAGTTCTGAGAGTCTAAGCTTCTTAAGCTCTTTTTACTTTGTAGGATTCTTCCCACCGTACATCTCTTGGTGTTGTTCCATAATGTTGCCATCTTACTCTGGCGAGGGCCTCTATGAACCCTGTGTCTTCCTCTGTAAAATGATGCTGTTGAAGCAGATTGACTCTTTCAACCCTGCTGCCTGATTTGATTCAATTCACTGCAGCCTAATAATAAAACACCTAATATGTGAATAATAATCATGTACCTACTATGTGAAATGCTATCCTGAATCCTAGGAATGCCAAGATAAAAATGATGTCACTCGGACGACTCTAGTCTGGGCGTCTCTGAGACACCAGCTTGGCTCCATTCTCGACATTGAGGGCGAAGGCTGGCATGCGTCTGTCTCAGAAGCTAGGACAGACAGAAAACTAACAGAGACCTTCGTTTCCTTTTCCAGATGGAGAAACATGGTCCAAAGTGAGGAAGTTACTTTGCAAGAATCACCCAGGGAAGAAAGAGCAGCATGGGAGATTCGAACCCAGGCCAACTGTCACATTCTGGGATTCCAGGATCTTGTCCAGGCTCTTCATTTTAGAGGCAGAGACACTGAAGCTCAGGGAGGGGAAAGACACCTGGAGCAACACACACACACTCACATACACACACACAAAATGAATTCATCCCTCAGTCTGCTGACCCCAAATAAATGCTGTAGTCTCTAAGATCAGAGGTCATGGGAGGTACCAGCCTTTTCATTTGACAGATGAAGAAACTGAGGCCAAAAGAACTGAGGTGACTTACCAGACAGGAACTGAGGGGGTACAGTAAAGTAAAGCGGGCTGGGCTTGGTTTCAGGAAGACCTGAGTTCAAATCCTGCCTCAGACATTAACTAACTGTGTGACTCCTAAGCAGCAGGTGACTCAACCTTCCTTCTTCTCAATCACCTCACCTATAAAATGGGCATGCAGAGTAAACGCAAAGCATTTTGCAAACCTTAAAAGCACTGCCTATGTGTATACATATACACACACATATACTATACACACATACAGATATGTACATAGATGTACATGTGACTGAGTAATGGGTAAGTGAGGGAGAGGTCACAGTGAATCAGCAGATTCGGGCCATCCCTCTATCCCCTCCTCCACTCTGGTGACAGGGAGCTCATTCCCCACTCTGCAGTAGAGGCTGCTGTGGGTCGGCTCTGATATTTACTAATTTCTTTGTTGGGTAATGCATCTGGTCAGGACTAAATCGGGGTGTTGTGGAGAATCCCTTGTCGCTACTTCTATATTCACCCCAGGTCGAGAGCATCTGCCGCCCATAATCTACCACCTGAGAGGGAAGAATGGGGGAGGGGGGTGCACTGGAGCAGACGTTTCCAAAATCCCAGCACCCACTCCTCCTCTCCAGGGCCTTTTCCCTTTGGTCCCTCTGGGGGCCTGCCTAGAGTCAGGCACGTGATCAGCAGATGGGCAGCTCTGCTGCCTCTAACTGGTGATAATCACTCAGGATTTTTATATCTATGACAATTCATTTTCGTAATTATCCCCCCTCTGCTTTAAAGTCGCCTCGGTCCACCACTCAGAGCTACGGAGAAACCTTTCTCTGCGCCAACTTTCAAGTTGTTTTCCCTCTTTGGGATGACGGGAATTAAAAGCAGATGTGCCAAATGGAACCTTTACCCCCCCCTTCCTCCCTGCATGCCCCCCCCACATACTGTAAATGTTTTTAAAATGTGACTCTGCTACAATCCATGTCAGACAGCTGAAGTCAAGGTAGAGAAAAGTGCCAAGAGGGAAGACGGATGAAATTTCAAATCCGTTCGGACAGATTAACTAGAGACACTTTGAAGCCATAAATCATGCAGACAGTCTGTACCGAACTAATGATGAAGCAAAGTTTTGTTCGTCTCCATTATCTCATGGAGATGCAGGAACAGAATGGCGGAGTGGAGTCAGGCCTTGGTGGGCCCCGGAGGGGCCAGGGCTGGGGAGGCACCCTGGCCTCGGGGGGAACGTCACACTTGAGCGTTCCTGATTCTCTGACCCAGGATCCAAGTTCTCTTCTGGAAGAGGAGGATCTGAGACCTAGTGACCACCAAGGTCCTCTCCAGCTCTAAATTACATGGCAATAGGACAGAATTCAACTCAATTCAACTGACATTGATTAAATACCTACTATGAGTCAGGTACTATATTAGGTGTTGAGTTAAAAATAAGAAAAAAAAGAAATCATCTCTGCCCTCAATGAGCTTACCATCTACTGGCAAGGAAATACATTGTATCCAAAAAAGTAAACAGAAATTCCATACCAGGTGATACAAAGTAATATCAAGATTGCTGTTCAGTTTCAGTTGTTCAGTTGTGTGCAACTCTTTCATCACCCTGTTTGGGGTTTTCTTGGCAGAGATAATGAAGTGGTTCGTCATTTCCATCTCCGGCTCATTTTACAGATGAGGAAATTGAGGCAAACGGTTAAGTGACTTTACCAGGGTCACACAGCTATTAAGTGTTCGAGGCCAGATTTGAACTTAGGACTTTTGCCCCGGAAGAAAGCATTAACAATTCGGAGGATGAGAAAAGGCATTTAGTCGGAGGATATACCTGCAGGAAGCTACAAAATTCTCTGAAGCAAAACTGAGAAGGGAGTGAATTCTAGAAATGGGAGTAGGGGGCGCCTTCTTGGGCAAATGCACAAAGACCAGAGATGGAATGTGGGCAAGAATCAAAACATTCAGAAAGAAAGCAACTCTTGTCAGAAACAAACACAGCGACCGTGTTTTCTTACACTCCAGGAACAGTTTAAAGCATCTGACAAGTCACACTTGTGAAGGAAGACAGGCATGGTTTCCAGAACACAGGAGTGAAGCAAGAAGTCCACCAGCCTCTGTCCTTGTCATATCATACCAGGTTTGTGCTTTAAGAAGGACATTGATTAGACACAGAGTATCCACAGAAGGGCAACCAGGACTGGGAAGGGACACGTGAGGATTTAGTCGAAAGAACTCATGTTGTGCAGCTTGGGGAAGAGAAAGCTTTGGAGGGAGGGGCCTCCCTGGGCAGAAGGATCACCTTCATTCTTCCGGGTCCCCAAAGGCAGAACCAGGAGCCATGGGCAGGGGAATATTTCAGGAAGGCAGATTTGGAGCACAGTAAGGAAGTTTTCCAATAATCAGACCCATCCTCAACTGGAAATGGCCAGCTGGGTCGCAGGTTCCACCTCCATGGAGGTCCTGGAGGGGAGAATGGGTGACCACTGACTGAGGAGGCTACAGAAGTATTTCTGTTGTTGATGTCCAGGTTAGGCTGGCTCAGCTCAGAGCCTATGAGTTTTTTCCCCAAACTGAAGGCACACGTGTGTCAGGATCGGAGTTGAAAGGAATCTCAGCTCTGTGACTTGCCTTGATTCTTCTCCAAATTTTGCTGATACAAAAACAGCCCCCAGAGAAGTAATTTGCCAATGCCACACAGGCTCTGGCCCTATGACACCAGGATTAACCACAGTCCTTCCCTCCCACATTATCACTAATATGTCCCGTCTGTCTTATTTTACATCACTATTTGTATGTTGTCTCTCTCATCAGACTGTAAGCTCCTTGAAGGCAGGAACTGGGTTTTTGCCTTTCTTTGTATCCCCAGTATTTACCACAGGGCTGTAGCACACAGTAGGTACTTAATAAATGCTTTTGGCCTGGACAAAGCTAAGAAGTGGCCAGTCCTGAATTTCTCTTTCAGAAGTTTTGTTATCAGCTAAGTCTGCCACCGGCATACCCCATGCCAGTAAATTAATGAATCCAAGGGGCCCTGGAAACATCTGCTTGTCCATCTTTTTAACTGTCCATCAGACCTTCACTGCTAACCCCTTGGAGTATTCAGGCAGCCTTTTGCGCTGGAAATTGTCCTAGCCTTGGAGTCACAAGTTCTGGGTTCCAGACTTGGGCCAACCATGTGAGTGCAAACACAAACACACCACTACTCCTCCTGGACTTTTCTGCTCAGAAAAATAAAGCTCCGGGAATTTCTGCTACCTCCCTCCCCTGGCTCAGGGTGAAGCCAAGGTCTCCGAAAACTGAAAAATGTTCCATAAATGCATGTTGGTCTTCTTATTCCTTATCTCTAATTTGAATTGGTTTAGACAGAGTCCTGAGGTTCATTTCAATGAGTAAATGACAGCAGGGCCTGTGTTTATCCCCGGGAAACCACATCAGCTTTCAGAGGGGTCACTAACTAGGGTCTCCTAGGAATGGGCGAATGCATATTCCCTGTCCCTACAGGATTGTGTGCTCAGCACCATCAGGCCCAGGGCCTCCTCGAGCCCTTCAGACACAGACAAGTGACCTCTGTCCAAGCCCCGTCTGCAGCTGTAAACAGAGAGACTGATGAGAGGATTCACTGTATGGGGGGGAACGTTCTATCATCTCTGTTACCAATAATGCAGGGAGGTTCCTACTGATAACAGGACTGATGATAATGCTCATACTGGGAATAAGCATTATTAAGGGCCTACTATGTGCCAGGCAATATCTCACTTGATCCTCGCAGCATCCCTGGAAGGCAGATGCTATTATGAACCTCTATTCAACAGTCCAGAGGTTAAGCGACTTGCCCAGGGTCACACAGTTAATGTGTCTGAGGCAGGACATGAACTCGGTTCTTCCTGATGCTGCCCCTGGTTCTCTATCCACTGTGCCATTGAGCTGTCTCACAAAAGAACAGAACTGTCAGAAATAGGGGAAGCCTTAAGACAGAAAATGTCAGAGCTGGGAGAGACTTTAGAGCATTGAATGTCAAAGCTGGGAGGGGGCTTTGCTTACATTTGTCCCTTTCACCAAAAAGGAAACTGGGGGAAGTAATTGGCCTCAAGTTACATAGTGATTTTGGTGACAAAAGCTCACCAAAGAGCCCATGTCCCGATGCCCAGGCTGGTGCTGAGACCTAAACAACACGATGATGAGCCAAGGGGAATGGTATTCCTAACACCTGCCCTCAAATCCACTCTCACCCACTGGCTGAACCAGCAACGTCCTTCTGCTTGTGACTCCAATCTATGTCCAAATCCGTCACTCAGTCAGCTAGCACTGAACAAGCTCCTACTATGTTCTAATGCAAATAAAGGCCAGCCCCCCCACCCC
>CM053626.1:315314160-315394023 GCA_028646595.1 Phalanger gymnotis
CTGGTGACAGGTGTCTTACTGCCAGAAAAAAAAATGTGTGTGAGTGTGTGGTGGGGGGAGGGGGAGAGTGAGATGGGGAGGGAGAGAGAGAGGGAGAGGGAGAGAGAGCATGAAGGAATATCTTCTACATGGAATTTTCAACCCCCCATTTGATACTTAAATCCCTTCACAATCTATCTCCCCTTCCAGTCTTACTTTCTCCTCAGAATTCCACTACTCTCCAGCATGTATTCTCTGTTCCAGTCAAACAAACCTGTATGCAACATTCCATCTCTCATCTTCACACTTTTGCCCCAGCTGTGCCCCATGCCAGGTGTGTACTCCCTCCACTCTTTCACCTCTAAGAATTCCTACTTCCCTTCCAAGTCCTGCTCAAGCACCTTCTCCTACTCAGCACCCCTCCCCATCTGCCCCCTTCTAACTGGTATTGTCCCCTCCCCCCAGAGTTACTCTGCATAAGCTTTTTGCTTAACAGCAGTGTCCTCCTGGTAAAATGTTAAGCTCCCACTATTTCCTTTTTGTCTTTGTAGCCTCAGCCCGTTTTCTACATGAGAACCTAACAAACATTTGTTGACTTAATGTGAATTAAGGATTCTGGGCTAGGATAACTCATCCATATGGAGAGATAGTGGCACCAGGGGGGTCTCTGAGCCACGGGCCCTGGGCCCATCGAGGGACCTGTGCTGCTAAAAGGGCTCCAGGAGCTCCTGGGAGGGGAACAGAATGGGAAGCCTGATAGCTTGCCCTACACTCCTTGGCACAGGGCAGTGTGACCCTGGGCAAGTCCATTTCTCTGTGGCTTACTTTCTTTGTAAGATCGCAAAATCACAGAGCTCAAAGGATTCCCAGAGGCTGCCATCTTGTTTCCTCCTAGCACCCAGTAACAACCGGGATGGTGATGATGTGGGCAAGCACAATCTTTAGATAAAGATCTAGGAGTCTTGGTGGACTACAAGCTCAAGCTGAGATCTCTGTTAGACTTTGGGATTCCTGAGTTGAACGACAAAATAGCTGTGAGTGGGAGGGGGCAAGGCCTTCCAGCTGCCTGCAACTGCTGGTTATGTCCTGGGTTGTATCCGGAGCTAACGACCAAGTGGGATGTTTTGCTAGGAGACCCTGTTTCACCACTGCCTGAATCTGACAACAGCAATCAGAGTGATCGAGTCAGGACAGACAGCAGTCCTGGGAGTAGAAAGAATATTGTTCCACTGACTAACACAGAGGACGGGAGAGATACAAACACTGAGGGAGAAATCATTGTCACCTGGGGGGCCAGATATCAGAGAGGGTTTCCTGGAGGAGGCAGCCTCAGAGGTGGACCTTGAAAATGGGGAGGGACTCACTGTTCAGCAGGCAAGGAGGGCCCAGAGGTAGGAATAAGGCGCAGACATGGAAAGGGCATGAGCGAGATCCAGAGGCAGAGAAGTCCAGGCTGACTGAGCCCATGAGGGAAGAAACACATGAGATAAATAACAAGCAGATTGTGGGGAGCCTTGAATGCCAGAATCAAGAATCTGAACTTTTCCAGTTGGCAGCCTCTGAAGGTTTCTGAGCAAGACAAGGAAATGGTGAGGGCCATGCACAAGTAAGAAGACAAGCAAGAACAAGATGGATGGACTGTGAGGACGAGACACTGGAATTGAAGTGTATTACAATAGGCTAAGGCATTGGTGTCAAACTTCAATAGAGAAAGATCCCTGAGGAGGCAGAGTGACTTAGAAAACCACAGATTAACAACATCTATGTCCTATTGCATTTTTAGTCATTTTGTTAAACATTTCTCCATTATGAGTTCAGGCCACACCCGCTGGGTGAAACCTCTGGCCTAAAAGCAGAGGGGATGAGGGACTGAACAAGGGCCAAGGAGAGGAGAAAGTGGGTTCAATAAACATTTATTAGGAGCCTACTGCTAGGCACCCAGGTGACAAACATAAAAAACACCATTCCTGTCCCCAGGGAACTTTATATTCTCCTAGGGATAGAACACACAAGCCAGTAAGTGCAAGATAATGTGAGGAGGAAGAAAGTCCTGACATCTGGGGCAGTCAGGGAGGGCCTCCTGTAGGAGGTGGTACCTGATCTGACCCTACAAGTACTGTAGGGATTTCAAGAGATGAAGTGGAATAGGGAAGGCATTCCACACATGAGGGACTGCCTTTGCAAAGGGACAGAGGAATGCTGAGTTCAAGTAACAGCAAACAAGCCAGTCTGGCTGAAATGTAGAGGGTATGAAAATGATGAATGTGGAAAAAAAAAGTCTTGAAAGATGGTCTGAAGCCAGACCCTGAAAGGCTTTTCAATGCCAAGCTGATAAGTTGGCACTTTAAAGCAAAGGTAAGGGGGAACCAGTAAAGATTCTTGAACAGGGAGCTGACATGGGCAGCTGTGTGAAGGAGGGATTTCAGAGGAGAGAGAGTGAAGGCAAGGAGACCAGAGAGGAAGCCAATGAGAGGGGATGAAGGTTTCAGCTAGAACAGTTACACTACTAGTAGTAAGCAGAAAGGGCAACCAATAGGAGAGATGCTGTAGGTACCATCAGGAAGACTTGACACTCAGGAGACACACTATTTGGGACCCCACTGAGGAGAGCCTCGCAGGAAAGGCTGATCACCCTCCTTTACACCAGGAGGGGAGAAGCCAGGATAGAATGAGACTCATGCCCCTGAAGCAGAAAGAATACAACACAGAAGTCATAATGCTTGTCATTTACGTGCTCTGTGACCTTCACAGTCACTGTGACTGCCACTTATCTTTTCTAGTCCTGAGTTTCCTCATCTGTAAAATAAAGGAGTTCCTTGGATCACAGAGCTAGGCCTAAAAGGGATTTTAGCTGTCTAGTACAACCCTTTCATCTTATAAAGAAAATGAGACAAAGAAAGAGGAAGAAACTTGCCCCAGGTCACATAGGTATAAAGTATCAAAGCTAGGATTCGAACCCAGGTTCCCTGACTCAACTCCATTTTTATTTTCACTGCACCAGCCTCTTTCTTCTCAGTTAGAGGGACTCCAGAATGAACCCATTTCAGTTCTGACATTCTTCTATGTTCTCTGGAGTGCAATGGACTAGAGTGCTGGACCAGAAAGGCCAAGGACTTGGATTCAGTTCTCACTTCTGTTATTTATTGGTTGTATGATCTAGGCAAGCCACTTAATGACTCTCAGCCTCAGTTTCCTCGTCTCTAAAATGGGGGTGACAATAACCACAGTGCCAACCTCACAAAGTTGCTGGCTCAAGTGAGATAATATATGCAAAGCACTTGCAAACAGATCTGTTATTGATTATAATACTGATATAATAATTAATATCATTAATAATAAATTAATATCTATTGATCAAATTTTCCACATTTTCTGTTCTAATATCTTAGCTTCTATTTTCCACCTTGATTTTATTGGCTCTGACATTCCACATTGTAAGATCCCTCCCACCTCTGACATTCTCTGTTCTAAGGCCCCTCCCAGCTCTGACATTCCCTGTTGTAAGGTTCTTCTCAGCTCTGACATTCTGTGGTTCTGTGCTTTTTCCTAATCTAGCAGGCACAAACCCAAGCGTCTTCAAACCCCAGATAGACAATGTCTTGGGGCTTGGGCCAGCTTCCAGAGCTCCCTAGTTTTGCCACCTGGAGGGAAATTGTTCCTGGACACTTTGGGTCACTCCCCATGCAGCGTTTAGCCAAAGAATCCCCACAATTAGACAGGCTAGCTCCCGCCTCCCTCCGTTTTCCTGCTGCCCACCAGCCCGTAGCTGCTCACATCTGTTTCTTGAAGGTAATTCTATTCTGAGTAATGCTATTTCCAAATGCTCCATGGCTCGGCAAGGGGTCCATCACACCGGGGGAGGAGATAATGGTGGGCTCATGAACATCTCGCTAACACTTCTCCTCTTGGAAGACTTCCCTCTTAAAAATAGACACGGCATGCCCTGTGGAGGCAGCAGGCACCTAATGGTAATAATGGCTCCCATTTCCCTAGTGCCACAAACATTCGTTTGTGAGGCTCTGCTCCTCTAAGGACAGAGTGCAAAGATGATCTCTCCAACTTTGCAGATGGGGAAACCAAGGTTCAGAGAAGGAAAGTCACTTAGGCAAGGTCCAGGTCCAGGATGTGAAGCCAGTCTCCTGACTCCAACGTCTGCACCTTCTTCTACAGAAGTCACTGGGCCACGGGACTGGCAAGGACTGGCGAGGGAAAAGAGCTTTTCGTCTCTCTGTAGGTACGGCCTGCCTGACAGCCAGGGCCACGGAGTGCCATAAAACAGCCCACAGATCCCAACCGGGCCCCGGGGCCAAACTGGGCTGGGAAGTGAGCCACGGTTCTCAGGCCTTTTCTGAGGGGGCAGACCCTAGGTTTCTTCTATTAATAGTCAGGCTGCCAGGGTCTGAGGCCCAGAGAAGCAGTCCGAGCTCCCAGAAGGAGAACAGTCAGAATTTCAATAGGGCTTTAAGGTTCCTTTTCTCATCTGATCTTTAACAACAACTCTGCCAGACAGATGCTATTATGATTCCCATTTTACAGATGAGGAAACTGAGGCACGCAGCATTGAAGTGGCTTGTGCAGGGTCACATAGCTTGTAGACGTCTGAGGCAAAATTCAAACTCAGGCTTTCTTGGCTCCAAGTCTCTATCTACCGAGCCACCTCAGTTTCAAGAAACAGACATGAGCAGCTATGAGCCGGCGGGCAGCAGAAGAACAGAGGGAGGCAGGAGCTAGCTCGTCTAATTGTGGGGATTCTTTGGCTAAACACTGCACGGGGGAGTGACCCAAAGCGTCCAGGAACAATTTCCCTCTAGGTGGCAAAACTAGGAAACTCTGGAATAGCTGGATAGCAGGAGGAGAATGTGGGAGCCTCCCAGCTTTCCTGGCCACGGAAACCCGTCTGTAAGGGGCAAGTGATGCTGAATCCCATAATCATGGACCTCCAAGGACCAACTCATAGTCAAGCTGGAAAGAGCATTGAATGTGGAGTCTAGGGGCCAGTATTTGGGGCAGGTCGCTATCTCTCCCAGCCTCAGTTTCTTCATCTGTAAAATGAGAGGGGACACTAGGCATATCCCCCCAAGGAGGTCAATGAAAGCAGGAATCTAATCAAGCAAAACAGGGCTTTTGTGGCAGCAAAAGAACAAGGGAAGGAAGGCACACTTATTGTGTGCCAGGCGCCATATGTAGGAAGCACTTTTTACAAAAATTATCTTTTTACAAAATTTTTACAAAAAATTAGTTGATCCTCGCACAAACTCTACAAGGTTGGTGCTCTTATAATCCTTGTTTCACAGAGAAGGAAACTGAGGCAGGCAGCAATGTCTGAGGCTGGATGTCAGGCACAGCACTCTGTGCCCTGTGGCGCCCCCTAGTGGCCTCGATTGAAGAAGAAGCCGGAGCCACAGGATAGGAAAACATTCCTGTACAGAAAAAATGAGAAGATTTATATGAATAAATGCAGAGGGACTTAAGCAGAACCAGGAAAGTCACTGTGCTGCTCCAGCAACATAAAGGCAAAAACAAGACCAAGGTGAACACTGCATAAGCCCAATGAGTAATAATCTTGGATCTGAAGAAGAAATGGGTCTTTATTGGACAAATGGGGGGCTGTGGGTGTAGAATCCTGCATACACTGTCAGAGGCTTTCATTCTGTCCATTGGCTTTAGTTTTTTCAATCAACAAACAACCATTTATGATCAGCTGCAAGGGAAGCCCCGCTTGGGGGGAGGGGAGATAAAAAGGACAATAAAATTTAATAAAACGAGAGAACTCAATTATATTTTCATAAAATAAAATAATCTTAATAAAACAGAATCCTAAACTCAATGAGCTCTAGGGTACCTTCCTGCTCCAAACCATCACATCCCCAACAAATGTTAACGTATATGTCATCTGAAAGACTCCAGGCCCAGCACTCTGCACACTATGGCACACCTAGCAGCCCTCCAATTTGTAGCAGATAGATGTAATGGAGAACTGCTGTGTGACAAGAAAAAGATAAATGTGAAGAATATAGAGAAGAATTGGAAGACCTCTATGAACTGATGCAGAGGAAGGTAAGTGCAACCAGGGAAGCAATGTACACAATGGCATCAACCATGTAAATGGAACGACTGCACACGTACAACCTACATCAAACAGCTTACCATCTCAGGAAAGAGGGAGAGGATTTGGAATACAATTTTTTTTTAAAAAAGTGAATATAAAAAATTTTTTTACATGTAATTGGAGAAAAATAATATATTATTTTTAAAACAATGTAAATGAAAATACCACCAGCAGCAAAACAATTAAATGCAAGGCTGTGGAATTATAATGAGGAAGTCTGGACCCAAAGAGGAGATTTAAGAAGATACTACTGTCTCCTCACTCCTTCTTTGCAGAGCTGGGGTGCCACAAGTGCAGAACACTGCATACGGCATCAGACTTCTGGGATTTGCTCGTTAGTTTTGCTGAATTTTTTCCTTCATTTTTCTTTTTTTAAATCTTTATCGTAAAGGATGAGGGGAGGGATATTGTGAGAAAAACAGGTGATGAGAAAATAGAAAATAACAGTAAAATTTTCTTTAAAAATAAGGGCTGGAAGGGACCAAACCCTTCATTAGACAGAAGTTGAAACGGGAGTCTAGAAAGGTCATAAGCTTTTCCCAAGGTTACCCAATCAGTATAATGCAGAGCCAGGATTTGAACCCAGCCCCTCCAACCACAGATCCTGCTACTATATTCTAATTCCTTCTCTCAGTTGTATCTGCACCTGACCCATGAGCCGGCACTAGACAGAACCTCTGGGGCAGCTCCTCCTGATCCCCTCATTTTCATAAGAAAAAAGAAGCATAGATTAAGTCAGTGATCTGAGGAAAATGAGGCAAAGAGAGGTTAAGTGACTGGCCCAGGATGACACAGCTAGTAAGTGTCCAAGGTCAAATTCGAACTTGGGTCTTCCGTGGGAGGTTAGTGTTATTAGCGACAAGCGTTAACAGCTGGCACCTACGTGGCGTTCTAAGGTTTTCAAAGCATTTGACGTGGATTATCTCACTTCGTGCTCACAACCCCGAGTTAGGTGCCATTAGCGTCCTCATTTCATTGGTGAGGAAACTGAGGCTGTGATCTTCTCTTAGGCTCCCACGGCCAGGAAGTGTCTGAAGGTAATTTCACCGATGAACAGGCAGGAGAAGGAAAGCTACAAACCCCCAGGGGCCACAACTGAGGCACAGAAGGAGTGTTTGGGGCAGAGCTAATAAAAGAAAAGCAACACTGATAACCAGCGCTCTGTAGCAATTTAAGGCATGCAAAGCACTCTGCACAGGTTATCTCCATCGACTCGCACAACAACCCTAGGATGCAGGTACTGGGATTATTCCCGTTTTACAGATGAGGAAACGGAGACACACGTTCCAAGCATGGGAGACAATGTGATCAGAGGCTGGTAAGGACAGCATGGTGTGAGGAGTCCCCTCGGGCTGGGTGCAGATGACAAGCAGCAGCCACTCTGCAATTTGCCCCCCCGCACTGTGGGACCCCAAAGAAGCCCGCCTGCACAGTCACAAGTCCAAACAGTTGGGCACCAGGGAGAAAACCCATTTTAGCCAGAAGACTGAGACCTGTTCAGTCACCCGAGAGGCAGCGTACTGAAAACCAGATGCGGAGGCAAGGAGACCGGGTTCAACTCTGGCCATTAATCAGCTGTGGGACTTGGGGCAAGTCACAGCCCTTCTCTGGGTCTCAGTCTGCCCATCCGTAAAATGGGGGAGTTAGATTCAAGGGCTTCTCGGGACCCTTCCATCTCGACACTTTGTGGGCTGGGCCTCAGCTTCGCATCTCTAAGTTGAAGGGGCTCTACCAGATGAGAAATCACATCAATCAGACTTCTCCAATGCCACTCCCACCCAATACCTTCTCTGGAGCTCAATCGGCTGAGTGCAGACCTTCAGCTGCCTCTTAATTATGGTCTCTCTGACTGTCATCCCTCCTCCTGCTCATCGGCCCTCTGGCGAGAAACCAAAGGGTAGCTCTGCCCACACCCTCCCTCCCTCTAGAAACGTCTGTGGCTCCTCACTGCTTCTAGGAGATGGAAAGATAGATGAGATAGATAAATGAGTGAACGTATATATACAGAGAGAGGGGGGGGAGAGGAAGGGAGAAGGAGGGAGGGGGAGAGAGAGAGAGAGGTAGGGGCAAGAGGGAGAGAGAGATGGGGAGAGAGGAGGGATGGGAGGTGAGGAGAAGGGACACAGGAGAGGGTCTCACCATTTAGGTGCATCTGGGGCCTCAGGGCCGTAGCTCTCAGTTCTGGGATCCCTCCCAGCTCTAAATCATATATTCTAACGAAACCAGGCTCTGGGCCGATCCCAGAAGGGAAGGGAAGAGTGCACAAGATGGGGTAGGGAATTCTGGTCAGTATCAACTCAAAGAGCAGGTGACCACAAGGCCTGGACCCTCCCCACAGCCATCTGCCCCAAAGACGGGGCTCTGTCGGGGAAGATTTTGTTGATAAAAGCCCCTTCTCTCTCTTGAGAGAATAAGAGAAGGAAAAGGATGGGGAAAAAATGAAAAGGATTCTTTTGGTTTTCATTTTCAAAGACGCTGACAAAAAACAGATTTAAAATTTGGCGGGGATTGGGGACTGGGCCATTTTCTGATTTCTCTCAACTCTTCGGCTGGGATTTCTCCAGAAAGAAGCCTCCCCCTTTAGCGAATGGGGGATGCCGGGCCAAATCAAGGCGAGTGAGCCAAGCCTCAAGATCCTCACCTGGAAATGGGGGGGGCACTGGACCTGGTAAACCCCCAAGTCTCTCCCGACTTGAAATGGATAAGAACCCTGGGAAATATCTTAAGAGACCGTGACTAGACGTGGGGTCGGCATCATCACCGTCACCATCCTCGATCAACTTTTGTTAAGCAACTATGTGCCTGACAGTGGGCTGATCAACAAGGCTACAAAAAAGGCAAAACCACTGCCAGGAAAACTGGGGTTCAAGTCCTGCGTTGGACACTTATTAGCTGTGCGGCCTTGAGAAATTCACTTAACCTCTCTCAGCCTGTTTCCTCACTTGTAATAACAGCACTTACCTCCCGGGATTGCCACAAGGATTAAATGAGATAATATTTGTCAGGTGCCTTGCAGACCCTAAAGCCCCTCCCCCTCCCCTTCCTCCTCTCCCTCCTCCTCACCACCATCCCTATTGTTGCTGTATGATGGGCAGTGGTTCCTAATATCAATCAGTAAGCATTTATCGCTATGTCCCAAAGACTTCACTAATTGCTGAGGATAGATGGACAAAAGTCACTTGGTAAAGAAATGGTTATTAGACGCCAACTGTGTGCCAGGCAGTGGGTAGAGTGCCAGAGATTCTAAGAAAGGAAAAGCCTCCCAATCCGATCTAGCACCCGCTCCCTGCCCACGGAGAGAGTCCGCAGCCGGTGGGCTCAGAGAGGCCAGGCACTGGGCAGAGGCCTTAGGGCTGACTGGACCCTCAGAGGCCCAACACCTCATTTCCAAAGGAGGACCTAAGGCCCAGGGAGAGTGACCCACCCAAGGCCACACGGGGGAGGGCAGAACCCAGGTCTCTGCCTCTAAACCAGGGCTGGGCTGGACAGGTGAAGCCAGTCTGCCTCTTAATCTCACTGCCTTCTCTCTTAACCTTTCTATTTATCCTGTATGTGGATTGTTTGTACATATCAGTTTGCTTCTTGTCTCACCCATTAGGTTATGAGCTCCTGGAGAACATGGTTTATCTTTTGCCCCTTTTTTAAAAATCTCAGTTCTTAGTCTGGCACATAGTAGGTGCTTAATAGACGTTTATTGACTAAGAGCTACAAGCAACAAACTTAGAGGACATAGTTACTGAGTGACAAGAAGCAATATGGATTGAGAAGCTGCTAGTCATCTCATGCCTAGACACCCATTTAAAGGAGTAAAGTTGAGGCCAGGAAAAAGGCAGTGCCTTAGATGAGGCTGATTAGGAGTAGGACAGGAGCCTAGGGGTCCTGCCATTAATATTGGTCACTCTCACACCACTGACAGTGGAAATGGACTCATGTGCAGGTGGGTCCAGCTGTCCCGGCCATGGGCTCCCCACGGGCCCTCAGCAGGAAGGAGCCTACAAGCCAGCTCCTGGGGTTAGCAGGCCAACCAGAGGCATCTCCAACCTTCATGGGTGACTTCCTGTTCCTGTCCAGTCTCACTGTAGAGGGCTCACTTCAGCAGAGTTAAACATCCACAGGATCCCTTCCCAAAAGGAATGTGAGAAGAAATCCGGTTTACAGGCTCAATAATAAAGCATCTGCCTTAAGACTTATTTCATTTCTCAGTGGCCTGATTCATTCCGTGTGAAAACACAAAAGGTCCAGCCAGTTGAGGCCAGAGGGCCATTGGCTGGTCATCTTTGTACTCGGTGGCTGGGACCCCAGATGCTCAACAGAGAAATCTCCAAATAAATCAGGCAGGGCCCACTGGGCCCACAACAGAGGATTTGGTGTCTTCCGGCCCATCAATGATTAAATGGGCTAAAATTCGCAAAGCAAGGGATGGCTTCGGAGGATCGAGGATGGGAAGGAGGGGGACCCACTTTCCTGGCCTCTACTGTCCAAAGTAATTTCCATCAGGAGGCTTGCTTCTACTCCATCAAAGCCCTCACCGCTCACGACTTCAGAGAGCTGGGGCTGCTGATGTTTATAATTAGAGCATGCCACCATCAGCATCTCTGCTCATCAAGCTACATTACGGTGATTTATGTGACGGGCAAGGGTACTCCTAATTCAGACCAGGGATGGAGGCAGGGGTCTCCCTGGGAATCTCAGGAGGAGGGCGGGAGAACTGAAGCAAGTGAGATCCACCAGGCCTGTCCTTTGTCGGATCGGAGTGGAAGAAGCCTCTGGTCCTCTGGGCTCTGCTGGAATTGCTGCAGGAATGGGGAGCTCACCACCTCTCGAGAAAGCTGCTCCACAGAAAATTATGGAATTCTGAGCAGGGATGAACCTCAGAGATTACACAATCTCCCAGCTGGACCTTCTCAGCATCTGGTCCAACTCACACGTGAAAAAGAATCCTCACTGAAATGTACTTGACGAGTGACCATACAGCCTTTGCTCGGAAGCCTCCACAGAGGGAGAATCCCCATCACCCAAGGGGACCCCTTTCCCCTTGGGATGTTGATTGGAAGTTTTTCCTACCAGCCTCTACAGGGCAAATACTTTTGATCAGTCAGTCAACTATCACTGATTAGTGCCCTACTATGTGCCAACCATTGTGCTAAGCACTGAGGACACAAAGAAAGGCAAAATATAGTTGATCCTCATCTCTACAACCTCCTGGACAAGTGGTCATTGAGACTCTGCTAAAAGCTGCTCACTGCCCCCCCCACAGCCTCCCCCCCACCCCTTCCCCCACCCAGCCTCCCCACCACCCCACCTCCCCACCACTGAGGCCATTCATTCTACTCTCCCACTATCAGGACCTTTGTCTGCCATCGATGAGGAGCCCAAGGGACCCTGAGAGAGAGCAGGGCATAGGATGATTGTGTGTGTGCTTCACTGTCTTAAGAGAACAGTTTTCCACCCAATATAAATGTCACAGGGATCAGATCAGAAGCTTCCTAGAAAATGGGACCATAAAGATGTCTCACAAAGAAATCTTTTAAAATTATCAAAACGGGACTCTCTCCAATAAGAGAACTACAGAGCATTAAGAGGTTAAGTGATTCACCCAGGGTGATACAGCCAGTATGTGTCAAAGGCAAGACTTGAACTCCAGACTCTGGCATCAAGGCTACCTCTCTAGCCAATAAGCCAGTCTGTCTCATAAGCCTTAAAGCTGAGGGCGTTCTGACTACAAGGTACTTATAGGATCATAGCTGGAAGGGATCTCTGAGTCTAACCCCTTCATTTTACAGATGAGAAAACTGAAGCCCAGGGATCCCAAGTGACTTGCCTAAAATCACACAACAAGGAAGCAACCAAGCTGGGATATGGAGGCCCCCAGTGTTCTTTGTCCACTACGCCAGGAGAAGGAATAGGAGCTTCCTTCAGGGGACTCGAGCACAGGGCCCTTTGCAGGGAAGTGAACCGAGGAAATCATACTCAGATGGCAGGAGTGGAAAGGAGGCTCTGGTTTCCTTTTCTCTCCTTTTCTTTTAGGGGGAAAAGCACCCTTCCAACCACATGAGATTGGACGGGTCTCGATCAGAGATACCAAAAATGCTGGAGTGGACAGTTCACCTTCCACCTCCATCTTTCAGTAGGAAATGTGCTGAAGATTTATAATCCCAAGCCTTCCCCATCAACCCCAGCATCCCCACTGCCTACAAACTCTTTTGTCTGCCATTCAAAGCTCTCCACAGTTTGGTCCCTCCTTTTATTTCTGCCTTTCCAAAGTCCCCTCCCTCAAGGTTCTCCTTGTCCCAGCTCCACTGAGTCCCCCCATCAACTCCTCAACAGCAACTTCTCCTTCCGCAGAACTGTCTCCCCATCACTCAATGCTGGTCACAGGCAACTTCAATGTTCATTTATTCATTCAGCAAGCATTAATGAAGAATCCACAAAGCACAGGGCAGTGAGAGTAGTGGGTAGAGAAGCAGCCTTGGAGTCTGGAAGAGTCCACGATTCAAGTAATCAATACACATTTATTAAGCCCTTACTGTGTGCCTGGAACCATGCCAATCACTGCTCTCAAAGAGTTTACCAGCCTGTAACCCTTTCCTAATGCCCCTGAATACTACCGTCCCTCTGGGCTCATCTCCCCTTCATCCTGTCTGCATCTTGTACACACACAGATTGTGAGCTCCTTGAGGCTTGTCTTTCTTTGTACTCCTAGCACTTAGTACTGGCCATGCACATAGCAGGCGTTTAATAAATGCTTGGACTAGAGCTAACATCTATTGTTGCTTTTCAGTCGATTCAGCCACACCCAACCCTTCGTGACCCCAAGGACCACAGCTCATCAATGCCGTCTGCGGGGTTTTCTTGGCAAAGACACTAGAAAGGTTTTCCATTTCCTCATCCGATGGACTAAGGCAAACAGAGGCTAAGGACTTACCCAAGATCACACAGCTACTAAGTCTGAGGCTGAAACTCAGGTCTTCCTGATTCTAGACCCAGTGTTCTATCCACTGAGCCACTCAGCTGCCTCCTGCATCTGTATTGCACTCTGCAGTTTGCAAAGCACCATACACCTTCCCCTTCACACACACACACACACAGAGTTAATCCTCAACCTTCAAGGGGTAACGTTCCTAGAAAATGGTGCTAAAGTCAAAAATACAAATGCTGATACATTGAACCTAGGGTTAGGTTTCCGTGACCCCTCAAAACTAATCTTTTGCTAGAGATTGCTGAAAATATTCTCTTCTGAAACAAAATTCTTTAGAACAAAACATTAATTATAACATGCGTTTTTCCCAACGCAGTAACCATGAAATAGCCCATAAAATGTAGTACACAAAATAAAACTGGTAACATGAAAAACATTTTTCTCACTAGTAACTGCTAGAATTCTGTGACCTTTTGTGCTAACACCTCAATTTAAAAAAAATGACTTCAGACAATATTCGCTTTTCCTAACACATGAAATCTATAGCACCAGAAATACTGCACAGCAAATAAAATTTTTAGCAGAATGTTCCCTTCCACCATGTCAGACGGCAGTGTGAGTCTGCTGTGCTGTAAATTCTACTGCAGGAAGCCTCTCTAGCTTGGCTGTCCTCTGAGAACCAAGGGAGGCGTTCTTGGGATTTTTAGGGGCTGCTCTTGGAAGACATCAAGATCTCAGTCTCGACATCACCTCCAACATGGCGGGTGACATGATGAAGGACGCACCAGCTCGAAAGAAGCCTCCAGCATGACATAGGCTTCGAGCGCATTTGAGATGGTTAAGGGTCTTGGAGTATGGGAGCATAGCAACACCTCGCTAACTTGTGCTCACCTGCCCTCTCCTTTTTTTCTCTATGGTGCACAGCCACGACGTAAAGTGAACACGAGGCTACTAAGAAAAACACACAAATGCTTGAAGTCGTGTGAATGCTGAGGACTGCGTGTGTGTGTGTGTGTCTCTGTACATCTTTATCTATCTATATATGTGTGTGTGTATATACACATGTATGTATATACAGACACACATGTGTGTAATAATATATTAACATGTCTTGACTTTTGTCTTGCCACCAGACTTTGATGTCGCTACAAGACAAAGTGAGGCCAACACCTTTGCACAAAGCTGCCTCCCTTCAATCCAATTTGCTCACAAATCAAGACGTCACCCTGCGATGTCATTGGTCCTCTTTGAAAGTGAGGAAGAAGAACATATAATATACAAATCATATTTGTTTTTAATATATAAATATAGATTTGTTTTTAAACATACATAAATATGACTATTTTTCATATAAACACATAATTATACACATTACATTAACTATATAATTACATAATTACACAACAGCCCTTTGAGATAAGTGCTATTATTATCCCCATTTTACGGATGAGGAAACTGAGGTCTTGAGGGAAATGAAGTGATTTGCCCTGCGAAGTGTCTGAGGCAGTATCAGAACTCGGGTCTCTCTGACTGCAGGTGCAGGGCTCTATCCAATGGACCACCTAAGCTTCCTGGGTCCAAGCCGGCCTACTGACTGTGACACCTGTTTGAGTTCACTTAACTTCTCAACAACTGGCATCTGAATTGGTGTATCAAGTTTCTACTGCTGGAGTTCCCTAAGTTGATAAAAATCGCAAGCCCAGACCCACCCCCTCCTCCCAAATAAAATGAGGAGTGGGTTTGGGGGAAAGAACGGGGTTCAGTGTCAGGTGAGGTCACGATGCCTACGGGGCATCCAGTTCAAGAAGTCCAACAGGTAGTTGGGGAAATGAGATGAGAGGTAAGGGGATAAGGAGATTGGAGACTCCTCTTCCCAGATGTGATAATTGAGTTCATGGGAGCTGCTGACAAGGTCACCAAGGGAAGTCATAGAGAAGAACAGAGCCTGGGGGCCAGCCCTTGGGGGACATCAGGGCAATGAGGTGACTATGTGAAGCCATAAGGGGCCACGGCAGGATTTGAACCCAGGTCTCCTGACTCCAGAACCACAGTTTTCTACTGGACTGTAATCACGGTCTTCCCCTCCCAGCTTGATTATTTTTTCTTTTTTTTCTAATTAAAGGGGCCATCCTTTGACTCACTTCTTAAAGAGGCCTATTCACTGAATGGGTGTTACCTCACTCAAAGTGAGAACTTGAAAAGATCTTAGTTTAAAAGGGCCAGGGTCTCTCACTGCATCCTGGGCCATCTCCAGTCATTCTGATGAATATCAGGCCACTGGACCCAGACGGCTCTGGAGGAGAAAGTGAGACTGGTGACCTTGCATAGTCCTCCCTCACTCAAATCAAAGTCAACTGCAAGTCATGTCATCATCTCCCTGATGCCATGGTCTGCTTTGAAAATGAAGGACAAACAGAACAACAATCATGGATACACGAACTCTCAGAGATGGGCGGTGCCCTCTAGTCCAACCCAGCGGTGGATTCTACACCACTCTTTACAGGTGGGGCCACTCAACCTTTGCTGCAGATTCCCCAGGAGGGGAAGCTCCTGGGACCTCCTCCTTCCATTCTGGGCACCACCTCGAACAGAAATCGGCGGCTTTGCACCTCCCCTCCTTGCTCCTGGTTCTTCTACATGAGATCACCAAACACAAGACTAAACCCTCGTCCTCCACCAACGGCCCCTGAAATACCTGAAGGGAGCTCTCGGTCCCGCAGCCTTCTTGTCTCCAGACTAAACCCCGCAGTTCCTCCACCCACTCCTCCTATGCCAGGGACCCAAGGCCTCTCCTCTCGTCTGCATGGCTTCCACTTTACCAAAGGCCCTGGTCTGTCCCCCTAACCTCCATACGCATCAGTTCAAACCTACTGACCCAGGACGTCACAAGTCTCAAGGGAAGGAAAAGACAGAAAAAAACAGCCTAAAGACACTCACAAGACTGGGTAATCCATCTCTACTGTGAGCCTCAGTTGCTCCTCCTGTCAAATGACCTTAAAGGCCCCTCCCAGTTCCTACAGCCTCTGATTCTGTGACCCATGGGCCACTCCATGTGCCCCAAAGCAGCTCAGAGAAAGGAGCACTGGGGAATGTTTTGGGGTCCCCGAGGCCAGGACCTTCCTCTGGGCTAGCAGCCCCTATCCCAGCTCTCATCTCTCCCATCAGGCTCCAGCCCAGCCTTTGGTGAATTCCAGCTGCTTCCACAATTTGCTAATTAACACATCTATTAAAGCCAAACTGCCACCTGCTTGTGGGGTTTTGATGGAAGCCCAGAGTTCTGGGTGACAGGATTCTCTTGATGAAGACATTGAGTTCACATCTTCCTTTCATTTCCCCCATGATGACGAGGTTGGTTAGCTTGTCAGCAATATAGAGGCCAAGCGTACCCAGCATTTAACACTCCAGTTCTGAGCAGAATCTGCAAAATTATTTGCGTAAATATCCGTCCCCATCTTGGGCAAAGGGGCCTGATACCTGGGATCTACTGACCTTCCAAGGTAGAGTCCCCAAATATGTAGATCATATGGAGGTGGCGATGCCTTCAAATTAATCCATTAAAAATGGGGAGGTTGTCAGCCAGTGATTTTTTTTTGGAGGGGGCAGGGATTTTTTAAAAGCCAGATACCAACAGGATCATTTCTCCTTACCCTCTTCCTCCCATTTCCAACCATTTCCTTCCTTAAAAAAAAAGAGGAGGAAAGAAAATGAAAGGCACCGAGTCACAGAAAGTGAAACCACATCATAATGAGGAGAGAGAGATGGTGCTTGGGAGCAGCAAGAGGGAAGATGGAACTGGAATCCAAATCCCAGAGATTGCTTTATTTTTTCAAGATGTATGGCCAATTCCTTCACTTTGGTAATTTTTCAAAATTTCAATTAACAAGCATTTATCTCCCTCCTTCATCTCCCTCACCCATGGGAAAATAAAAAGAAAAACAGAAAACCAGAACCCTGATAACAAACATGACTTGTGGAGCTCCGAGCCCCAAATGCAAGATGCCTCCTTCTGCACTTGAGCCCATTTCCCCGGGGGACTCCAAGGGCTGTTTGTGAGACCACAGGGTCTCCTGACAGGGAATCTCACCACCACCGACAGCCCTGAGAGGCTTCCCTCCATACTATGGGCTGCTGGCAGAATTCTTCAAAACACCTGGGCAACTGGGCCTCAGTGGGCTCCCGTATGGCCTGGGAGCTTCTGACTCAATGATTTCTAAGTCTTCCAGCTCTGACATTCTGGGTTCTAAGGTTCTTTCCAGCATTCTATTTCTGATGGTCCAGCTCTCTTCATTCTAAGGCCCCTCCCAGCCCTGACCTTCCACGTTCTAGGGCCCCTCCCAGCTCTACAGTCTAGATGCTTTAAGAGTATTTCTCACTTCCGACAAGTAAGAGAGGTGGGCCTCAAAACCAGGTAAATCTAGACCAGGCTCTGGAACTGAAGCAGCCGAGGTCAGAAGGGGCTTCTGGGAAAGGACCTAGCTACTAGTCAGGTCTTATTTCATGGAAAAGTGGAAGCAGGAGCAAGATAAGGGGGAAAGAATGAAAATGTATTATTCTGAAGAAACGGAGACATGATTAATGGCGTGTGGAAATTTCTTTTGGTTTGAGGGTAATAAGTGACTTCTAAATATGGGTATTATATAAATACTCTCTAGAATAACCCCAAAAAAGGTCAGGGGGGAGTGAGTGTCGGTGACGCTGGTCCTCAGGACTTTAGAGACAGAACCATGTTCTCCTAGAATGTCTGGGCTAGAAGGAACACTGGGGAACAGAAAGGGGCTATAAATACAATGGGCCCCTGGCCCATCGCTTTTTAAATTGACATTATTCTTGAGAATCAGGATCATTTCATCCTGTGTCTGTATCCCAGCCTGGAGCACAGGCAGTGCCTGGCACATCCTACGTGCTTGTTGATCAACCTACTGACCTTAAAACACCAAATGTCATAACTAGAAGGAAGCGGGCCTTCTCAGCCTGGAAGGACACTCTACCAGAAGTCCCTTCCTCTGCTTGGTCTGTCCCTAGTCTTCCATTTTAAGGAAAATGTCCAGGCCAGCCACTCCAAGTCCTTCTCCCCTCTCTGCTTTGCCCCTGACTCTCTCCATCATGACCCCACATAGGCACCTTCCCCCTCTTCCCAAATTTCCTGTGCTGTCTTCCCCAACATATTAGAATGGAAGCTCTCTGAAGGTGGAGACCATCTTTTTTTTCTGCTGCAGAGCCTACACAGTGCCTGGCACAAAGTCACCATTTAATAAATGCTTATTTCCTTGTTGATTTTAATCTAGAACAGGGGTGAGGAAACTGCAGCCCAAAGCCCACATGTGGCCCTCTAAGTCCTCAAGTGTGGCCCTCTGACTGAATCCAAACTTCACAGAACAAATCCCCTTACTAAGAGGATTTGTTCTGTCATCCAGTGCTAGAAAAGGTGGCTGCGGGGAGGGGAAGAGGGGGATTGGGTCATCAGCAGGGAGTCAGGTCTCAGTGAGGGCCCAAAGATGGAAGAAGGGGAAAAGGAAAAGATTTAAGATGAAAGCAAGTGTGTTGTTGTCTATGGAGCAGGCAATCCAGAGGGCATGGTGGTGAGGGTGAGTGGTTATAGAGAAGGATATGGGCGGGGGAGGAATTCAGGTGACAGGGATGGGAGTAAGGGAGCTGGCGGTGGGGAACGTGGGAGGACAGACAGAGGGGTCTGTATAATGACAGCCAGGGGCTGAAAATCACTGGGATGGAGAGACTGTGACAGGTTGGAAGTCTGTTCACCACTGAGGAATAAGTTCAGGTGGGTCATCCACATCACCAAGGGAGTGGAGGCGGCAAGATGCGAGACAGTCTAGATGAGGGATTCTCGGCTGGGTGGTGGCCTGGCCGCCGGGGCAGGCTGGCTAAGCCACCAACCCTTCTCAGAACAATGCTTTTAAACGTTCCAAATAAAATACATAGAAAACCAATCATATTGAAATATAGTTATCAAAATACACATCTATATACATTTACTGTAAATATATATATGTACCCAAGTAGTATATCTGTATATATGCATTTATGTGTATATATGTGTGTATATATGTGTGTGCATATATATATATATATCCAATCCATGGGTACATATGAATATGTAGCATGCACATAGGTATACTGTATATGTATATAAATCTACATTGTATATATGTATATAAATACATATTGTATATATGTATACATGAGTATTATATATTACTTTATATTATGTTATAATTAATTATATTTGTTATTATACTATATATATGAATATAAATGTGGGTGGATATACCTGTGTACACACTCATGCACGCACACACACACACCCCCCCCAGTTCATGGGACAAGAAGAACCCCGATCCAGTTGCTCCTGTTTCTACATAACACACTGATTAGGGTAGCCCTGGAATACAGTAATAGGAGAAGGATAATTGAGGTACTCTATCCCAGGGTCCTGAAAGAAGGGGGGCAGTGCGCCACTGACCTGGGACACACGATGGAGACCGGAGGTAAGAGGCAGAGATACAAGAGAAGGGAAAATGTCTGTTTTCTTTAAAAAAAAAAAAAAAAGGATCATCAAACTTGGGGCCAAAATTCACTGTGAATTCACTTGCTGACAAAATACAACTCAGAACCAAGTTGGTGAACGCCCTAAAACCGAGAGTGCTTGGGAGTAAGACCATTTCATCTCTCCGAGCCTCCATCTTCCCATCGGTAAATCGGGGATAATCGGCACTCCTACGTCACACCAGGTGAGGGCCGGGTCAATGGAGATAACATTAGTACTTAACGTTCTTTGTAGACTTTAAAGTGCTTTTCAGAAGTTAGTTATCATTACGGCTAACACAATAACATAGGCTGGGTCCTCCTGTCCGCCTGGAAACCCTATCAGAAACTGGCCTCTCCCGCGGGAGCCTGCGCAAAGGAGACGGGAGGACAAACTGCAAACCCCGGCATCTGCTTTCAATTTTCCCTCCCGGCCAGGGACAGGCCGCTGGGAAGGTCCGGCTCCGTGTTTTGGTCAACAAGCAAACTGAACCTGCCACCAAGAACGTTTTTTGGAAGCTTCATACAAACAAAAGCAACAAATTCTTTTTTTCTCCCGCTCTGCCATTCACGCTCTGGATCCTCTCCCTTACCCTGGGAAAAATCATCTTTTCCGTCCCCTGGCCAGGTGGGCCTACAGATGTTTTGTCCTGGGAGTCGATGTCAGGAGACCCGGGGCCAAGAGCGGCGGGCCGCTGCGGAGATGAGCGAGCAGGTGAGCTCGCAGCCGCCTCCGGCGGCTAGGGCTCATTTGTTACATTGTATCTCGTTTGTTACATTGTATCTCCTTTTTACCGCTACCTTCTGTTTTGCCACCACTTTCATTTCCTCCGCCTCCCCAGCCCAGAGAGTTCTTTATGTAACAAAGACCCTGAGAAGGCGTCTGCAGGCTTAGTCAGACTACCAGAGCGGGCTCCTCAAATGATGAAGAATCCCCTTCTTTAGCGTGGCTCTTTTTCCAGAGGCGACCACCTAGGCAGAGCCGAGAAAAGACCTGTTCGGTGCGAGTGCCTAACAGCGCGGCGAGGATTAGAAGCCAGGAATGCTAGGGCCTTTAACCAGCACCTGATTCATACCTGGACTTTAATAAATACTTGTGGCTCCATCAACGGATTCCCCCAGTGAACTAAACACTCCTTGAGGGCAGGACCCGGGAAGCAGGAGCCTAATAAATGCTTACTGAAGCGTGACAGCGCGGGCTATTACATATTACTATGTAATAGTGGAAATTAGGGGTGTCACGCATAATCTCACTGTCTTATTCTTCACGTAGGGACGTGTCCTCTTTTTGGTGTTCATTAAGTTGGCAATAAAAAAGAATAAACGTTTTTAAATTATGTGAATGAATCTGAATAAAAATGAATTTGAAAAATGTTGAAATGTTTGAAAATTGTTTTAAACTCTCGATGCTTCTTGCAGGCAAGGCCTAGTAGGTGTTTAATAGATGCTTGCTGAAGGATTGGCCGTTTTATTTTCCTCTTTATATCATCAGTGCCTAACTCGGCACCTGTAAGGCTGAGTCAGCCTTGGAGTCAGAAGGCTCAGCTTCAAGAGTTCAAATCAGGCCTCAGACACTGGGTGACCCTGGGCAAGTCACTTGAGACTTTACCTCAGTTTCCTCATCTGTAAAATGAGCTGGAGAAAGAAATGCCAAATCACTCCAGTATTTCTGCCAATAAAACCCCAAACGGGGTCGGGGGTCAGGGAGTTGGAGAGGACTGAACAACGATTTAGCCCCTGGCACATATTTTTTCTTTGCGGAGTTGGGCAGATAGTTGATGAGATTGGGAGTGGGAGAATGGGAAGAAGACTCTCAGTCATTACATGGGTAAAGGGAATTCCTGATGGGAAAAACATCCCCACTGGAGCCGATGACCACCCCCTCTGGAGCTGCCAGTCTGAGAGAGTTGCCTGGGCACTTGCCGGGAGCTCCTGTGAGGGCTGATACTCAAACCCAAGCCTTGCAAATCCAAATCTGGAGGCCTTTTCACTCTACCTGCCCCATTGATTGCCCTTCCTTGTCACTTCATTTTTAGCATCATTCCAGAGCAGGAAGGGAGCTCTCCTCATTTTTCAGGTAAAGAAACTGAGGTACAAAAGGACTTAGTGACTTGCCCAGTGGGTTCATGCAGTTAAGATCATTAGATCAAGGGACCCCAGAAGTCACTAAGTACAACCCCCTTGTTCTACAAATGAGGAAACTGAGGCACAGAAGGATTCAAGGCCTTGACCAGGGCTGTGCCAAGATTTGAAACCAGGTGGTCTTCTGGTTCCAGCCCCTGCATTCTTTGAACTAAGCACACTGCTTCTCCAGAAGGGAAGGCCTGAGGCTTGCAACAGGGGCTCAGTCCCCCATTTTGGGGGCACAGAATATTGGAGTGATGCCCGCAAGCCTTGATCCTGTGTGCTGAGCATCAGAGCTTGCTCCTGGCTCAGTGCTGCCCTCCAAGACCTCTTTATAGGCCCAGAGAGAGCTCCCCCAAGGGAGACCTCCCCGCCCAGGGAAAAGTTCAGGGGAGCAGCCTCTGCAGTCAGCACCTTCTCAGCTTTCCCTTCAAGCTTCATGGTCACTTTCCCATAGGTTTATATTTATTTTTTTTCCATGTAAATGATGCAATTTTCTCTGCAAGGAACACAGAGCCCCTTCCAAGGGCCCATCACAATAACAACTCTGTGAGTTGGAGGACCAAAACCCCAGGAAATTAAGTGCCATGTTCTGAGGCCAAACTGGGGTGGGGGGGGGGCACAGCAAGGAGTGTTCAGAGAGGAAGGGATGGGATGGGGATGGGGGGAGGAGGCTCCTGACATCCCCCTGGTGAAGCCCCTTCTGAGGCTCTAAGCAGAACCCAAAGTGGGCACAGTGGGCTAGGCCAAAGCCTAGAAGAGGGAATGTCAGAGCTGGGAGGGGCCTTAGAACACAGAATATTAGAGTCAGGAAGGGCTAAGGAATAGAGAATGTTAGGACATAACTGATAAACCTATGGGAGCTCGTAGGAATCTTAAACATTGTAAACCTATGCCATTCGCTTTTACAGAGGAGGAAAAACAGCCTCAGGGAAGGGAAAGCAACTGTTTGGAGGAGGCCCTTGTTGCCCCTGGCAGGGGGATAGCTCACCTCCGAGTCAGAGGGTCTGGGTTTGAATTCTCCACATGCTAAGTCATTGTTGTCATCATCATCATCGTTCACATTTATATGGCGCTTTAATTTTTTTTTTACAAATATCTCATTAAGCTTTATTAATTATAAAATGAGGGGCAGCTAGGTGGCATAGTGAATAGACTGCTGGGCCTGGAGTCAGGAAGACCTGCGTTCAAATTTGACCTCAGACAGTTACTAAATGTGTTACCCTGGGCAAGTCATTTAATTCTGTTTGCCTCAGTTTCCTCATCTGTAAAATGAGCTGGAAAAGGAAATGGCCAACTACTCTAGTACCTTTGCCAAGAAAACCCTAAAACATGGTCACAGAGAGCCTGACACAACTGAAAAATGAATGAACAACCAACCGAAAAATTATAAAATGAGTGGGGTTTGTTTAAAGGCATCTAGGATCCTGTCCAGCTCTATGTCTATGGCCCTTTTCTATGTAGTTCAGTAAAAATCATGCTGGCCTTGGAGTCAGAAGACCTGCCCCTTACAGCAAGTCACTAAACTCATTTGTAAAATAAGGAAGTTCTTAACCTGAGCTCCATAAACCTTTTTTTAAATACTTTGGAATCTGTATTTCACATGCTTGGATTCCTTTGCCAGCCTCTGAATTTTATCTTATGAATTTAAAACCATGGTTCTGAGAAAGGTTTCATAGGTCTCCTCAGAACACCAAAGGGGGACAAGACACCCACCCACAAACAGGCTACAAAGTCATGGCCTTCTTCAGATCCGAGATCCTTTCTGATCCTCGGAGCATGTCCTACCTATGCCAGCCCCAGTCCTATGACTTCCACATGCTACGACACCCCCACCCCAACTCCGAGGGCAAAGGAGACAAAAACTTCTCTTTCCCCAGGGAAAGAGAAACAAGAACTCAGAAACCCAACCAGGCAAATAAACACACTCCTCATTAGCAAAACACATCGGCAGAAAAATGATGGAGTAAATCCACTCTGGAGAAGGTGAGGAGGCGGTCAGGGAAAGAGAAGGGGGAAGAAAATCTCAGCTGGAGACTCACCAGGTACTGGCATTTCTGAGCCTGAAAATAATCGCTGAGCTATTACAGAGTTTACACCTTTTGAAAGACAAAAAATAAGGAGGGAGAGAAGAAAGAACAAAATGGGAGCAAAAGGGGGGATTGGCAAAGCGCATTCCCGGTTTTCTGAAATATCACTAAGAACAAAGCTTCCCTTTCTGTTCGCCCCCAGTATTTACAAGCAAGCACAAATCTGTGAGAAAATTCAATTGAACGCAGATGGCAGGAAATTCCTTGAAAATGACATTGGCCAAACTGAAACCACAAGACATGAAAATCACCAGCGGCCTTGACATGGAGACCAGAGCGGGCAGGCTTCTTCCTCGAGTGATGCGCAATCTGTGATTGATTACGGGGAAGACAGACTGGAGATTTATTGGACTTCTGTAGAACAAGGGTTCCATTTGCAACAATTAAGCCTTACGGGGCTGGAAGGAGGGCTCGACTCCATGGTAAGGAATGCTGGGGGGAGAGAGGCGGGTGCGAAGCAGTCAGAACACAGCCCTCCGCATCACAGATTTCATACTGGACAGCACCTTAGAAGTCATTTGATTCAACCCCTTGGTTTTACAAATGAGGAAACTGAGGCCCGAGGTCATAGGGTTACAGACCTGGAGTGAGAAGGGACCTTGGAGGCCCTCTAATCTAACCTCTTTATTTTACAGATGGGGAAACTGAGGCCCAGGAGAGTAACCAAGGGCTCAAAGGTACCAAGAATCAGGGGAAGGATTTGAATCCAGCTCCTCTGACTCTTCAGTGTTCTTTATATTATATTGATTTTGCTGAAAGTGATAGAGTTAGGATCATGGTATTTAGAAAGGAAAAGGGCCTTGGCAGTAATCTAGAGCAGGCCCCTCATTGGACAGAGTTGGAAGAAACCAGGAGTTACATCTGAAGAGAAATACCTTTTAGATTTTTGAGCATCTCAAACATGTCTTCCACTCTTTGCTCGAAGGCCTCCAGGGATGGGGAATTCATTACCTTCAGAGGTTGCCTGTTCAACTTTGGGTCTAATTGTTAGAAAGTTGTTTGTTTCATCAAGCCCTGGTCTTCTCTCAGCCCAGCCCCACTCTCATTCTGCTCTCTGGGGCCAAGAAGAACAAACTGCATTCTTCTTCCTCATGATGGCCCTCCAAAAGCCTCAGATAAGGAAAGTGAGTGACTACCCTAAGGTCACACAGGCAGCTAGTAAGTGGAAGGGTAGGAATTTGAATTCAGGTCTGCTTCTTCCAAATCATACCTCCTTCCACTCCGCCATATTGTTTTCTGAGTCACAGAGCCATCAGCTAGAAAGGTCTTCCAGCCCAACCTGCAGTAATAATCACCACCCCCATTTCTATAGCCCTTAAAGGTTTACAAAGTGCTTTCCACATAAAGGAAGGGGTAGGCAGGGTTGGTTACTCATCCCCTTTTACAGATGTGTAAACTGAGACTCGGGTAGGTTAACAGAGTTGCCCAGAACTACAAAACTATTACATGTCAGGGGAAGGACTTGAATCTAGGATCCTTCTAATTCCACATCTAGCCTTCCTGTAGTGTATTTCCTCTTATACCTGAACAAGAGTCCTGTCTAAAAAATCCTCACAAAGCAGTCATCTTGCCTTAGCTAGACTTCCAGGGAAGGGGAGCTCACTCCTTCCAAGGCAGCCCAGGCCACTTTGGAAACAGCTCTGGTGGGCAGGAAGAAGCCCCAAACTTGTCTCTTTGCAAAACCCCCTCCCATTCCCCACTTTGCTCACAGCTCTGCCCTCAGAGGTCAAGCAGGATGAGTCCGATCCCTTATAGCACTTCAACTGAAATGTATCACAGTGCTCTGAAGGCAGAGGGCCCGAGTTCAAATGAGCCTCTCTGACCTCGGGTGAGTCATTTAACCTCCTGGGCCTCTGCTTCCTCATCCATAAAATGAGAAGGTTGGCCTAGAGGGCCTCTGGGATCCCTTTCAGCACCTCCTCTGTGCCAGGCCCTGTACCCAGACCCATCCTTCAAACAGTCTCCCCAGAGTTAGAGACAGTCATCATGGGTCTCTGTCCCCACCACAGGCTTCTCTCTAGAAGGGCCCTCTCCTCGCCAATCTGGTTAAGGAGAACTTTTAAGGCTCCAGAAGTTTCTATGGCTCCTCTCAGATCAATCGTGAATGTGTCTGCTCACCATTTAAAGCCCTTTGAGCCAGGCCTCATCTTATTCTCACCCCTCATGTGTTGGACCAAAATGGCCTAATATATGTTCCTCACGGACGGCATTCCATTTCCCATTCATCCCCATGCCTTTCCACAGGCTGTGGCTTCTGCCTGGAATGCCCTCCTCACCTCTGCATCCAGGAGCTCCCACCTCAAGTGCCACCCCCAACAAAAATCCCGCCACCCGTTTTTTCTTCCTATTTTGTACTGACTCATCTTCGTGCATTTTGCTGCCTTCTGGAAGAATGTAAGCTTCTTGAGGGCAAGGATCATCTAATTTATGTCTGGATATCCCCTGTGCCTACTCTAGTGCCTGGCACATAGAAGAAACTTAATCGATGTTTATCTAAGTGGGCCAAATTGAAGGGAATGGAAGCCAGCCCTTTCACTTCCATCACTAACACATCCAAACCGGCAGTGAACTCGAGCTTTTTTTAAAGAGTTTCTTTATAGACTCACATAGGATACAGCCTAGAGTCGGAAGGGGCCGCCTGGTCTCCCCTCTGACAAAGAGGGAAACTGAGCACAGAGAGGGAAGGGACCCAACTTCAGCCCACACACCAGCCCTATCAATATCAACAAGGATGATCTGGGCCTCTTCCTTCTCTGGTCCTCCACCCGCCCGCTGACCCTGTCCCGGGCATGCTCCAGAGACCTACCCCTCTGCAGCCAGCATGGACGTCACTCCTGGCTCAGGCGAAGTTGGGCATCTTGTGCTCTACTCACCAGAAAGAAGACAACTCCCCCCATCTCCCATCGAGCTGATGCTGTGACTAGATGAGTATCTTTGTAAATTCTGTTCCAGTCCCAAGATCTAAACACTTCTCATAACTGTTTGTCCTTTGTGCTTACGACTGAGCCCATCTGACAGGCCTCTCTGGCTAATCTCAGCTATAGCCAGGTTGGGACTCTGGCTAGAATTCAAATCAACAATCTCTCTTGGAGGGAGGGAGGAAAGGAGGGAGGAGCAAGGAAGGGCCTACCAGCCCCGTCACCTGCTGGGTGCTTCAAGGGCTGGAAAGAAGCTGAAGGCCTGGTCCCTGCCCTCAACGGCGCATACATTCTAACGGGAGAGATAAGCTGCCAGCTCCCCCACATACTGTGACCCAGGGACAATCATCTCCTTGCTGTTTCTCCAATAAGATTCTCCTTCTACCAACCTAGCTGACACACAGTAGGTACTTAATAAATGCTTATTGACTGACTTCCATAGAGTACGATTTGACACTGAGCAATGTTCTGGCCCTCTAAATTCACATACTGACACTTTGAGAGTGAAAAAACCTGCCCTGATGGGGGAGGTTACATCTCTTTCCGATATAACATTGTCTTAATGACAGACATTTCCCTGAGTTTGGCCAATCAGCTCGTTAGCATGCTCAAGGCCACGGCCCTTTTCCTGATCCTTCCAACATTGATCAACATCCGGAATCCATTAAGATATGAAGGGGAATTTTTTCAGAAGCTTCAATTGCCTATAGAGAGAAAGAGAGAGAGGGAGGGGTGGTGAAGGAGGGAGAGAGAGAAGAAAGGACACAGAGAGAAGGAACACTGTCCTGGGCACCTATGAACACAGTGTGGGCTAACTGCCCATGTCCCAAAGCTTCTCTTATCCCTCCAATCTTCTGCCTCACACTCCCCAATTGTCCTTCCGAACTGGGCACAAAGAGGGTATTACTGGCTTTCTCCAAGAGGGAGAGCAGCCCCAGAGACTCGCCCAACAACCAAGCAAGGCAGGGGGCCGTAGAGATGGCAGACAGATTGCAGGCCACCTCCAGCATGAGGGGATTCATAAGCCCCAGCACCCTAGGGCCATTGTGGACTCAGTGCAATTAAGTGAGCAGTGTATTTATGGGAAATTCCTTCCTATCATCTGGAAAAAGACAGGAGAGGAGGGGATGACCTTGGGAGGGACAGAGATTTAAAGCCACAGAACTATCAAATGTTAAAGCTGGAAAGGACCTTAGAACATACAATGTCTGAGCTTCAAGGGATCTTAGAACAGGGCGTGTCAGAGCTGGAGGGGCCTGAGAACACAGAAGAGCAGGGCTGGGAGGTCCCTTCTCCTCTAGAGGGCTTTTCCAGTCCCCTCTAGGACTTGTTCCTTTCCCAAATAATGCCAAAGCTTTCACAAGATTGTGACGCCACTGTGCAAAGGACAAGGCCCATGGCAGCTCTTTGTGTAGTGGAAAACCAGTGAGAAATCTGACTGTCACCCAGCCCTCCATTCATCCTGGGAACTAGTTCTGCTCTCACTTAAAATCTCTAACCAGTGTGACATATTGTACCATTCCACACATAAAGGCTCTTTCTAGCTCTTAAGCTCTATGTTCTCACATCCCCTGCTCTCAGGCCCCTCCTAGCCCTGACATTCCCCCTCTGTTCTAAGGCCCCTCCCAGCCCTGACATTCCCTATTCTCAGGCCCCTCCTAGCCCTAACATCCTCTGTTCTCAGGCCCCTCCAAGTTCTGACATTCCCCCTCTGTTCTCAGGCCCCTCTCAGCCCTGACATTACATATTCTGATGTCCCTCTCAGCTCTGACATCCTGTTCTCAGACCCCTCCCAACTCTGACATTCCCTGTTCTCAGGCCCCTCCCAACTCTAACATTCCCTGTTCTCAGGCCCCTCCCAACTCTGACATTCCCTGTTCTAAGGCCCCTCCCAGCCCTGATATTCCATTACTCTTTTCACTGTATCTCTAGAAGTTCATCTCTGTGATGAGCATCATGAAAAAGCAGCCATCTTCTCTTGACCCTGGAGCACCTGGCCTAGCTGGGGTGCCCAGTTATTGCCATGGCCACACAAGGGAGAATATCCCTGGTGCCAAGAGAGGGGTACGGACAGTGAGTGCCCTAAGAGCACTTGCTGCCTTCTCAGAACTCCCTGCTCTGTGCCTAGCGTGAGGCTCCTGGAAAGGCTCCACAGCCCTCCTGGAAGGCCCCTGGGAGGTATGTGCTTAGGTCTTGATTAAGATAAGAGACCCTTCATCCAAGTCATTAAGAGTCCCTTTCTACCTTCCTTCCTCGGTAAAGGACAAGGAGCTCATCACTAGGAGAAATTCATGTCACAACTGTAAGTCCTGGGGACCTACTTGAGGCTTATACACTTTCTTCTCTGACCCAGGATCCAGCTCACAAGCATGGGTGCCAGAAGTGGGGTCTAAAGCCTGGTCTAAGGTTAGAAGGGCAGGGGGAGAATGTCAGAGCTGGGAGGGGCCTGAGAACAGGGGATGTCATGGCTGGAAGTACCTTAGAACAAGGAATGTCAGAGCTGGGAGGGGCCTTAGAACAGGGGATGTCAGACACCATCAGAGAGGGGCCTTAGAACAGGGGATGTCAAAGCTGGGAGAGACCTTAGAACAGGAGATGTCAGACACCATCAGAGAGGGGCCTTAGAACAGGGGATGTCAGAGCTGGGAGAGACCTTAGAACAGGGGATGTCAGAACATCAAATGCTGGACCTAGGAGCAACCTTAGAGTTAATTTAGTTCAAACCCCTCATTTTGATTGGGGATAGTAAGGTCTATCAAAGAAAACTTCTCTGATTAGCTTCAGGGCCAAACATAAAGTCCTCTCTTTTGATACTTAAAGCCCTTTGAGACTGAACCCCTTTTCCACCTTTACTTCCCTTCACTTACTCAACGATCCAGCCAATCTGGTTTCCTCCCCATTCAACCACAATTTATCTCCCATAACCACGCTTTTGCATTGACTGTGCTCCATGCCAGGCATGCGCTCCCTCCTCATCTCTACCTCTCAGTTTACTTGGCTTCCTTCAAGCTTCTGGTCTAATTTCCCCTTCTACAGAACACCTTTTCTGGTTTCCCTTAATGCCAATGTCTTCCCCCTTCAGAGGATCTTCTCTCTCTATTCATATCTTGTTTGCACGTTATTTTGGCATGTCTTCTCCCCCTCTGGATGGGCATCCTTGAGGTCAGGGACTCTCTTCCTATCTCCAGTCCTTTAGCATAGTACTTGGTATAGGAGGTATTTAATAAATGTTTACTTTTTAAGAGGAGGTGTTTAATAAATGCTTACTGATTGAAAGACTGACCTCAGGTTCTCAGTTTTCTCAGCTTCCTGGATCTCTGCTCGGCATCATGTTTTTCCTGAAAAGTGTTCCCCAGAATTGAATACAATATATCAGTGTATCGTCAAGAAGGGAGCCCTCATTCTGGAAGCTCTATCTCTGTTCTGGAAGATCTGTCTCTGTTCAAACAGCCGAAGGCCCATTCAGCTTTTTTGGCTGGTACTCATCCCCTCGTCCCTTTTCACATGCCCTGTTTTGCACCTGTATGGCTGAATTTTGGGGCCCCCTTATAGGACATTCAACTTACCACACTAAATGTCATCATTCAAGCTTCATCCCACCATCCTCTCCTCTCTAGGTTCTTTGTGGAGGCCAACTTTTGTCATCCATGTTACTCCAGCTTTGTGTCATCTGAGAACTGGATGGGCAGGCCAACCTGTGCCTTCCCCCAAACCAATGATAAAGACTAAGCCCAAGAGCAGAATTCTCCCAGAGAACCTCCAGGGGACACCAGTCCGCCAAGCTGGGGCTGTTGCCGTACCACGTCCACGACACTCAGCTCTACTCCAGGCTGCCCACAAGTGTCTCCAATTATCCCAAGAAGTGTCTCAAAGTTCCCTCACTGGCTCTAATCAAAACTAATTCCAGCTCTAAATCCTATGAGCAAAGGCCTGTAATTTGCTTTAATTGAAAAAGGTGCCCCAAAGTGCAGGCCAGAAGGCACCAGTGGGAGGGACCAAGGACTGGGATCATCAAGGCAGGAGAATGAGCAGTTGGGAGCCGTCTCCCCGGCTAGGGTTTCCTCATTAGCCAGGGCTCTCCCATGGCCCTTTAACTTTCCCCTGAGAAAGCATCTATCCCCTTGCCTTCATTCTTCCTCTCCCTCTGGCTTCTGATCTCATCCTTCAACCAAAACGTCTCTCTCCAGAGGTCCCCATGATCTCGTCGTTGAATCTCGGCGCCTCTCACCACACTTCATCCTTCCTCATCTCTCTGCAGGCCAGGGTTCTCCTACTTTATTCCCCTCTACACACTCTGGGACCAACAAGTGGTGATGATCCCAGTCCTACCTTCACCCCTTTGCCCTGGCTGGGCCCCTTGCCTGGAATGCCCTCACTCCTCACCTCCACCTTGGATTCTCTCTTCAAAACTCAGCTCAAATCTCAACTTCTTCAGAAGTTGTGCCCTATTCCCCCCATGTCCTAGAGACTTCTCTGAGGTGACCTACTCCAGACATATCCTGTATGCACCTAGTTATTGACATGTTGGCTCCCCCATGAGAACAGGAGCTCCAAGGGGGTAGAGAGTATGTTTTCACCTTGCCTGGCACATAGTATAGGTATTTAATAAATGCTTGGTGACTGAGTAAATGATGACCTTTCTAACAGGATGGGAAAGAATAATAGGAAATGGAGTCATCGAAGCAATGACAGCCCCAGGAACACAAACAGAAGATGATAGTGCCTAAAAGGAGTCTAATCAGCCAGCTTCTTCTACAGAGGAGAGAATGCTCAGACCCCAAAGGGGGAAATGACACTGACAGTGAATAGTGACAGACCAGCCACTGAAGCATCTCATCTATAAAATGAGGAAAAGGAGATGATCTCTCAGCTTCTCAGGACTGGATAAGAGATGGAAGAAGAAGGGAGGAGAAGTTAGAAGGAGAAGGAGGAGGAAGGAAAGAAGGAGGAAGAGGAGGAGAAAAAGGGAAAAGAAAAAGATGAAAGAAGGGAAAAGGAAGAAAATGGGAGAAGGTAGAAGAAAAAGGAGGAAGAAGGAGTGTCCAATAAAGTGGGAATCACTGAACAAATCATGCCGCAGGAATATGACGGACACTATTGTGCCACAAGAAATAAGGAAGGAAATGGTTTCACAGAAACCTGGGAATATTTGCGCAGACTGATGCGGAGTAAACATAACCACAAGAGCAATTCATGCAGTAACTACTATGCTTCAGAAACAGTCAACTCTGAAGCACCAACCACAGTCCCAGAGGACCTTCCTCCTTACAGAGAGGTGATAATTACAATGATGACCACAACAAGAATAATCACATGGATCAGAGATGAAGCAGATGAACAAGCAGTCCTCAAAAGAAAAATCACAAACTGTTAACCATTCCATGAAAAAAGCTCCAAGTCAATAAAGAAACGCAAATGAAAACGAATCACTTCATACCCTGCAAACTGACAGAGACGACAAGACTGTGGAAAGATAGGCACACTGGTGCATTGTTGGTGGAGTTGTGAATAGGTGCGACCATTTGGGAAAGTAATTTGGCATTATGCAAATAAAGTGACTAAAATGCCCACATCCTTTGACCTAGAGATTCCACCACTAGGCTTATCCCCCAAGGAGATCCCTGATAAGGAGAAAGTCCCTATATATACCCCCCAAAAAAAACACAAAACAAAACACCACAGCAGCGCTTTTTGTGATAGCAAAGAATGAGAAACAAAGCAGATGCCCATCAACTGGGGGAATGGCTAAAGCAATTGTGGTCCATGAATATCGCTGTGCTATGTGACTATGGTAATATTAAAAAGACATCAATAAAAACATACTTTTTAAAATACTAATAATAACAGCAGCTCACATTTATGTGGCACCTGCAGGCTTACAAAGCATTTTACCCAATTTTCCCATTTTATCTCATGAGTTAGTCTCATCAGATGACAGACTCAGGGCAGACTGAGACAGCCATTTCTAGAAGTGGTCACTGTGGGAATTTGTTTTGAATGATTGTATATTTGTTAAAGGAGGGAATCTGGGGGGCGGGGTTGTTAAGAAGAGGTAGGAGGGAGAGAAAATACATGTTTGTTAACTGAAAAAAGTAGAATTCAATTTTTAAAAAGCTTAAGAGCATAAAGGTTTCATTTTCTGATTGAACGTAAGCTTCTTCAGGAAAAACAATGTAGACTTGTGGGGGGATGTTTTTCTTTATATCCTTCGTGCCCAGCACAATGCTTAAAAATGTCAGTTGATTCCAAACTCCTCAATTTCACAGAATGAAACCAAGTCCCAGAGATAGCAAGCGATCTGCCCGTGACCACCAAGCTTTTAAGTGCCAGAGGCTAAATTTGAATCTGGGTCCCCAGACTCCAGCTCTGGAGTTCTGCCCCTATTGTACCATCCTGCTTCATCACTGGACCCAATAACTAAGACCCTCTATCTCAGGTGCCAGAAAAGAGCCAATAAAATCTCTCTATGATGGATTAGGCTCCAAGTGATGGTCAAGGTGACAACGGGGAAGGTCCAGGGAGGAGGGGTGATGGGCCTCGGCACCTGGCTCTAGGGGATGGGTGGGGAGTGGAGATGAAGGCCAGGGTTCGGTAAACAAGGCACCCCCATCAATGAAGCCCTGTCTGCCTAGTCCCAGCTGCTAATGGAGGGCCCCGGCTTTCTGTAGCATTTTTTTTTACTAGAACGTGGTAATTTATGTGTTCAGACTAGGAATACCTCTTTTTATTAGCCTCCAGATGCCTTTTAATAGTAGAAAAAGAGTTTGGAAAAGAAAATGCCTGGTGGGCAGCGATCCCTGCCCCCCCCACTCCCATCTCACTTTCTTTCTCTCCAAGGGATCTCGATACTCAGGAAAGAGCTGCCCAGAATCCCAGCAAGAAAAATACTGGAGAGCCACAAACTTGCTCCTCATGAGTCAGGTCCAGAGCCTGAGAACCTGAGAGAACCATAATAGTAACTGGTGTTTACACAGCACCTTCCTCCCGGGGCCTTCTAGGGCCGAGGAGACATTTTTCTTTTGATGACACTCTCTGAGCCTGGGACGGTTCGTCATCGGGCGCATGTTCAAAGGAGGCTTCGAGTCTGGTTCCATCTAGAGAGCAGCTGAAATGGTCATTAGCAAAGTGGGGAGCAAGTGCCAGGAGCTGGAGCCGACAAGGAAGGCCTTGCGGCTCTAGGAAGAAAACAAGCATTTGTGAAGCGCCTACTATGTGTCAGGCACTGGACCAAGTGCTTTACGAATACTGTCTCATTTGATCTTCACAACAACCCTGGGAGGAACCCGCTGTTACTATCCCCATTTCACAGATGAAGAAACTGAGGCAGACAGGGGTCTGTGCCCAAGGTCACAAAGCTGTTTAAGTGTCCAAGGCAAGATCTGAATTCAGGTCTTCCACTCAAGCACCTTTTGTAAAGCAGAGTGTTGGATTAGGACTCGGGGATGCTTGGTTCAAGGCAGGGGCGGGGGGGGGGGAACCTTGTCGAAGAAAGATCTTTGGGCTATAGTGAACCACAAGCTCAATGTTGATCCACTGTGCAAAATGGTAGCAGAAAGATAGTAAGATGTTGGAATGAGGGTGAGTACTTTGCACACACTTTTTACTCACTAGGCGATTTTTCACTCAACTGAATTTCTACCAATACTGAGACTCTGGGGACAGGTAGTTCAGACCAAGTACCTCATTCTGCATAAGGGGAAAATGAAGGCCCAGGAGGGGTCAGTGCCAAGAGTAACCCAGGGAACTAGTGACAGAGAAGACAGAGTTAGTGACTCCTACTACCCAGGCCAATGTCCCTTCAATGATACAATTCAAGTAACATTTATTAAGCACCTACTGTGTACCAGGCACTATGCTAAGTGCAGAGGAGACAAATAAAGGCAGTCTCTGCCCTCAAGAAGTTTACACTCTAACAGGGAAAGTTCTTGTTCAATTGTTTCATTTTCAGTTGTGTTCAACTCTTTATGACCCCATTTGGGGTTTTCTTGGCAAAGATACTGGAGTGTTTTGACATTCCCTTCTCCAGGTCATTTTACAGATGAGGAAACTGAGGCGAACAGAGTTCAGTCACTTGCCCAGGCTCACACACCTAGGAAGTATCTGAGGCCAGATCTGAACACAGATCTTCCTGACTCCAGGCCCCGTGCTCTATCCACCACCACCACCACTTACCCGCCATGGGAGAGGACAAGATACCAAAAGAAACTGAAAGAGGGAGGGGGCCCTATGGAGAGATGATGCTCCTGGATGCTCCCACTGATGGGAAATGGAGAGGTACCCAGAATGTTCTGAGCCTGAAATAAAAGAAAGCTAATGCTTCATTCATCCCCAGCCCTCCAATCAGACAGGAGAAGCAAGTGAAGGGGTGAGGAAAGTACTTAGTATCAAAGATGAGTTGGGCTCCAAGGTGATGAAATTTCAGATGATGACTTTATCTCAGGGGAGGTAGGCGATTCCATGGGGTCAAAATGAGCAAAACCACTAAAACACAATTTTAAAACCATTTCTGCTGAATGTAACTTTGAGAAGAGAGTAGAGGCAGAGGGCTGGACAGGATGACCTTTTCAGATTCCTCATCTTCCAGGTCACTGACGCATCTTGGAATCTGGATCATCTTAGTTCTCAGAAGAATCAGTTTAACAAATTGTTGCCGCTGGACCACACCATGAAATCAGCCATAAAAAATCAGCATGGATGGAACCTTAATGCTTAAAGGTGACCCTGGGGCTGTCTTTGGCCCAGTCTTGACAACTTTATAGAGAAGGAAAACTGAGACCCTAGTGTTAATGGCAGGAAAATGGCCAAAGATTATGAACAATTTTCAAAAGAGGAAACACATATTGTTAATAATCGCTGGAGGGGAAAATGTTCAAATTAAAGATAAAAATTAAAACAACCTTGGGTTACTACCTCGCACCCATCAAATTGGTAAAAATAATTAAAAACAACAATCCTCAATTTGGGTAAAAGTGTGGCAAAACAGGTACACTCATTCATTGCTGGTGGAATTGCAAGCTTGTAGAATTTTTATGGAAAGCAATCTGGCAGTATATACTAAAAGCTGCCCCCAAAATCATACTCTTTGACACAATAATTTCATTCCTAAGAATATAAAGTGTCTATGCATTCAAAAAATTTTATAGCATCGTTACTTGTAATTGAAAAGAACTGAAAGCAATGTCCAACCATAGGGGAATAGTTAAATAAATTGTGGCCCAATTAATGCAATGGAATAATATCCATGCCATCAAGATGAACAACCGTCAGGACCACAAAGAAATCTGGAAATACCTTTATGAAATCATGAAAAGCATAAAAAAAATCAAAATGAAAAGACTAGAGTACACAGTAGCTGCCACCTTATGAAAGGGAAAGTGAAGGAGAATGAATGAACAAAGAAAGAATTCTGTGGGACACTTCGAGGGAGCCATGTAAAAGCTGTTGGGAAATTTTATGTGTTGAAATGAATTAGTTGAAATGCGAGGAAAACTGAATTAGCTGTAGTGAGATTCAAGGCTTTTTACCATTTTTAAAATATAAAAGCCAATAACCAACAATAAGATAAGCACAGAAAAAAAAGACAAAAGTCTGGCAATTAGAGAATAGAAAAAAAAATTTTAAAATTGATGAATAAAATTAAAACTTAGCTCTCTGAAAAAAACTAAAAAAAATCAATAAACCTGTAAGTAATATCAAAAAGAAGCCAGAAGAAATTAAAAACAAAAAAACAAGCAAGACAAGACAATATCACAAAAGACAGAAGAAATAAAAAAAGACCAAAACCTACTATAGAGTACACAATTATGTTCTGGCAAAACTGTAAATGCAAACTAGGATTACTTAAATATAAAATACCCAAATAAAGAGACATGAAATGGAGATCATAAATAACTCAATTTCCAACAATGAAACTGACCTAGCTGCAAAAGAAATATACAAAGAAAAACGCCTAGTGCCTGGAGAGTTAAAGTGTGCCGTCGACTTATCAAATAGCGATTAATATTTTTGGTACACAAAGTATCCTGAAAACTGCGTAAGAAATCACTGTACCAATCTCTTTTAATGAGAAAAACATAAAGCAAAAAAAATTATCAATCTAGACCAATCTCATTAATGAATAGTGATGTAAAACTTTCAAGTTAAATCTTAACAAAAACACTCTAACGGTATATCCAAAAAAATTATTCATTATGACCAAGAGGATTTATAACAGGAATGCAAGGATGGTTCTACACATTCAAATAAAACAATAAATAAATAGACAGGTAGATAAGTAAATAAACTTAAATGACAGATAAAATGCTTTCTCTATTGGGAACCCAATTACCACAGAGAGGGGAGGAGGGGGAAGAAATAAGCATTTATTCAGTGCCTCCTATGTAGCAGCCACTGTGTTAAACACTTTGCAAATATTTCCTGGGAGGTATGGAGGTGGGTGCTATAATCATCCCCATTTTACAGATGGGAAAACTGAGGCAGACTGAGGTTAACTGACTTGCCCGGGGTCACACAGCTAATAACTAAGGCTGGATTTGAAGTCAGGGCTTCCAGACTCAAGGCCTAGCATTCTATCCACTGTTGTCAACCTAGCTGCCTCATAATTAACCATACTAATAAACAAAACACCTCAAATAACAAGATTTCATCAATAGATGAAGAAACAGTCATTGGCAAAAGTACAATACTGTTTTGTAAATATCAGGAACCCTCAAAGCACAAGCACAGAAAGGGCATTTTTAGTATAATTAAAATCCTGTATCTACAAACATCTGAAATGGCAAATCACTAGAAGCTTTCCCAATAAATTCAGGATTAAAGAGAGAAGACCCTTTTCCCAATGATTATTTGACATGGTTCTAGAAATGCTGTGAAAAGAATGAGACAAGAGTAAGAAATTAAAGGCATAAAAATTAGTGAAGGAGACAAAATTATCTCAATTTGCTGACAAAATGATTGTTTACTTAGAAAACCCCAGAGAATGAGCTACAAAATGGAAACAATTAACAGCATTCGTTAAGTAGCCAGATACCAAACAAATCCACAAAAATCAACAACATTTTTATAGAACAATAACAGAATTCAGGAGGAAAGAATAGAAAGTTAAGTACTATTCAAAATAACTATAAAATATCTGGAACTCAACCTTCAAAGGCAAGTCGAGAAACATAAATACAATTATCACACGCTTTTAAAAGAAATAATGATTAAAATAATTAGAATAATAGGCATTAAATCTACCAACAAATGAGTCAAGTTGGCAAGCATTTATCAGGCACCTACTATGTGCCTAGGACCCAAGAGGCGAGGAAACAAATAAATGCAATAAACAATCCCTGCTCTACGGAGTTCACAGTCCAAAGGAGGAGACGACATGTCAATAGCTATGTATAAATAAGATAAGATACATGCAAGATAAATCTGAGATAACGTCAGAGGGATGGTTCTGGATGAAGGTGGACCAGGAAAGGCTTCTTGTGGATGGGGAGACTTAATTGAGATCTGAAGGAAGCCAGGAGTACTAGTGAAGGAGGAGCACCTTCTAGGCATGGAGTCATCCAAAGGAAATGCTCAGAGTCAATCAACAAATATTGATTACCTCCCTACCGGGTTCCAGGGTTGTGCTGGGGATGCAGACAAAAGTGAAGGAAAGTTATTCACTAGGGGAGAGACACAGTCAGAACTGCATATTACTTTGACAGGTGAGTGGAGGATGCACTACAGTGGGGAGAGACTTGAGGTATGAAGACCAGTGTCAGAGGAGAAAAGGAGGTGTATTCGAGAGATATTAAGAAGGTAAAATCGACAGGATCTGGTGACAAATGGTACGGGGAGTGGGGGGTAAGAAGAGAGAAAAGTCAAGGATAAACACTCAGTTTTGAGCCAGGGTGCCTGGGAGGATGATGGTACCCTCAAAAGTAATTGGGAAGTTAGGAAGAGGGGAAAGTTTGGGGAGAAAGATAATGAGTTCCATCTTGGATATGTCTGAAGATGTCTAAAAGGCAGCTGTAGATGGGAGGCTGGAGTCATCCACATAAAAGTAATCAATGAATCCCTGGGAGCTAATGAGATCACCAGGTGAAAAGAAGAGAAGAGAGCCTTTGATGGTACCTTAGGGAACACTCATGTTTAGCGCGCACGGCTTCAGGTAAGACCCAGGAAAGAAGACTGAGATCTGGACCAGAAGTCAAGGTAGATGGGAGGAGAACCAGGAAAGAGAAACCAGTGTCACAAATACCTGGAGAAAAAGGAATAGCAAGGAGAAAAGGGTCTTCAGTGGGGTCAGAGGCTGAAAAGGGGTCAAGCAGAATGAAGATGGAGAAAAGGCCAGTGGATTTGGCAGCTGAGATCATCAGTAACTGGAGAGAGCAGCTTTGGAGGAGGGATGAGGTCAGAAGCCAGACTGTGGAGAGTAAGGAAGAGAAGGAAAGGGGAGGATGGCTTTCTCAAGGAATTTAGCCCCCAAAAGCAGGAGAGATAATGGGAAGGGGCAGAGTTCTCAGGGACAGATGGATCAAATGAGGGGTTTTTGAGGATAGAAGAGTTGTTGACAAGTTCTGACAGTAGGGATGCAGCCAGCAGACAAGAAAAGACAGAAGATTAGTGAGAGGTGGGGATGACAGAGGGGGGCACTCTGCTGCCTGTGAACGCATTTAAATTTATCTCTGCGCTGGTCTGTCCTCCAAGAGAGTTGCAATGTGGATAAGGGTGGCCCTTGTCCTATATGCAAGGGGATCTTGTTGGGAAAGGGAGGTATGTCAACTGAATTTCTATAAATCAAGATCCATTTTAAATGGCTCCATGAGTCATAGTAGTGACTCACATACCAGTGCCGCTTAAAGTGGGTGATGCCAATCTGTGCTGGCCTTGGCCCAGTACAAAAAGAACACACAATGCTTGGCAGACCTGGGGGAAGACAAAGAACTAAGTCATGCAAGGAAGGGTCAGGGGATGGAGGAGTCCCATGTCCTGAGGGATTCCCGAAAGCAAACAGCCTCCTGCTGCTGCCCTTCCCAGCAGAGGAGGGTCTTCTTTCCAGGGAGAAGCTACAGATCCGAAGTCCAGAGGACTAGGTTCCAGTCCCAGTTCAGCTTTGTGTAACCACACAACTTTGGGCACTCCACTTCCCATCATTAGGCCCTAGCATATTCATTTGCTACAAGATCCCAGTTAGCTCTAGATTTTGGCTTTTAAAGCCTAAGTTGAGAAGCTCTTATTCTGTGCCTTGCACGAGTCAGGTCCTGGGGCATACACGGGAGGCATCATGGCAGGAGCCATTAGATTCCAAGGGCACAGCACTGAACCCTGGCTCTGCTCTTCATTCTCCATGTGACACTGGGCAAATGGTTGTTCTCTGAGACTCAGTTTCCCCATGTCTAAAAGGATGGTGGGGGCAGGGTCAGACCCAATGGCCTCTATGGGCCATTCTAGATCTAACCTTCTCTGTTCTAGGTAGTTAGCCACCCCAACTCAGCTGCCCTCTCATCCCCCAAGTTCTCTTATCCTCTCCCGGGCACATCCCAAGGCCCCTACAGCCCCCTTCTCCATTGCTGAGATCATCCCAGAGCCTCCACTTTGAAGAAGAGCCCAGAACAGTCCTTGTCCATTCCTCCTGACCCAAGGCCCTTGGCCAGCGGGCCCCCAAGGCAGGCCCCTTCCTCACGTTCTCTGTGCTGCCTTCCCCCAACAAAACCCAGGCTGATCACAAGCAGGGACTCCCTTTTGTTTATCCTTGTAGCCTCAGCACTGAACACGGAGGCCAGATGCTAGGAAAGGCCGAATACGTATGGACTCAGTTTCCCCCGGGTTCTGACATACTGCATTCTGAAGCTCCTTGAGGCTTTGATGTCTCATGTCCTAAGACCCTCCCAGCTCTGACATTCTAAGTGCTAGAGCCAGGGCTCCTAAAGGGTGGAAGGTGCACTAAGGTTTTTAGAACATTTTAGTAAGTATTTCAATATAATTAGTTTCCTTTATAATACATAATACATATTTTATCTTCTATATTTAAAAATATTCTGAAAAGAGAAGGAAGGGAATAACTATTTATAGAGCACCTACTCTGGGCCAGGTAGCGTGCCAAGTGCTTTACAAATATTATTTCATTTGACCCTCACAACAACCCTGGAAGGCAGGTGCAATTATTGTCCCCATTTTACAGCTGAGGAAACTGTGGGAGACAGAAGTTAAGTGACTTGCCCAAAGTCACACAGCTAGCAAATGTCTGAGGACACATTTCAACTCAGGTCTTCCTAACTCTCGTTGCCATCTTCACTTAGGTGATGGGCTTTCTCAGACTGCCCAAGGGGTCCATGACACAAATGGGTTAAGGACCTGGAATAGATGGATTCTAAAGTCCTTCCTAGCTCTGACACGGCCTTTTCTGAGGCCCCTCCCAGCTCTGACATTCCTGTGGGACCATGGTAAAGATGAGAAGACTGTTCTTGGAGTCAGAAAGCCTGGGTCTAAGTTCTTGTTTGAACATCAGAACTATATTCAAGACCTCTCCCATCTGTGGACCTCAGTTTCCCTGCCTGACCTCCTCAGTTGTTAGGGGCCTCCCTCCAAAACAACCTTCCATTCGGTCGTGTTTATTCCTCCCACACTTGTATTTGTTCTCTTTTTATCTTCAGTGCCTAGAAAAGTGCCTGGCTCACAGCTGGTGCTTAATAAATGCTTGGTGGTGTTTAATAAAGGCCTAATGACTACCAAGCAAATGAGTGCAAAGCTACTTGTGCTGCCTACCTGAGAATGTTGTTATTCAGAAAACTTTGGTGACCTTTGCAGCCCTGGAGAAAGTCAGCCAGTGGTTCTCCCTGGCATTCTGAGTCCCAAGGTCCCCCACCATACAGAGAGGAGTCCTGGCTTGAGCAGGGAGCCAGCCATCTGCCATGGAATCGAGGAACCCTCTTCAATCCCAGTCCCTCCAGCAGCTGGAGGAGGTGAGCCCCTTCTGGCCAAGGGCACCCCCTCACCTCACTGCAACAACCACAGAGAATCTCAGGCTTGGAGAGGTGGAAGGTCCTGCTTCTTGTCCTATGCAGACCTCCAAGGAGTCCCACTACAACATTCCTGACAAGCCTCTGCTTGGAAGGCCACCACCTCCTGAGGAAGCCCACGCCACCCTGGCTTGGTCATCAAACCCAAACCTGCCCCTCTACCACTTTCTGCCCTGTCTGTATCCAAACTAAACCAGTGTCATCGCCCCCCACCCACCCTCCCAAGTCCCTAAAGACAAATGTAGAACCTTGCACTTGGGCTCAAAAAAATCAACTTTACAAGTCAAAAACATGGGAGGCAGGGCTCCACAAAAATTATTCTGGAAACAATCTGAGAATCTTCTCTTTTCCAGGCCACAAAGTTCCTTCTCCCCAACCTCCCATGCCATGAATGCAAACCTTTCACCTCCCTGGTCGTTCTCCCCTGGACAGTCTCCAGTTACTGACGTCCTTTCTAAACTCTGATGCCCAAAACTGAACAGAGCATTCCAGATGAGATCTGATTAGAGCACAGGCCAGAGGGACCATCAATTAACCTCCCAATATGCCCCACGTCACCCTGGGCTTTGTCAGTGCCATGTGACATCAAGGAGTAGTGGTCAGCTTGCGATCTTTACCTTTTTCAGAATAATTTCTGGGGAACCATAACTCCCATGTCTTATATTCTTGAAGTCAATTTTTATTGTAGCCAAGTACAAGATTTTACATTTCATAAAAACTAAGTTTCTGATCAGATTCAGCCCAGTGTCTTTGTCTATTGGATCCTAACTAGATAATCCATTTCTAGCTGTCCCTCCCACTTGGTGTCATGTGTAAATCTGGTGAGCATACCATCTATTCCTCTATCCAAGTCATCAATAAAAATGTGAAATGACATAAGGGCCAAGCACAGCAACTTGAGGCCCTTGGCTGGAGGTCTCCAGCCATGTGGATATTGAACCATGGACCACCACTCTGAGTCACATCCTTCACTCATCCACCCAGTTATTTTTTTATTAATAAATTTATTTTTTTATTTTTAGTTTACAACACTCAGTTCCACAAGTTTTGGGGTTCCAAATTTTCTCTCCCATTAACACTTAGGAGAGACATGATATTTCTTTTTTTTTTCTTTTTTTGCAGGTGGTAAGGCAGGGCAATTGGGGTTAAGTGACTTGCCCAAGGTCACACAGCTGGTATGTGTGTCAAGTGTCTGAGCCCAGATTTGAACTCAGTTCCTTCTGACTCTAGGGCCAGTGCTCGATTCCCCACACTATACCTAGCTGCCCTTGTCCACTCAGTTCTGAAATGAGCTCACTACATGATCTAATCCATACCACTCCATCCTCTCTATAAGATCAGTATAAGACACGACAAAAAGCTTTGCTGAAATCTTAGTAAACTATAGCCACAACACTCCCTTCCACTTATTAATTGTTCATAATCACATTTTTAAAAAAGACAGAAAGAAAGAAATGAGGCAAGTTTAGCACGACCTGTTCTTGATAAAGCTATGCTGGTTCTGGGTCATCTCCAATTCCCTTTCTAGAAATTCACCATCTCTAATGGTCTGTTCTAGAATTTCCCTAGAAATGAAGTCAAATTCACCGGCCTATGGTTTGTAGACCCTGGTCTCTTCCCTTTTTTTAAGAATATCGACAACGTTACCCTTCTCCAGTCTTGTGACATCTCTCCTGTTCTCCAAGATCTTTCAAATATTCCTGACCAGGCACTCAAGGGCCACATTGGCCAGTGTCAGGACGCAAGGACATGGTTCACCTGGGCCAGATGACTTGAATTCCTCAAAGGAAGCTCTTGGCCCTCTTACTATTACATCTAGAGTACTGATTCCCTGTTAGTCGTTTTTATTCAGTCACTTCTATTCTCATTTGCATAGAAAAAATCAACATAAGAATAACGGAGTAGCTTGGCATTTTCTCTGTTACCAGTCATCACTGTTCCATCCATCTACTGCTGGGTTTCCACCAAATGTCTCACTTCTTTGGGCCTCTTTTTTCTCCCAATATATCTTTAGGGGAAAAAACATTGTTCTTAGCTTCCCTCATCAATCTGAGCTTTGACATTCCAGAAACTACTTTTACAAGACCGTACCACACTTACATTCATTCACTGGTAAAGTCTTGTTCCCATCTTCTGTGCATTTCCAACCAAAATCCAAGTTGAATTGTGCATCCACATCATTCTTTCCAGATAAATCCACCTCTTCCTTCCTCAATGGAATCTCCCCCGCTCGGTCTTCAAGATTTCATCCTCGGGCCTCTCTCCCAGGCTAATCTTCCTTGTCATCTATCAGTCCGTGGGATCCTACCTGTCTTTTCTCTGATAATCTGCTTTATCAAAAGCTATGCTCCATGTCAGACTATGCCCAGATTTTCTTTCCTCTGTCACAAACTCTAGGACACAGTGGTCACTTCTCACCTCCAGTTCCCAGATTTGCTTACACAACTATACATGTTTAATGGGCAAAGATACCCCTTTACCTACTCTTGTTTCCTTTGAGGAAGGCATGCCTGTCCAGAGCCATGGGCCAGTTTGGATTCTCATCCCACCAATTTTCAATGACACCTATAAGGGCCCATTCCTCCCTTTGCTTGGGCATGTGTGTATAGAGATACTTGAGACCTTAAGTTTATTTGCTGGCTCAGTCCTTGGATTTAGTCTCCTGTGAATTTTTAGGGTCTCAGCAGCTAGTCTTTTTCTTGCTTCTTTGTGATAATTCCCTATGATATCCAATTTGGGGAACATAGATAAGAAGTCTTCTCTTTCCTCCACCCTGTTTAGTTTGAAGCCCTTCTGACTGGACCTGGTAAATCCATTCTTAGCCATCTTTGTTGGGTACACTCCATCTCTGGCCAGGAATCTGTTAACCCTACACTGTAAGGGTCATTCAGAAATCCAAATCTTCTTCTCAGACAGCACCTTCTAAAATAGCTCTTCACTTGTCAAATTCATTTTCTCTTCTGCATCCTCTTTCTTCAAAGGCAACAGTTAGAAAAATACTGGTGACCCTAAAGGGCCTTCGGTTTCTTTCCCCGAGGCTTCGTGATTGTTGGAGTTAGTTTTTAGATGTGACAAGACAACAGAATCGCTGGAGATAAGAAGAAACTTCTCAGGCTCCTTCTCCAAGTGTCCCTTTTCAAAAGTGAGCAGTTTCCATCCACTTCTGGGAGTTTTAAGTGGTTCTAGCTTGTGTGCCTTGGACTCATGGCTAAGGAAGACAACAGAGGACCCTCTTGTGATCGGGTCGACAAGAGCTGCCTCGATGCCCCTGAGTGAGAATATCCAGGTACTAAGACTCTTCCCTTCTCACCTGCCCCTCAATGGGTGATCTTAGAGCACATCTGCACCTCCATCGATCCAGGGAGGTCCAGCAGTGATACCCTCCCAAGAGCATACAGCTTTCTCTTCAGGAAGAGTCTCAAGTAGGTTTTAAGCTCTAACTGTGCATTTGTATTCTCTCTTCTCCATCAGCCTGGTGAGAGTCTAGTCTCCCCTCCTCCATCTCATATACCATTTTTTAGCCACTCAAGTATTGTTTGTGTTTCCTTTGGAACACTTCATTCTTAACCCAGAATGGAATGGCTTTATTTTTGTCTCTTCACATTCCCCTCTGGTAGAGATGAGCAAGTGGTATTTTCTCTGTTCTAAGGTCCCTCCCAGTTCTGACATCCTCTGTTCTAAGCTGCCTCCCAGATCTGGCATTCTCTCTTCTAAGTTCCCTCCCAACTCTGACATCTTCTATACTAAGGTTCCTTCCAACTCTGACATTCTGTATTCTAAGATCCCTCTCAGCTCTGACATTTCACGTTCTAGGCTCCTTCCTGGCTTGGGCATCCTCTACACTAACATTCCTATCATCAGCTCTGACATTGTGTTTTAAGGTCTCTCCAAGCTCTGACATTCCATGTTCTAAGATCTTCCCTTCCAGTTCTGACATTCTGTGTTCTAAGATCTGTCCCAGCTATGACATTCCACATTCTAAGCTCTGCCCCAGCTCAGACATCCTCTAAACTAAGGTCCACCCCCCCCCCACCAGCTCTGACATGCCATGTGTTGAGGCCTTCCCTTCCAGGTCTGACATTCTAGGACTATAACAGCGCCCTGCCTCCAGATGCCCAGTGTCATCCAGTGCTACTGATTTTTTCATCTGCCATTCCTATTAGAGCTCTGCACTTCCTTCTGTTTTAAGGCTCAGCTCAAAGGTCAAAAAGCCTTCCTCTAAAGTCTCCCCAGCCCACTCAAGCTCCCCTGATTTCTCCCTCATCTGATCTCCTACAGCCCCAATGTTCGAACTGCACTGTTTCTCATTAAATTATATTGTGCCTTGGACTTAGTTTCCACATCTCAAGTCTTCTGGATCGGGCCATAACCTGCGGGTGGGCAGGGTTGTCTTAACCATCAGAGCCTAGAGATGCATGTGTCCCTGCCAGATTCATCATATGTCACAACTGGGAGGACTTTCACAGACCATCCTGTCAAGGACTCTTAACTTGGGTTCCATGAATTTTTTCAAAAAAATTTTGATAGCTATATTTAAAAATCATTAATTTCTTTTATAATCTTTATTTACTTTATGTATTTAAAAACATGACTCCAAGAAGGGGTCCATGGGCTCTCTCAGACCACCAAAGGGTCCATGATAAAAAAGGGCTAAGAATTCCTGAGACAAGAATCCAACCTGCCCATTATTCAGGGGAGGAAAATGGGCCTGCAAGATTGGGAGAGACTTGCTTGATGTCCCACAGTCAGACCGGGAGAAACGGAATCTGAACTAAGGTCTCCTACCTACGTGAAGAAAATGGAGCCCCTCTGCATATCAGAGGAGAGTGGAATCTTGCTTGGAACTCACCCCCAGAGGGCCTCTTTGGGCCAAAACTAACCCAGGAAGGCGAGAAAGAGCAAGAGATTTAAAGTCAAAGAATTTCAGGTTTGACTCCTGGCTACGTCACTTACTTATGCGACTTTAGGAAAGCCATTTGCCTTCATTGGATCTCGGTTTCTCCATTTAAAAAAAAAATAAAGGGGTTGGAATAAAAGCCCTCTTGGGTCCCTTCTGGCTCAAAATCCACCATCCTACCACCCAGACCCCTCCAATTCTTCCCTGTGCTAAGACCAGCCTGCCTCGAGCAGGGCTCCCCATGGCCAGTTCACTCCTGGGTCAAGGCTCTTATTCCCCGAGTTGGCAAGGACACAGTGTTCTCCCTACTCGGGTGCCTCTAACGGCTAGAGAGGCGCCAGTCGCCATGGAATGCTTCCCCCAGTCTGGGTCCCCAGCCCTCCTGCTGTCCTGAGGCCCATAACTCACTCCCTGGGCCTGGATGTCATCTCTTTAACCTTTGTGGCCAAATTGTCCCCATAGAATGTTTTATGGCTCCAATCTTCAGGGACACTCAAGTTCATGAGCACGGTGCCTGCCTCCATCGTGGACACCTTGGCTATGGTTTTCCAAACTTACAACGGGTGAAAAGTCCACCCCCTGCTTCTAACCTGCATTCAGTGTTTGGTAATATCGGAGGCATCTTGGGGGGCTTTGAATTCACAGTTATCTCACTGGACCTTCACAACCAACCTGAGGAGGAGGTGACATCATAATCCTGACTGCTGATGAAGAAGTAGATTCCCAAACAAAATGGCTTAAGGCAGCCCAGTGAGTGAGGAGGGTCTCTGGAACACATCTAGAGTTATCAGAGAGCCTGGAGACCACTGGGCCCAAACTCCTCATTTCACACGGGAGGAAACAGGCCCAGAGAGGTCACATGACTTCCTTAGGGTCAGCTAGGTACCAGACATACCTAGAGGTGGATCCTGAGTCAGAGAGACTGGAGTTCTAATCCTGCCTCGGGTAATTACTAGCTGTGTGGCCCAGGGCAAGCTTCAATTTCCCTGTCAGTAAAATGGGGACAATACCAGCCTCTACCCTGCAGAGCTGTTGTGAACATCGAGAGATAATATTTGTAAATCGTTTTGCAAATCTTAATAGATACAAGGCTCTTACGAATCCTGACAGCATGCTGAGCAAGATCAGAAAATCATCGAGTTTGGAGCTGAGAAATCCCAAGGGTTCTTAAACTGCTGAGGAAGCCTGAAACCCTTGGCTGATCCGCTTAAACCTAATAATACTGGAGCAGTCGGATGCTTATTTTGATCACTGAAAAACACACTAAACTTGAGTTACAGATTGCTGAAAATAAAAATTAGTTTTTTTCCATCTTAGTTCACAGACCCCCTAAAATCTATCCAAGGATCCCCTGGTTTTAAGAAAGCCCAATTTAGCCCAGTCCCCTTGTTTTACAGATGAGAAAACTGAGGCCCAGTGACGCATCAGATGTGATTTGCTGGAGGTGGCAAGATAGGTCACTGATTACCCTGGGCCTCAGTTTACTCACCTGTAAATGAAAGTGTTGGATGAGATGGCTTCTCAGGTGCCTTCCTGCTCTATGAGCTAATATGATTTTGCCCCAGGTAATCAACGTGCTCCTTGTTTTTTGGCCAATTACAGCTCATCAACAACAAATGAGCCATCCCTGAGCCAGTCAGCCAATCAATCAACATTTATTAGACACCAACCATGTGTCAGGCAGCCTGCAGATACAAAGAAAGGCAAGAGATAGTCCCTCGAGAAGCTCGCAGTCTAACAAAGAGGACAATATGTAAATACCTGGGTATAACCAAGCTCTGGACAGGATAAACTGTAAAAAATCCGAAGAGGGATAGGGGCAGATGGGGTTCAGGATTTCAGCTGAGACTTGGGGGAAGCCAGAGAAGCGGGAGGCAGAGATGAGGAGAGGGAGCCTTCCAGGCACAGAGACAGCCAGGTAACAGGCCCAGAGTCTGGAGTCAGAGGGTCTTGATCACAGAACACGCAGGTGACCAGTACTGCTGGATGAAACAGTACGTGGCAGGGGAGAGGCTATCGTTATCCTGATTCGTTCTACTGATGAAGAAATCAAGTTTCAGAAAAGAAGTGACTTAAGACCGCCCACTGAGTGAGCAGGCTCTCCACAGCCTAGATCCAAAGTCAGGACAGGTGTGAGAAGACCAGAGAGGGGAGGGCAGGGACAAGGGACGGTCTGACTGACAGAGGACTTTATTTTCGATCCCTAGAGGTGACAGGGAACTGCTGGAGTTCTTGTTTCTTGAGTAGGGAGATGACGGGTCAGACCTGTGACCGGGGAAGGTGACAGTGGCAGCTGAGCTGAGGATGGACTGGGAGGGGGTGTGAGGGAGAGTCAGGAGTGGAGGATGACCCTTGACCTTCAAGCCTGGGGAGCTGGGGTGACGGCAGTGCCCTCACCAGCAATACCAGTCTTAGGGGCATTGGGAAGGGGGGCAGGTTTAGGGGGAAAGAGAATGAAGTCAGCTTTGCACACTGTGAGTTTAAGATGTCCACAGAACGTCCAGTTCTAGATGTCCAACAGGCAGGTGGAGATGGGAGGCTTGTATCAGTAGCGTTGAACCAGATAGGCCAATTTGAGACTTATCAGATGAAAACTGAATCCACGTGAGCTGATGAGACCAAGTGAAATAACAGAAGAAAAGCAGAGGGAAGGAGAGAAGGGGGAATGGAAGGGTGGGGAGAGGAGGGGAGATCCCTCAGGCAGCTTGGGGCCTTTTGGAAGCCTCTAAGAAATGGGAAGAATCAGCTTTAAAGGAAGGGAAAGAACACTGCTCAGGAAGAAATGAGTATGTGCCTGAACCAGCCACTGAGGAGCTGCGTTAGCTCAGGCCAGGGTGGCACTGGCTTTGAGATGACACTTGTGAAACAGGTGGATTCAACTAGGAAGATTTTAATGTTGGGCATTAGCCCCTACCAGCCCTGACCCCCCCCCCCCCCCCGCCCCCCGTTCTCAGGCCCCTCCCAGCTCTGACAGTCTTTGTTCTAAGAGTCCTTCCTATTTTGACAGATTCTATTCTATTTCCAAAAATTCTATCTCTGAGATGCCTCAGATCCAATTCTGACAGTCATGCTGGGTCCCAAGGCCCCTTCTGGCTCTGACCATCAAATACCAAGCATTTCTTAAGCACCTGCCCTGTGCCCAGTCCTGAACTGCGGGGACAAAGATAAAGCCGCAATCACCTGACCTAGAGGCGCTGAGCTCCTATTAAAGGATCCCTGTTCTAAGGTTCCTCCATGAGTCTATCACGAGTCTTCTAGCCTGTGCCCTACTCACCAAAGTGGCCAAGCTCACCCAAGCTCGCTGCTCCAGGGAGCCGATGTTCAGCAATCGGTGCATGGCTCCACGGATGTTACAGATTTAAATTTTAAAGTGTCTTTTCTAAGAGACGCAGAGTGGATGAAACCCAAGATAGAGTCAGGAAGGTCTGGGTTCAAATTCTGCCGTGGATGTTTACTAGCCGGGAGACTCTCAGCACGTCCCTTGATCTCTCCCAGGCTGTTTCCTCGTTAATAAAATGAAGGGGCTGCCCTGGGTGACTTGTAAGGTCTAATTCTGTGACTCTAAGACTTGACACAAAATCATGGCTACCTAAAGAATACAAGGGTCCTGTGAGAGAAACTGTCTGCCCATAGCCTAATGACCCCCCCCAGGGCCTCAGTTTCCCCATCTGTTACATAACAGAGTTGACCCACAGCAGTGGTTCTGACTTTTTTTTTAATCTTAACACCCTCTGGCACTTAAAAATGACTGAAGATCCTCCAAAGAACTTCTATTTGTGTAGGTTATCTTCACTGATGTTTGCGGCTGTTGTTCAGTCATTTCAGTTGTGTCTGACTCTGTGACCCCATTTGGGGTTTTCTTGGCAGAGACACTGGAGTGGTTTGCCATTTCCTTCTCCAGCTCATTTTACAGGTAAGGACACTGAGGCAAAATAGGTTAAATGACTTGTCCAGGGTCACACAGCTAAGAAATATCTGAGGCAGGATTTGAACTCAGGTCTTCCTGATTCCAGGCCTGGTGCTCTATCCACCGAGTCACCCAGGTGCCCCCATATTAGAAATTAAAATGTGTTATTATTAATGCAAAAATGGTTTTGACATCAGGGTACCCCAGAAAGGGCTCTTCAGGGGTCCTCAGATGAATACTCTAAGAAACCCTGGACAAGACCATCCATCCCTAATGTCCTTTACAACTCTAAATTCTACAACTTAGGATGACGGGAGTGAAGAGGGAAGACAGAGACCCTAGAGAAGAAGACTCAGAAAGAGCATGAGGCTGGGTGTGGAGGACGGGTGGCCTGGGCAGGGCCACTCTAGGATGGATGTCAGGAAAGGCCCAGAGTGCCGGGGCACTGGGGAGCTGGCGGATGACTCCTTGTCAGGTACGTTATGAGGTGGGAGGCCGGGGGGTGGAGATTCTCCCTCAAGGATGGGCTGGACGCCTTCGGAGATCCTTCCAATCCTCTGACATTCAGAAAAAGCCAGCAGCCGGGAACAATCAGTGCATCCGATTATTGTCCAGCCTGCAGAGCAGGGGCTTAAGTTTATTTATATGTTTGTGTCCTATCAACCACCAGATGCAAACTCCTTACCTCCCACAATGCTCCCTGTGCCACCCAGCTTCCCAAGACCAGCTGCCCTGCAGCCAGCCATGCTCTGTCCAAGGAACTGTGGTCCCATCTCCCAACTTCTCCGGCAAACCGCACCCCCCGCTATTCTCCCTTTCTATCGGCTCCTTCTTGGCCTTTGTCCCCACACCACCCTCACTGGCTACTGCCCTATGGTCCTCCTCCATTAGCGCCTGAGCTCCTGGAGAAGGTCACCTACACGCCGAGCTGCCACTGGATGGTCTGGCTGCTGTGCTCGGCATTCGCTCTCTTCATCGCCGAATCTGTCGACCTGTCGATTTGACCCGGGGTCCTCTCTGAGGCCGTGGACATGGTTGCTCCCTCTCGCCTGCGCACTTTCTTCTTGCTGGGTTTCTGAGACACTGCTCCTTCCTGCATCTCCTCCTAATTATCGGCCTGCTCCTTCTCAGTCTCTTTTCTTGGATTTTCCTCGGTATCACGTCCTTTAACCAGGAGAGTCTCTCTGTGGCTCTCTCCTGCATACCCTCCTCTTCCATATCTCACTTGGTGATCCCATGAGCTCCCACAGAGGCACATTCAACTCTGGACCCGCAGTCAGAAGGACCTCACTGCAAAACCAGCTTCGGTCACTTGGTAGCTGTGTGACCCTGGACAAGTCACCTAACCTCTCCCTCCGTTTCCTCATCTTTAAATACTATTAGCCCTTATCTCCCAAAGTTGCGGTGAAGGTCAAATGACAATATTTGTGAAGTGCTAGCTATTATCATTATGACGTGATTCGATTCCATCTCCAATGAGTCTGATTCTCAGCTCTATTTATCCCGCCCTAACATCCCTGCTGACAGCTGGACAGTTCTCCACTCCATACCGGCATCTCAAACTCCACATCCCAGAAGTAAACTCATAATCTCCCCCACACCACCACCACCACCAAAATTACTGTCCAAGGTGTCACTGTCCTGCAGGTCACTGAGGAGGCTGCCCATCTTTCGCACTCCACCCCCATATCCAATCTGTAGTCGAGTCCAATCAATCCTACTTCCATGACATCTTTCTAGTGTCCCCTTCCTCTCCTCCAACACCATGCCCCTCCGTGCGGCTCCTCTTCCCCAATGCCTGCATTATTACAACAGCTGCTGGTGGGGGGCTCCCTGCCTCAATGTTCTCCCCCCTGTAGCCCATCCTCCATTCAGTTTCTAGAATGATTTTTCTAAAACTTAAGCCTGACCATGTAACCCTTCACCCCGTCAATGACCTCCTATGGCTCCCTATTGTTTCTAGGATCAAACTCAGACTCTTGTTTTGGCATTTAAAGATCTTCATAACCTCACCCCCTCCTACCTCTCCTTACTCCCTTCCACACAATCTATAATCCAACAATGCTGGCTTACTTGCACCCTCCAATTCCCACCTCCAGGCTTTTGCACTGGCTGTCCCCCATGCCTGAACATTCTACCCCCTCACCTCCACCTCTTAGCTTCTCTAACTTCCTTCAAGAATCAGGTCAAATCCCAAGACCTCAGCAGGCCTGGAGAACCATCTCTCCCTGCCTTCTGCTCACTTACCACTATCTATTCCAGGGGTGGGGAACCTGCAGCCTTGAGGCCACAAGTGGCTGTCTAGGTCCTCTAGTGTGACCCTTTTACTAAATCCAAACCTCACATGCGGCTCTCTAGGTCCTCAAGTGCAGCCCTTTGGAATTCAGTCACAGGTTCCCCACCCCATCTATTCCGTATAAGCTTGTATCCTCCTCCTTGTTTACAAGCCATTTCCACCATTAAAATGTAAACTCCTTGAAGGTAGGAAGTTTCTATGTTTGTCTTCATATCCTCAGGGCCTGGCACAGAGCCAGCCTAGTCATCACCAAAGAAACCCTGCCTTACAGACCTTGCCTGAATCTCTAAACCCTGCTCAGCCCCCCTCTTCTGTTAAAAAAAAAAAACCACAGGGGTGGAGTGACAAAGATTGCCTGCTGAACCCATTATCCAGGTTCCCAGTCCTCAAACATGCTCTGGGGTCTGGAGGAGGCCTTTTCACTCCCATCCCTGGGCCACAGAGGAAGTCTGGGCTGGTGTCTAGACCTCCCCCCCAGACTGAACATTTCCTAAAGGCAAGAAGGATTTCTTTGCATTCCTCCCCCACGCCCCAACCATCGGGCACACTGCCCTGCACACAGCAGGTGTTAATAGGGTTGTCTCAAATATAATACAAATATTAATAGTGTGTTAGGGCTTCACCACTTTACATATGATGAACAAAGGCATTGATTGACCTCAGAGGCCAATTAACTTGCTCGTGGTCAAGGCAATAAGCATTTGTTAAGCACCTACTATGAGTCAGGCATTCTGCTAAGGTTGGGGAAATAAGCAAAGACCAAAACTCTGACCTCTCCAGGAGCCCAGAGACAACTTGCAAATCAGATACAGACACAGGGTAAATACACTTCTGAGATGAGTATGGACTCCAGGCTTCTTGATACCAAATCCAGGCCTCTCTCCTTCAGTGACAGCCTCTCCCCGCACCCAGCATCTCTGTCACTCTGGACACTCCCTCAGCTGCCCCCTGGTCCAAGCCCAGAATGTTCTGTCTCCAGGGAGCTGCTCACGGTACTGAGGAAGAGAGCCTGGCATCACTCCGGACTCTCGCTGGCTCCAGGCACATCCTTCAGCCTATCTCAGCCTCAGCTCCCTCACAGGTCACAGAGATGACAGTTATCTCCCTCACTGGACAAGGAAAGGCTCAGTCAGGGGTCACCTTATGTAAAGCGCCTTCCCAATTTTAAAATTCTGCAAATTTGGGGGTAGTTTACCTTTCTAGAATCCTTATCTTGTGCATCTAAGACAGGGGTGGGAAACCTGAAGCCTCAAGGCCACATGTGGCCCTCTATACCTGCACTTGAGGATCTAGAGGGCCACATGTGGCCTTGAGGCCACAGGTTCCCTACCCGTAATCTAAGGCATTCCCCCACCTAATTTCTTAGAAAGCTGCCTAGGCTACAGGAAGGGAGAGAAGAAAGGAAAGGAAACCTTTATATGGTGCCTACTATGTGCCAGACACTGTGCTACATACTTTATACATATTATCTCATTTAACACAACCTCCCTGGGAGGAAGGTGCTATTATTTTCCCAATTTTACAGATGAGGAAACCGAGGCAAACATCAGTCAAGTGACTTGTCCAGAGTCACACAGCTAGTATAGTAAGTGACAGGCCAGATTTGAACTCAGGTCTTCCTGATTCCAGGTCTAACTGAGCCACTGTCCGAAGACAGAGAGACATGAAGCCACTTGCCAGGGCCACACAGCTAATAGCAGGATTTGTCTCTGCCTGATTCCTAAGCTGGCTGGCCTTCCACCCACCAGGCCACATTCCCTCTCAGCTATTACTATCTGATAACCAATTACTATTCCCATGACTATTATCACTCTATCAGACTATGCCAGCAGCCTTCTAAGTGGTCTCTGTTTCTCTTCCTTTAGGCACAAACACAGCCCTGCACAGAAACCTTCCCTTATTCCCATGTGTTTCAAGGATGAAACTCGACTTGTTCAGGGTGGCATCAAAGGCTTTCCCCAGCCCCTGCCTTTCCGGGTTTATGTCATACATCCTCTATACGCCAGCCAAACTAGATTATTATCTATTTCCCAAACCTGACATGCCATCTCCAACCTCCATGCACTTATCCAAGCCATGGATGTCTGGAATGCCCTCTCTTCTCTGTTCCTATCAGAACCCTCATTTCCTTCAGTCTGGGGGCCACTCCTCTAAGAAGTCTTCCTTCATTGACCTCAGTTTTTAGTAAACTCTCTCTCCTCACATAACACAAGTCTTCCTGATTCCAAATCTTGTACTCTGTACACTGTTCTAACCAGACTGAATGTGTCCCCACCCACAGAATGTAAGGTCCTTAAGGGAAGGAATAGTTAGTAGGTTGGGTTTTTTAAACCTTTATGTCCTTAGCACAGTGTCAGCACATAGAAGGGCTTTAATACGTTCACTGAATTTAATTAAATCTAATTTTTACCGAGCAGTAAACTGAGGCTGGAGGAGTGACTTATCCACAGACCCACAGGGTGTGAGCAGCAGGGTCAGGCCATATCTGCATCCTTCCGGGCCACAGAAAGGCCTCTGTTTCAGCTGCAGGCCCAGGCCCAGTTCTCCATAAACCAGGAGGCCAAAGGCTCGGCATCTCCCTGGCCTGTGTCCCTCCTACGTGAAATCCGAGGAGGCTAACATCACCCTCCTCTCAACGGCACCTCAGAGCTTTTCCAGAAATGCCTCCTGGCCCAGTGAAAAAAAAGTGTTGTTTGGAAGGCAGGAGAAATGTGTTTTTCTTCACTAAACAAATTAGTTTACATCTGGTGGCAAGAAAATAAACAGACAGGGCCTCATCTCGGCTTTGCCCCTCCCTGGACCAGACATCTCCCAGGGTTTGGAAGCCTCCGCTCCCTCTTCCCCCAGTTCCACCTCTCACGGCATCTCAAGGAAGTGAGAACTCCCAGGAACCAGGAGCTGGGGGCCAGGGCTGACCCAGCCTCCCCAGTGACCCTGATAGAGATCACAGCCTGGTGAGCTAGAACCACCTCATCAGCTCAGGAAACACACCTTTCCTAAAGCTGACTAAATGATTCTCGGCTGATAATCGTAGCAGAAATCCCACCAGAATGTGAGAAAGACAACTCCCAACCCTGCAGGGCTACCCCTAGAGCCCTGGCTGCATCAGGGCAAGGAGGAATTGGCACAGTGTCTCAGAGCTCCTGATGGCAAGTCTGAACTTGCCTCTTTGTATTATATTCACGAGTTAGTGAAATTAAGATATAATTTTTTGCCCCATCTAAGATCATGGACCCACTGAAATTTATCCAGGTACCCCCTTCAATTAATTACCCCCCCCCATTAATAACCTCTGGCCTGCCTCCCACTCAGGATCCTCCCTCAGCAGGAATGAAAAACATTTTATATATAAATATGTTATATAAAATATATTTTATATATTATGTCTCTCTATATATTACTAAATTTAAGTTCAAACAGTGTAAATTCAAAGACAGGAGATTCATTCATTATTTGTACTACTAGGGACCTAGTGCTTGAATGTCTCAGTTCCCTCAGTTGTTACTGCCGGCTTCCTCCTCCAATTAACAAGTCTGCACTCACCTATTCAGACGCTAGATTCCTCTTTTTTCCCTTCACCCCCCAAAGCTATTCTTATGGTCTTCACTGCCTTTAATATTGTAAATAGTACTGAGTTACTTAGCTTTGGGAAGTAGGACGGAGACAAATTTGGAAGAGCCTTGAATGCCAAGTTCAGATGCTTCTATTTTTTCTGCGGACAGTGGGGAACCACTAAAGGCTTTTTAAAAGCAGAATCGAGCTTGTGAACTCCTTCAGAACGGAGGCCGTCTTTTTTGCCTTTCTTTATATTCTCAGGGTCTAACCCAGTACCTAGCATGCATCAGGCACTTAACATTTCTAGCAGATGGACTGATTTTACAAAAATAACCAAATTCATTTTGAAAAACCAAAGACCCAGAATATGAAAGAAAATGATGCAAAGAAGTAGGAACAGAAGGAAAAGGGCACTTCCAGACCTCAAACTATATTATAAAGTAGCAGTCCCTGAAACCATATAGTGCTGGCTGAAAAATGGACAAAGACATAGATAGACAGGAAAGACTAGACAAGGGAGAAGCAGAAACATGGAACTCAATAACCCAGTGTTTGATATATTAGAAAACAAATTACTCAAGAAAGAATTCCCTACCTGATTAAAAAAAAAACCTTCTGAGAAAATTGGGAAGCAGATGGCAGCAATTAGGCTTAGATCAGCATCTTACACCATATTACACAATACATTCTAAATGAACTTTTAAAGATTTATACTATGAAAAAAAAATCAGCAGAGAAGGAAATCACATACCTCTCACAGCTATGGGTAGGAGATGTACCAAACAAGATATGCAGGCAGTTTAGATAGATAAAATGGGTAACTTAAAACCGAAAAGCCTCTGCACAAACAAAATCTAAGTGTCCAGAATGAGACAGGAAACGGTAAAATGGGAAATACAGCAAGCATGTAATAAATGTTCAGTGAATGCCTGAATAAATGAACGTATGAATGAATGAACCCAAGCTTAACATCTTCAAGCCACAGAGATTTCCTAATCCATCGCATTCATTGGAAAGATTGCTAACCTAAGGGGAGAGGGAAAGGGAGAAGGGACGAGAGAGAGACCAGAGAGAGCACCTTGATGAGGCCATAGCCAATTAACCAGTCAATCAGTAAACATTTATTAAGCATCCACCATGTGCCAGAGATAAGAGCTAGAGATAAAAAACAGACAAAAAGCAGTCCCTGCCTACAAGGAGCTTGCAGTCCAGACGATTACACTCAGCTTTGAGCTATGAAAATTAAACTGGATTCTCCCTCCCCATTCTATCATTCAGGTTTTCCATTTAAATCAAATTGGAACTAGAATCTGAGGGGAATCCCATGAAGAGGGGAATGGCTGAGTAAATTGTAAATGAAGGTGATGGAATTAAACTAATGTGTTGTTAAAAAAATGAAGGGGCAGTTAGGTGGTTTAGTGGATTGTGCTGGGCCTGGAGTCACAAAGACCAGGGTTGAAATTCAGCCTCAGACATTTAATAGCTTCCTGACATTGGGCAAGTCACATAACTTCTTTTGTCTCGGTTTCCTCGACTGTAAAATGTGCATCAACCTCCCAGGATTATTGTGAGGACCAAATGACATATTTGTAAAGTGCTCAGTGAGTTGCCTGGCACACAGTAGGTGCTTAATAAATGCATGTTCCTTTCCCCTTTCAGAGAACCTTGGGAAGACTTGTATGAACTGACGGAGAATGAAGGGAGCATTTATACAATAATGACAACATCCCATCTGATGAACACTTTAAAGCCCCAGGATTCCAGAGGGCTCATGGGAAATGATGCCAGGTGGACTGGGGACGAGGGCTAAGATGGATCTTTTTGGAGGCAGCCAGGGAGGGACCTTGTTTTGCTTTATCAATTGCATTTGTTACGAGGGTTTTGCTTCGCTTTTAAAATTCAAGAACAGGTGAGGGAGAGAAAGACAATAGGTTCTGGTTTATTGGAAAATGAGATAACATGACAAAAAAGAAGTCAGTGAACGGTCATCTGTACAACCAAGGCGGATGGCCCTTTATCCAAAGCTGTCCAATAAACCTTTACCAGACAACTTCCATTTACAATCCAGCCTGTGAAAGCAGAAGTGGCCCAGGCCTGGTTCTTTCATGTAGCTGGTCCCCAAAGGTCAGGATGGGTCAGCCTCGCCAGGTGTGACCAGACACTTAAACACAACTGTGGCTAACGCTCACACAATTCAGCTACTCTTCGGCCTTAAAAGGGGAAGAGTTGAAGAACTGGAAGGGCCCTTTGAAGAGAGAATGCCAGAGCTGGGAGGAATCTTAGAAGAGAGGATGTCAGGGCTGGGAAGGGCCTGAGAACAGGGAATGTCAGGGCTGGGAGGAATCTTAGAACAGGGAGAGAATTTAGAAGAGAGAGCATCAGAGCTGAGAGGGGCCTGAGAACAGACTTTCAGAGTTGGGAGGGCCTTTAAAACAGAGAATGTCAGGACCAAGAAAAGCCTAAGGACTCAAGCTATCAGAGATAGAAGAGGCATTATCAGAGTTTATAGAAGATAGAACCTGAGACCCGGTGACGGACAATGACTTGGTCAGGGTCACCAGACCCCTGCAGCCTCTGTGTCACATGTTCTCCAAGAATGTGACCTTACTACCAAGCCCCTGAAGAAGCCTCTCTTCACCTAGTTAAACATTAAGCTGTGACTACTCCCTAGGCCCCACAACGCCCCCCACCCAAAGCTTTGCACCGCATCCAGCCTGCTTCACGGCCCCTCTCTGTCCACCATCTCTTCTCGAAGCAGCTAGGCCCCTGTGGGGGACGCTGTTAACAGCTTCGAAGGTCAGAGCCCAGGGAGCTCCAAGCAGCCACCGCCCAGTAGGAGAAGGAGCTCAGCTTGCAATTAAAATAAACTCCCAAAACAGCCTAAAATAACGATATTGCCTTTTAAGACGGCCATCCTGCTGAATTTACTATTTGTTTACAGGGAAAATCCAGCTCTCGTTGGAGATGAAAGCAGAAGGAAAACCAGATGTTCAGACAACTGTCTGACTCAAGGAACATGGGAGCAGGGGAGGAGTTTGTTGTGAGTCTGGGTCAGGGGTCCCAGGGGGCTCAGCTTGCGTGGGGGATGAGGGCCCTGCAGGAAGGGACTAGGGGAGAAAATCCCTCCCACCAAATCCAAGTTTCAGGTCGCCATTGCTAAACAGAAGGACTTTGGCCAGGTCACCACCCCTCTTCAGCCTCAGTCTCCTCATCTGCAAAACAATGAAAGTCCGTTTAGATTATTTTAAAAGTTCCCTCTCCCATTAGACAGAGGAACATTTCTGTCCGAGCTCAGAAAGTCTATTTTCTTTCCTGTTACTAAAGTTTTACTGAGGGCTTTTGCATTTCTACATCAGTCATTTCTGAAAATGAGTCCCACTTGCCCAGCAAATCTTTGCTCACAGCAACCAAAAATGTTAAAGAAAGCCAACCAGTCCAACAACTATGTGACAGAGAATGTACCATTCTGTACCCACAGTGCCCCACTTCACCAAGTAAAGGAAAGAAGTGCATGTCCTCATCTCTGCCCAGGAGACACTTCAACAACATCAGCGTTCAGATGTTGGCATCCCCTGTTCTCAGGCCCCTCCTAGCTCTGGCAACCCCTGTTCCAAGGCCCCTCCCAGCTCTGACATCCCCTACTCTCAGGCCCCTCCCAGCTCTCACATCTCCCATTCTAAGGGCCTTTCTATCTCCGATACTCAATTTTCTTTTTTAAAAAGTTTTTAAACGCATTTTATTGATTTATTTTGTCTTTATAGCAAAATTATTTCTGGAAAATACAAAAAAACCCTCCCCTCCACTCACTGCAGATTGAATATTCTCTTTTAATAAACCAGTGAATCAACAAGAATTTCTTAAGCAGCCACTATGTGCCAGGCACTGTGCTGAGAACGCAAACGTACGTAATGTCTACTCCAAAGAAAGTGGCATAATATACAAATACAAAATACAAGAAACACACATAGTAAATGTAATAAATATACAACTAAAAATACACACAGCAGGAGCTCGGCACACAGAGCACCAGGCCTAGAGTCAGGAAGAGCTGAGTTCAAATCCAGTCTCAGATACTTCCTAGCTGTGCCTTTAACCTGTGTGCCTTGGTTTCCTCAACTGTAAAATAGAAATCATAACAGTACCTCCCTTCCAGGCTTGTAAGGATCCAATGAGACCATATTTTTAAAAAGCAATGCAAACTTCAAAGTGCCACATAAATGTTAGCTCTTTTTATTAAATACAAATGTATACAAAGTAATTGGGACAGCCAGGTGGTGCAATGGATGGAGCATTGAGCCTGGAGTCAGGAAGACCTGAGTTCAAATCCAGCCTCAAACACTTGCTAGCTGTGGGACCCTAGGTGAGTTATTTCATAGCTGCCTGTCTCCGTTTCCCCATCTATAAAAATAAGGATAATAAGCTCGCCTACTTCGCAGGGTGGTTATGAAGATCAGATGAGATCGTGTTTGTCCCTGCCTTCACGGAACCCCAATCTACTCTGCAGGTTTTTAAAGGGCATTAGATAATGAAGAATCCTGATGAGAATGGTGGCGCCCCCACAGCTGTCAGCACGGAGCCCAAAGGACCTCCTCTTTCGAGAGGACTTTCTGGATTTCGCCCTTCCCTCTTCTCAATTCCCCAAGAACTTGGTCACTCACTTGGGAGAGTGTTGAAATCTTGGGATCCTGAGAGGACCCACAGAGAGCATTTAGCCCACCTCATCCTTCTGCAGAGAAGGAAGCGAAGGGACTGAACAGTCTTTTGTGTATTGGTCCTTGCCGGCCTGTGAGTTCTGTAAGGACAGGAACCTGGTGTTACTCATCTCTCAATCTCCCAAAGGGTGTGGCAACAGTAGGTGCTTAATAAATGCTGAGTGAATGAAATAAAGCAGGTGCTTAATAAATGCTGAGTGAATGAAACAAAGCAGGTGCTTAATAAATTCTAGATGAATGAAATAATGCAGGTGCTTAATAAATGCTGACTGATAAGGACTGAGAGATGCCATCCCTTTATAATAGTGATGGTAGGGGGCAGAGGAGCTAACAACTGAGATGTGAACACAGGAGAAAGAAAGAAGAGGTCTCAGAAAACAAGGCTGCTTTCTGCTGGCTGGCTGGCTGACCCAGCCCTTTGCCTCAGTTTCCTCATCTGTGAAATGAGGTCATTGCATTCGGTGTCCTCTAAGCCTTGGCCTCAATGCCTCTTCCTCCTCCTCCTCTTCTGTCCACACCTCTGCCACTGACCCAATAGGTGACTTTGGGGAAAAGGGCCTTTTCTGGATGTCTGTTTCCTTATCTATAGGAGAAGGGGGACCTCTAGGAACTCCAAGTCATAACATCCTGGTCTCTGAGTTCTTCCTGGTAACTCACTGACAGAGGCAGAGCTGACCTCCCAGAAAAGAAAAACCACAGGGTCCTTCCCAAGTGCAGATACCTCCCCTCCCTCTCTAAAGTCACGGTTTGAGCCGAGACCAATCGATCAATCTTTTTTACGCACTTGCTATGTGCCAGGCACTGTGATGAGCACTGGAGATACAAAAAGAGGCCAAAGACAGTCCCAAGGGCCAGGAGGTCACAGTAATCTCAGCATTCGCCATGGCTCAGCTAAAGTGCCTAACACTCCAGGGGTAGTAGGACTGCATCTACACCTGGCTCAGAAGTTTTTAAAGTGCCTACTGTGTGCCAAGCCCCGGGGTTCTGGGGTGGGGAGACAAATACCAAGGTCAGATAAAGTACGGACCCTGCCCTCACACGTGCAGCTTCCTCTCAAGCAGGGTGATAAGACCCAAACACAGATAACTCTGACCCCCCAACAAAGGCCTAAGGAGGCTGAAATGAATGGGGAAGGGGGGTGACTGGTACATGGGGGGCAGCAGGGCCATGGTGAGGTGGGACTAGATAAGGAGAATTCTCACCCCTCAGAGGGCCCAGGGTGGGGAGTGGGAGAGGGCAGGGTGAGGGGAGGGTGGGGGAGGGGAGCTATAGACCCATCCAGGTGTGAGGCGCCCTTCTCCTTCCTGTTCTTCAAACGAGTCTCTGCACAATGGAAGCACTTAATGATTGGTTGTTAAATTGTATCTAATTGAATGCACCAACTGCCACAAGCATGTAAAAAAATTAACCCAAAGAAATAATTAACTGGCTGACTTCTCAGAAGCACCAGCCTAACCCAGGAGGGCAGAGTTCTTGGGCTGAGTTCAAGGGCTGGGCTGAGATTTCCGTCCAACGGAGAGGGTCAGGAAGCCAAGGCCTGGCTGTGGTCACAAAAGATGGCAGTCGATGCCTCGAGCGAGCCAAGAGCGGGCAGAATTTAGCACAAGGTGGGGACAGGGGGCAGCCGCAAGGGATGGGAGCCAATCCAGGACCCGACGGATGAGAAAGGGGGGCCTGGACTGAAGGGAGGTCCGCGTTCAAATCCAGACTCTGCTATTTGCCAGATGGGATCAATTGGGCCAAGGGTAGGAGAGAGTGCCATGTCAGTCAATCAGGAGTGTTTATTAAGCACCAGGTGTGGTGGTAAACACTCCTATTAATAGTAAGTAACCATAAGTAGCAGGTTAAGGTTTGTCAACCATTTGGCAAATATCACCTCATTCTTTCCTCGCATGAATCGAGGGATGTGGCTGTTGTCATGATACCCATTTTACAGATGAAGAAACTGAGGCAAACAACGCAAAGTGACCTGCCCAGGGTCATACAGCTAGGAAGCGTCTGAAGCTGGATTTGAACTCAGGTCCTGATGTTCTATCCACTGCACCGCCTAGCTGCCCTAAGGTCTGACATACAATCTATGAATGCTACCTTCCCCACTGAAGGGCCCCAGGCTCAGGTCCCACAGGAGGCATCAGAGTGGTTTCTGAAATGGAGAGACCAGGCCTTGGAAGATCCAGCATCCAGTCCTGAGGGTCAGCTTTGAGGGAGGACCCTGGCGAGCTGGAAGGGGCTGGGAGACCTACATGAGACCCTTCCTGACCCCCTCCCTCCCCCAGCCAAGTGTCCCCCAACAGAAAACCTTTTACTTTTGTGTATTTCTATATAGAATTAAGTGTATATTATATGTACAATTAATATCAAATTCCTTGCTTTTTCAAAGAGGAGGGAAGGAGAAAATTTGGAATTCAAATTTTTTTAAATGATTGTTGAAAATTTTTACATGTAATCGGGAAATATTAATGAAATAAATTAAAAGAATTTTTTAAAAAGAATTCTCTGTGGACACACAGTCTCTCCAGAAAAAAGGGAAGCTCCCTGAGGGCAGGATCATTTCATCGTGTGTGCCCAGCACCTTGGACAGCGCCTGGCCCATAGGAAGTACATGGTGAAAGCTTGTTCAAAGCCAGAAGATGAATCAGTGGAACTAGGAATGTTTAGCCTGGAGAAAACGGGTGGAGAGGAGTAGCGATCTTCATGTGCTGTAGATCTGTCCACTGGGAAAGGCTCTTCTTGGGCCCAGAAGGTAGAACCAGGAGGGAGATCCGGCTCAATGGACAGGACAAGCCATCCTCAGTATGGAGGAAGGGGCGTGCTGGTGGGGCCTCTGAGCTCCCGGGGGTCAGAGTCCAAGCATAGAGGACGTCTTGGGCCCCGCAGCCCAGCGCATCCACCCTGGCCCCCGCACAGGCCCCGGCTGTCTCACTCCTCAGAGCAGCCGAGGTCTCTGAAGCGCCACCGTGTCTGTGGGCTGCTCAGAAATCCGTCATTATCCTCTGGCAGAGTGGCCAGGCCTGTATACATTCCCCCATAATGAGCTTCAGCTCCCCACGATTATGTTTAATCAGAGTCTAATTGACCTCGGCTTTGATCCCGCTTCATTTTCAGCACAGACCCTGGTACCTGACTTTACGATCTGATCACCCAGGCGGACAAAGGCCAGCGAGCCCAGCAGTCAGAGGCAGAGGCCCGGCTGCCGCGGAGACTCAGGACTCTGGCCTTCACTGCCCTCCCTCCCCTTCCTCTGTGCTCAAGACAAACCAGGGCTGGGGGAGCACAGGAGAAAGCCCTGGCCAAGAGCTCAGAAAGAGCCCGGCCTGGAAAGGAGGGAGCTGGAATCAAATTCCATCCCTGAGGAAAGGAGCACAGACTTGGAGAGCACTGAGACCCTCCTGTTCATCGTACAGTGGAGAAACTGAGGCCCAGGGAGGAAAAGGGACTTGCCCGAGGTCACAGAACTAGGAAGTACATAAGGCACAATTTGAACCTGGGTCCTCCTGATTCCAAGTTCAGCCCTCCCTGCAGCCTGGTGAGCACATGACGACAACCTTAAGGAGTATGGACTAAGGCCCTTAACCTACCCAAGCCTCAGTTTCCTCAGCCTATAGAATGAAGCACTCAGGCTAGAGGCCTCGAAGGTCCCTTTCAGCTCTAGATCTAGGAGCCTATGGTTCTATCCCCTGTTCTCAGCCCCTCCCAGCCCTGACATCCCCTGTTCTCAGCCCCTCCCAGCTCTGACATCCCTGTCTAAGGCCCCTGCTAGTCCTGACCTTCCATATTGTAAGGTCCTTCCCCTTAGGACCAGTGCAATTTGATTTGATTCAGTGAACATTTATGAAGCTTCTACTCTGTGCCAGACCCTACGGACAGAAACCAAAGGCCTTCGCTTGGGCCCTAATTAGCACAAAGAGGAACGGAACAGACACACGTCCTCCAAGGCGATGCCGCTCCCTGGCTGAGGAGTCAGCGAGGCGGGATCTGCTAAATGCACTATGAAGATCACCTCATGTCCCTCAGAGGCGGGTGCTGCTGTCATCTGCATTTTACAGATGAAGAAACTGAGGCTGACAGCGGGGAAAGGACCTGCCCAGGCTCACACAAGCAGGCAGTATCTGAGGCTGGATTTGAACTCAGACCTTCCTGACTCCAGACCTGGTGCTCTCTACCCACTGCACCTCGCTGCCTCTGTGAAGAATGAGATTGGACTCCTGGCTGTGTGACCCTGGGCAAGTCCCTGCCCCTCTGTCTGCCTGAGCTTCCACATCTGTAATAGGAAAGGGTTGGACATAGGACCCTGGGTCACATCAGAGAAGCTTCATGAAGGAGATGGATAGATGAAGGAAGGATTGGTCATGAACCCACTATATGCAAAGTGCCCTCCTCTCCAGGTGGTCACGCTCTATAGGGGCACTAACACGCCTGAGGGGTCACAGGGCAAAACCCCATGGTCCTCAGGATGCGGAGATCATGCTGCTTCTTACACACCATTTGCCTGGACATGGTGCTTCCAGCTCCTGAGGCTGGGCCCTTTAGCAGAGCCAAGAACCCTCCCTCCTGGGTCTTCAGTACCAGCCCTCTGGGAGCTGCTTCCCAGGAGCCCAGCATGGCCCCTTGGGAGGCCCTGGGCTCAGGGTCTGGGGCTGACTCCAGGGTGTCAAGGTGGTGGGAGGCGGACGGTCACCTTAACAACACACGATGCCTCAGGCAGCACCTCCCCCTTAGGGCACCTCCAAAAGACCAGAATTCGGAGTGGGGAAGGTAAGGAAGTGGGACTTAGGCACGGGGAGGGGGGGGAGCAGGGCACATGTGTGAGCACACAGGCTGGAGACGTATGTCAAGTTCACATAAAGGCTAACATCTAGTTTGGCTGAGTTTATGACTGGAGTCGGGACAGCCAAGGTAGGTGGGAGCCAAAGCCCAGAGCAGCTCCAAGCAGAGTGACCTCTGAGGGAACCCAGAGGCCCAGCCCAGATGGATGCAGGAGCGGCTGGAGGTCCCAACATGTGGCCACAGGCCCGCAGCCTGTGACAGTGGTGGCAACGGCTGGTCAGAGAAATGAAAGGAATCAGCTGCCCCTGATTTATGGGCAGCGGTTATCAGCTGAGACCTCGCCACCAGACTCTGCTGAGAGCCTGTTTTCTCTGTAAACATTTCCAAGGCTCCGCTGCTCATTCACGGGCAAGATGCCAGGGGGGACACGGGCATAAAGATGTCTGAGCCTCTATGTGGGCAGTGTCTGGAGGAATAGACTCTGAGGGATGGGCAGACAAGCCAGAGATAGCCAAAGAGCCCAGCAGAGCTAGGAGGGACACGGTTGGCAAGGGGCTTCTGATGTGGAATATCAGAGCTGAGAGGGACCTGAGAATATAGTGTTAGATAACAGAAGCTGGGAGGGGCCTGAGAACAGGGGATGTCAGAGCTGGGAGGGGCCTGAGAACTAGGGATGTCAGGGCTGGGAGGGGCCTCAAAACAGGGGATGTCGGAGCATTTAACACAAAATGCTGGAGCACAGGTTTCCCCATCTATACAGTGACAGTTTGGGGTTGGGGGGGGTAGTGTGATTTGATTATCTCTAATCTCTCTTCCAGTTTAGTTTACCAAGATTAATGTTTTTTAAAGTGACCCCCCAAAAATGTCTAAGGCTCCTTTTACTTCTCCCATTCTGTGAACAATGCAGTAACTTTCTTGGTCCACAGGCCCTTCTACGCTCTGGCATTCTTCCAGGGACAGAAAGAACCCTGGATCCAGAGCCAGAGAAGCTGGAGCTGATCCTGATTCGGCCCATCCTGCCTACGTGCCAGACTCTGGGCAAGCTGCTCACCTCTCAGGCACAGTTCCCCATGTGTAAAAAAAAAGGGGGGGGCACCCTTTTGGGTTCCTTCCATCTCTCCTGTCCCTCCCAGAGTCCCAGGGTTGGTATTCTAGATCAGGGGTGGGGATGCTGTGGCTTTGAGGCCACATGTGACCCTGCAGGTCCTCAAGTGCGGCCCTCTGACTGTATCCACAGGACAGACCCCCTAATAAAAGGATTTGTTCTGTAAAACTTGGACTCAGCCAAAAGGCCATACCCAAGGGCCTCAAGGTCACAGGGTCCACACCTCTGTCCTAAGGTTCATTCCAGTATGGACATTCCATGTTCCAAAGCCGTCTTCTTTCTTTCTCTCTCTCTGTCTCTCTCTCTCTCTCTCTGTCTCTTCCCCCCTCTTTCTTTTTTGTCACCCAGGCTGGGCACCTCAATACAGGACCCCAACTCCACTCTCTAAAAAGGCAACAGTCATTACTTTTTGGCCCAGTGCCTTCGAAGGGTGGCACATGCCTCGGAGGTGGTGGCCGCAATGCCCGGCTCCAGCTGCCTAATCCAAACAGACCCCGAAACCCCTGGTCCTCCAGAGCACATCACAGCACAGATCAAGGGAATGAAGCCGAAAGGAAGAGGCCAGGCACCACCATCGAAAGGAAACATACCATGGGTGGCTCAGCCTTCCCACGCTGCTCCCCGCCCGGCCCCCATCCTCGGATCCCTCACCCCCCCACCCAGAGCAGGGCACTCCAGCTGCTCCTGGGCCACCGGGCCAATTGTCGCTCCATCTCAGAGTGGTTTTGGCAACGTGCAGCCAGGGCCGCCTGCCAAGAGCACGCACCGGGGCTGGAGAGAGCCTAACACGTTCTGGGACTTGTTACATTATCCGTTAAAGAGGAAATGATTTAGGAATCATCCAAGACAGCGGAGTGGGCTAAAGGCAAGGAGGGTGGGGAGGGGGCATGGAGACTCAAAGGAGCCTTCCCAGAAGAGCCCGGGGATGGGGCATTGAGAGGGTCCCGGATGAAGGGGAACCAGGGGTCGAGACGGAACAGAATCCGAGCCCAAAGCAGCAGAACACAGAACATGGGATGATGAAAGCTGGAAGGGAAGACAAGAGCCTCCCAAGAGAGAACGGGAGAAGTGGGAGGGACCTCAGAACAGAGGACACCCGAGACAAGGAGAGCCAAACAACAGAATCTAAGAGACAAAAAGATGCACAAAATGCAAGACGTTAAACACAACGTAAGCACGGGAAAGGACCTTCAGAGATGAGCGGGGCCAACCTTCTTGCCAGGGCAGTGACAGAGCCAGGACCAGGCTGCCTCCCACAGCAGATGGATAGACGCCGCCAAGGGCTGCGAGTGTGACACCCCTGGGCTGGGGCCTCATCACCCTCACACCTGACCTTGGCACTGCTCTGCATACAGCAGGCACTCTATTAATGCTGGCGGAATGAGGACGAGGCGGAGCTGACACTCATTCACTGGCCCTTTCGCCAAAAGCTCCCGTCAGATGGTGCTTGCCCCAAGCATCAGTGACGTCTCCCAAACCAGAGGGAAGGATCTCGCCCCCAGCCCGCTTCCTCTGGATCCCCCAGGATTCTGCCCGTGGGAGAGACGCACCCAGCAAAGAAGAAGAAACCAGAGAGGCGGAGTATGGGGGCTGAGTCGTGCCTAGGAGACCCAGGTTCAAATCCTCCTCAATCAATTAGTCAATCATTGTCTGTTAAGTCCTGTGCTAGGCCTGGGGACACAAAGACAAAAAAGTGAAAAGCCGTCTGCCCTCACATCCCCAGCCTCTGCCACATAAACAAGTCAAGTATGTTTTAAAATACAAGGACGAGACGAGCTGAGTTGAGAGGGAAGCGCCAGGAGCTGAGGGGACCAGGACAGGTTTTCACAGAAGAGGTTCAACCCTGATTCGTCTGAATTCCTTCATCTGTAAAATGGGTCCAATGCTAGCTGGAAGACCCCCTCAGATGAGAATGGGGATGTAAAGTGCTCTGCAAACTGGAAAATGTTATAGAAATGTCGGCTCTCTGGCTCTGGGAGTCTGGGCCCTGGGTTCAAATCTGATGTTCCCACTGCCTATGCAACATTAGACAAATCAGCTCATCTTTGAAATGAGGGCATTGGGTAGGATGGCCCCTAAGGTCTCTTCTGCCTCTAGATGCAGGCTCCTAGGAAAGGTGAAAACTGACCATTGGGGGCCCATTCAACGTCCCAGGAAGAGGGCAGGACCGAGAAGCAGAGAGCCTCCTTGTTGTGAAGCCCCTGACCAGCCAGAGCTGGTCACTTTAGAGCTCTAGGCCTTGGTTTCCCCATCTGGACAATTAAGGGGTGGATTCAATGGTCTCTAGGTCTGAGAAGCAGATAAGAAGTGAACCTCTAACTTCAGTGGGGGAGAAAATGAGGGATGGCCTCATGGTGGAGGTGGCGCCTGCACTGGCCTTCAAACAGCGTGGTCTCACTAGGGCCTCAAAGCAGCTGATGTCCCCAGGAAGGAGACAGAGCAGGGAGGCAGGAAGAGCCTGGCCAGGCAGTCATGAGACTGTGGTCTAGTGAGGCTGACATGGGTGATCCTGGACCAGTCACTTGTCTCTGAACCTCAGCTGAGATATAAAACAAGGGGGTTGTAACAGACAATCCATCAAGGGTCCTTCTGGGTCTAACACTATGTTCTGTATTCTGAGACCCTGTTCTCAGGCCCCTCCCAGTCCTGACAATCCCTGTTCTCAGGCCCCTCCCAGCCCTGACATCCTCTGTTCTAAGCCCCTCCCCCAGCTCTGACATCCCCTGTTCTCAGGCCCCTCCCAGCCCTGACATCCCCTGTTCTAAGGCCCCTCCCAGCAATGACAAAGCTTTCTTCTTTCACATTAATTTCCAGCTGCTAACTTTGTAGAAAGTCAAACACAATTTTCTTAATTTAACTTTATAAAATAAGATGTATCCTGAATGCCAACATAAGTAGTTATTACTTCTAAGTAACTTATACAATGGTAATGAAAAAACTTCGAATTCATAATGGATCTGAATTACCTTATTAGGAGGTCTCCATAATGGACCTGAATAACCTTATCATTACCGTAAATGTAAAGTTGTAAATACATCCATTTTAATATATTGAGCACATATGTGTGTGCATTATATCTGTGTGTGTACATATATATGTATGTATGTATACAAAATTCACTACCAAGTTCTAAGGCTCCCTGGACAATCCCTCCCCTGCACCTCTGAGAGAAACAGTGAAGAGATGTCGCTGCTGTCTCTGCCAGGAGTGAGGAGCCCCAGGGTTCTGGCCTGAGGCTGATGCTGCCCATCACGGCGCCTGGTGACCTTGGGTCCACGCTCTCCAGGCCGGGCAGGCTATATGGAAGTAGGGTGGGGTGTGGGTGTGGGGGGCCACATACCCAGGGTCACTTGGGGCGGCTTTCTCCCTCGGTCTCCACTGCTATCAGCAGGAGCCCCCACTGGCTGTCACCTCTACTGCTAGGGCCCAGTAACTGGTACCCTCGTTCCATTTTACCATGCTACATCAACTAACTTTTCAAAGACAAAATGAGAACAATGAGATATCTGTAAATCACTCTGCAGAGTACCTGACATGCAGTAGGTGCTAAATGAATGCTCATTCCTTTCCCTTTCCCCACCTCAGATGAGCATACAAACATTTGCCCCAGTGCTTCTGGCTGTAATCCCTGTACCACCTTAGCACCCGAGGGAACTCAGTGCCTTGGTCCTACCAAGTTCCCACCTAAAGGCAATTCCAGGGGGGTCCCCTGACTCCGCTTCCACTGAGGCCCCTCCAGGTCCTCATCTCCTCACTCCTGGCCTAGCCTGGGCCAGCTGCAATGCTCAGCCTGGGCTCTGACTCCTGAATTCCTGTGGTTTGCCCTCCAGACCTTCTCCAAGTGGAGTCCAAGACCCCCTTCCCATCATCACACACCCCGAGCCAAGGAGTCACTGGGATCCCCTAGAAGCGAAAGAGGAAAAGCTACAGAAGCCAAGGCTGGGAGGGCTTTGGGGACACCCTCGAAGCCAATTTAGGAGTCCCTGGGGACCAGCTCTGGAAGGTCTCAGCCTGCTCCAGCCTCTCCAAGGCACTTCTCTTACGCATCCCTGCAGTCCTCCAGCATGCAGCCTTCCCAGGCCCTCCACGTGGAGAAATGTCAGCCCAGGTGCTCTGCACATGCACCAGGCCCCCATGACTCACCCTCTGGGGCAGCCTCCTGCTGCTGGGTTTGCAGCTCCTGCCCCAGGCCCTGATCTTTCCTGACCCAACAGGCTGCTCTCCACCCGCCAGCGTGATGTACGCCATGCCCCTTCCCCTTCACTGTCCCCACACCCTTTCTACTTCTACTTCTGGGAACAGTGTCAGATCACTACAAGCATTCCTGGAAAGACCCATTCATCCCGTGCCCAAGACTCCACTCCCTATCCCTGTGCCTTCCCCTGACCAAAACAGCCATCCTGAGCCCACCCCTTAGATGGGCTCTCTTCCCTTCTTAGAATGTGAGCTTCTTAAGAGCAAGGCCTGTCTATCTCTGTCTCTCTGTCTCTATCTCTGTGTCTCATTTATTTTTGGAATTTCTAGCTCTTAGCACAATGGCTGACAGACAGGTAGTGATTAAGAAATGCTTGTTTCCTTCCTTCCTTGAACAAAGTAGCTGAGTTTAAACCAACTCCCCTTACAAAACTCTGAAAGATACCATTAATGTAAACATTTTTCTCAGAAGGAATCACAGCTAGAAACTAGCTATGATTCAGAGGGAAAAATGTGAAACGAAGAGTCCAGGGATCTGGGTTCAGATTCTGACTCCACAGCAAACCATGTCTGTGGTCATTTTCCCTTTCTAAGCCTCAGTTTCTTTCTCAGTAAAATGAGGGAATTGAAGGAAATTATTCAAATTTATAAGACCACCAGCCATTCCATAATTTGTAAGTCATGAAAACATATGAGGTAAGCAGTTTTCTCTGGCAGAATCTAATGTATTAGTAATATAAAAAACAGTCCCAATCACTAATAATTGGAGAAAGGTAAATTAAATCAACTCTGAGATTCCACCATCATACCCATCTGATTGGCAAAGAAGACAAAAAAAAAGGAAAATGACAAATGTTGGTGAGGCTGGGGCAAAGCCAGCTCATTAGTATATCTTGGGTGAAGCTGTGGACTGGTCCAGTTATTCTGCAAGGCAGCTGGAAATCATCCCCCAATGTCACTTGACCATGCATGCCCTCTGAACTAGTTATACCACCACTAGGGCTATGCACACACATACATAATACACATGCGCACTCATGTGATCAAAAAAAAGAGGAAAAAGAGCCATATGGATAAAAATACATCAGCTCTTTTTGTGGTGGCACAAAACTAGAAACCAGGGGATGCCCTTCTCTTGGGGAAAGGCTGAATAAATGATAGTATGTGAAGGTAATAAGGGAAGATTTCAGAGAAACACGAGAAGATTTGAATGAACTGATGCTTTGTGCAGTGAACAGAACCAGGAAAACAATGTATACTACAACAATACTGTAAAGACAAATAACTCTACACAAATTAAGAATTCCGATCAATACAATTATCAACCATAATTCCAGAGGACCAATGATAAAGCAGGCTGCCCATGTTCTGACAGAAAGAGGATGGGTTCAGGATACAGAATAAGACATATTTATACATATATATACACACACACACACACATACATGCACACACACATATACACCCATATATATGTAAACATATATACAAAAATATGTATATTTGGGCATGAGCAATGTGGGAATTGGTTTTTCCTGATTATGCTTATTTGTTACAAGGATTTTTGCTTTTTTTCATAGGGAAAAGAGAGGAAGAGGGAGAGGAAATAGATTTTTTCCATTTAAAATAATTCAACTTAAAATAAGTAAACAAAATAAAGGAGGTGAACTAAGTGATCTCTAAAGTCTCTCCTAGATACCCTGTTCTCAGAGAATCTCTCCTGAGTTCTAAATTCCCTGTTCTAAAAGTCCCTCCCAGCTCAGACATTCCTTATTCTAAGACCCCCCTCTCTCAGCTTTGGAACTCTCTGATCAAAAGTCATTTTCGGTTCTATCATTCTTTGTCCTACGTCCTATTGTCTAAGATAATAATCTCCAATTTATGCTCTCTATCTTATTTGCATCGAGTTATTTGCATGTTCTCTTTCCCCTTTAGACTGTGAGCTCCTTGACAGTAGGTACTGTCCTTTTTTTTTTTTTGGCCTTTCTTTGAGTGCCCTCTTCTTACCACAGTGCCTGACACATAGTAGGTGCTTAAGAAATGCTTCCTGACATGACTTGACTCAACTGAATGGCCCTTTGAGTCCTAACTCTGTGGTTTGGAGGATAATAATTCCTGTCTTGCCTATCTTCACTGGGTTGTGCAATGGACAAATATAAGATGTCACATTCAAAAAATCCTTTTGTAATCACTCGACACACTATGGCCAACTAACCACAAAGTCATCTTATAAAACAATGAGGTATTGCTCTGGTAAATGGTGAGGAAATGAGACCAACCAGTGGAATCCCATGGTTGAAGCTCTTCCTTTCAAGGCTTGGGCTCTAACCCTTCCTAACTGAGCAAGTTCAAACACTTCCATGAATCTCTCACCGATTTGTCTACTGGGCCCCTCAGCCCAGATCAGCCCTGATCCCAAAACTAAGGGGACAGAAAGGAGAAGATAAAGTCCCTTCCCTCAGGAGTAATATGATATTGAAAGGACCTCCTGCCAACCAAGACTGGTAACAGCAGCTGACATTTATAAGGAAAGCAGAGCCCTTTACATCCATGTTCTCTCTCACCTGAGTCTCACAATAAATTGGACACTTAGATACTATCATCACTTCCATTTTAAGGATGAGGATACTGTACCTCAGAGAGGTCGAGCACCTTGACCACAGTCACAAATCTATTGCCAAAGGCAGGATTTGAACACCTGTCTCCCTGATCTGCAGTCAGCACAGAAGGAAAAGTGGAGAGAGCCCACCAAGAGAAGAAGGTCTACGGATGGAGAAGCAATGAAACAGCACCTTGCAGGACCTGAGTTCTAATCCTGGCTCTGCCACTTGGTACTTGTGTGAACTTGTGCCCATCACTTACTTTCTTGGGACTTAGTTTCCTCATCTGTCAAACGGAAGCCCTGGCCTAGATAGCCTCCAAGATCCCTTCTAGTCCCAAATCTATGATTATTATCACAGGGAAAGCCTACTGGTTATAGATTCAAAGAAGCCTTGGAGTCAGCTCTTACCTCTAAAGCTGTGTGACCTTGCTACCTATGGGAACCTGGGCCTCACTTTTCTCTTCTGAACAATGAGAGGCTCAGACTAGGGAGCAACTGAGATCCTTTCCCACAGTAGAAAGAACAATGGGTGCGGAATCAAAGGGCATTGGGTTCAAATCCTCCCTCTGAAGCTTGTCATCTGTGAGGCTTTAAACAAATCCCTTTCCTTCCTCGGGCCTCAGTTTCCTCATTTGTAAAATGAGGAGGTTGGACTAGACGCCCTCTGAGCTTCCTTCCAGCTTTACATTTACGATTTTAAGAGCCTATGACCTGGATTTTTAATGTCAGTTCTCTGACTTCCAATTGGATTCAATCCAAGAAGGACTTATTAAGTACTTCCCTATATGCCAGGTCCTGCTCGTGGTGACAAAAACCGAAAGACCAGTCCCCTCCCTTAAGGGCACAAAGTCCCTAGAGTCCGCTCTCTCTCTCTCTTTCCTAGGGGCACACACAAGCAAGGGCAGCCTGAGTCTGCAGCCAATGGTCCAGGGAGCCTCTGCAAGTAGCTCTCAGACTTTGGCCTCCGAAACAGAGCTGGCTTTACTAGGTGGGACACTCTTTCCCAGGCTTCCTCCCCACACCCCCACCCCCTTAGGAGAGCATGCACACTGTAAGATGTGGAACGTTCCACTCGGGACATCCAGGAGGTTGGAAGCAGCTAATGGCTAACAATAAAAAATAATATTTTCCCTTTCAGCCATTAACTTGTAATATAGGGCTCTCTAATTCCTTCCTGTTCCTTCCCACGGGGCTCAAGATCAAGCAACTTGGGGAATAAATAACTCCGTGCTATTGCCTGACCTCAAACCCAGATTTCAAAGTCTATCGGAGAAATATGGTCCCCCGTCATTAATGCTGAAATCTCCCTCTCCTTATTTCCTTCTTTTTTTTAAGAGTTTCAAGTATTAAATTACCACTCTCTGCAAAGGATTTTTATTTTTCCCATTTGGACACAGGGCCAGAAGCATCTCAGTTCCAACTGGGAATTGTTTTAATGAACTGCTGTGCTCCAAAAAGAGAACTGAGCCCATGTGGGATAGCTGGAAGGTCACCTGAGTTTGGAATCTGAGGAGCTGGGTTCGAATCCTGCCTCTGGATTTCGGCCCAGTCAGGTCCCTTCTCTTTGGCCAAAATTTTCTCATTTGTAAAATGAGGGTGAGATAGTCTCTGAGATCCCCCCTAAAAAAAGCAGCACGTTCTTAAGTGCTTACATAGCCCTTCGTCACCTCATTTGGTCCTCACAATAATCCTGTAAGGTAGGTGATATCACTACACTCATTTTATGGGTGAGGATGTGAGGCTGAGAAAGGCTTGTCAGAGGCAAAATTTGAACCCACCACCCACCTGGCCTGCCACCTGACCCCAGAGGCAGGCCTAGGAAGAGGGTGGAAGGTGGCATTGCAAAAAGCATTCAGGCTTGATAAAGGGGAAATTCCTAATTCAGTCCTATACCCAACAATTACTCATTAAGCACCCGCTATGTTCCAGGGCCTGGGCAGTGGGCCAGAGAGATAAAGAGAGACAAAATCAAAACCGTCCCTGACTTCAGGAGGCTTGCCTTCTACCAGAGGGGTGTGACCTGGGACAAATAATTAAACACAAATTAGAGAAAAAGTAAATACAAAGCAATAGGGGCGAGGGGAGCCCTGCAAATGGGGGGCTCAAGAAAGGAAGGGTCTGTAGCAAACGCAGCCTGAGCTGAGCCTTGGCAGGAGCCGAAGGGAGGAGGACAGAGTCCTAGTACGAGGACATCGTGGGCCCCATTCCAGGCACTGAGACAGGAGAGCCTTAAGAAGCCAGTTTGGCTGGGACGGAGCATGTGTTAAAGACAGTAATATACAACAGCCTGGAAAGCCAGGCTGAGGTCAGACTGAGAAGGGCTTTAAACCACCCAGAGAAGAGCTCTCACTCACCCCAGATACCGGAGTGAGAAGCTAAAGCTTCTTCAGCCCGGAAGGGACGTGGTCTGATCAGCCAGTCCTCGGAGCAAAGAGCTATCTCTGTTCAAACACGGACTGGGCTGCATGGCTTGCAGAGTCCTCATTGGTATCCCCTGCTTCCCCACACTCACTCCCAGATCTTCAAAGATAAGTAGTCCAAGGGAAGGAACACTGACTACGGGGTCAGGGAAGCTGGTTGAAATCCTGCCTACGTGCATGACCCTGGGCACCGATCAAAGAATTATGGTCCCCCATCACTAATGCTGAAATCTCCTTCCCTTTCTTTCTTTCTTTCCTTTTTTTTAAGAGTTTCATTTGCTAAGTTACCACTCTCTGCAAAGGATTTTTATTTTTCCCATTTGGACACTGGGCCGGCAGCATCTCAGTTCTAACTGGGGCTCGGTTTCCCCTTTCCAAGGAAGGGAGTTGAACTGGATTGTGTCTGTGGTCCCTTTCAGCTCTAGACCAAAGATTTGATGCTATAGGTGAGATGGATGAGTCAGGGCAGAGTCTGACCTCTCTGAGATTCTGTGATTTCATTTTTCACAAAACATGGGGAGGTGGTACACAGGGAGACATATTTCAGCAGAGAATGGGGGGGGTGGTAAAAATTCTAACTAAATGGAACAAACCGTCATTCACCTTTGCTGCCTAGTTAGATAGTGGGCTCAGTGTCAGACCTCAGATGCCATCTTGTCCAGCCCAGATGGGAACAAGAACCTTCCCCTCCTACAATTCTGATGCTAGACAAATACCCCTAATGTCAACGATAAAACCAAACTAGCAACAGTGTCCCTTTTGCTGATGGCAAAGAACTGACAATCAAGGAGATGTCCATCAGCTAGGGAATGGCCAAACAAACTGCGATCCACGAATGTAAAAAACAACCACTTCCACAAAAAAAAAAAAAAGAGGCCGGATTCAAAGAAGCACGGGAAGACTTGTAGGAACTGATGCAGAGGGAAGTAACCAGAGCCATGAAAACAAGGCACGCAATGATGACGAGCACATAAATGGAAACCACGGCATCAACTGAAACAGGATACTATGAAATGTCAATGGCTGAAGCTTGGTCCCAAAGAAGAGATGTAAGAAAGTGCTTCCCTCCTCCCCCCTCTGCAGAGATGGGCGCCCACGGGGGTGAAATGCTGAATCGAATGCCCAACTCCGGTGACGTAGTTTTACTGAACTGGAGTTTTTTGCTCTTTTTTATTCCTTGTTTTAAGGGATGGAGTTGGAGAAGGAATGATGGGAATTGTAAATCAAGTCAAAAGAGACTGAAATTTATTTTTTAAACTAGCACTTATTTTTATGTATTATCTCCAACATCCTCAACAAGTGGTCACGCGACCTCTGCTTCCAGTCCTCCAAACGGGAGGATCTTATGACCTCCTGGGTCAAGCCAGTACATTTTGGGGACAGTTCTTAATATTTCAAAATCTGTCCTGTTGCTGTTCAGTTGTTTCAGTCATGTCTGACTCTCAGCAACCCCGTCTGGGGTTTTCTTGGCAGAGATCCTGCAGTGTTTTGCCATTTTCCTCTCTGGCTCATTTTACAGATGAGGAAACTGAGGGAAACAGGGTGAAGGGACTTGCCCAGGTTCACACAGCTAGGAAGTGTCTGAGGCCAGATTTGAACTCATGAAAATGAGTCCTCCTGACTCCAAGCCTGGCACTCTACTGGCTCCTCCCATGCAATCCTTTAATTTTGCATAATCCTCCTCCTTGAGATAGGAAGTACTTTCCTCACAACAGAAAACACTGATCCTGTATAATGTCCAGGTTCCTAAAAATTCTCTTTTCCAGGATCTTTTCTAGAGCATCTAAACTCACATCCTGGACAAGCCGTGACCAGGGCAATGAGAGAAAAACCCAGGCTGGAGTGGGATGGCTTTGTGCCCCAGCCCTGCCTGGCCGCAGCAGACAAGACAGCAAACAAACAGAAAGATTAAAGGCCTAAAAGAATCTCATCATCTTTCAGATGAATACTAAAAAACAAAAATGCCACCGGGTTTCTAAATCTGGCCAAGAACGGGGAGGAACAACCGCATGGGGATCTGGGCTTCCCTGGGATAACAACTCCAGCCCCACAAAGGAAAGACTAAGCATGCTCATGGGCCTCAGGGAAGGTAGTGGTCTCCCCCCAGGTCAAGGACCTCCAGCTCTAAAACATTAACCCATTTATCTGATGCAGCTTCTAGAGGCTGAGGCCAGGGCAAAGAACACCTGTCTTGACTTCTAAACCTGCTTCTCATATTTACCAGCTGTGACCATGAAGTCACATGACTTCAAGCCTCAATTTCCCCTACTAGAAAACGAGAGTCATAATGCCCACGATATTTAACTCCCTGGGTTGTGGTAAGGATCCAGTGACATCATGTCCATGAGGCATTTTGTACTTTTTAAAGTGCCAGAGAAACTCCAGATATGATTGATTGTTCCTTTTTTGTCTGTTCGGGGGCTCAGAAGGGAGAGGAGGCCAGGAAGCCACCACCTCTCTGGATTCTCATTTGTCACTTCCTACACATGATCCCAGAGAAATTCTATCTGAAGTGAGGAGCAGAGTCATTCCTTTCTTGCCCCACTCCCAACTAGACTAGAATGTCTCTGAGGACAGGCTGCTTTGACATTTCTGTTTCCACCACACCCCACTGACCTTTCAACAATGGCCACTGACTGGACCTCTGGGCTGACCTCTCCTGAGTCATATTCTCCGGGCAAGAGGAGGAGTCTTGTTCCGCTCCCTAAAGTGCCAGATCCCAACTCTGTTAGGAACAATTGTATAAGCAGGAGAATGTATTTGTCTGGGGACTAGAAGGGCAGATGAGTTTGGCTGGACTTCTCCAGCTGGCTGAAAAATCAGAAAAGGAAGCCCAACTTCTTAACCAGTCTTCCGAAAACACATGCCCAGGACTCACTGGTTCCCAACCAAACGGGAAGCCTTAGGATAAAGATTTTAGGGTCAGAGGGCAGCTTAAGGACAAAACCGTTAGCATCAGGGAACACTCTTTCATTAAGGAGAATCACTATCATCGTCATCACGTTAAAACGAACACCATTCTTATTATTATGGCAGCTCAGGAAGAAATGCCAAGTGCGGGGAATTCAGAGATTCACGGTAAGACTCATATGAACTGATGAAGAGTGAAGAAAACAGAACCAGGAAAACAGCCTCCACAGTGACGCTAACAGCGTAAAGAAAAGGGTCACCCCAAGGAAGCCCAGGTTCTGGAGTGACTTCCGACCCAATGATCATCCCAGAGAAAAGATGATGAAACAGATCTCTCGACTCCTGGAAAAGAGAGGGGGGAGGTTACCAGGGCAGATGGTTGTCTACACTATCAGAAATGGGCACTGGAGGGAGTATTTTATAACGGTTCTACTTTGTTACCAGGGAGAATATTTCCAGCAGCGACCCTGATACAAAAACTTTTTAAATCAACAAAACTTAAGTTTTTAGAAAGAAAAACAATAATAGCGACCCCCAAAGAATGCTGGCCTTGGAGCTAGGGGATTAAGAGAGACAGACAGACAAAGAATGATGGAAAGAGATAGAGAAAGTAAGAGAGAGAAGGAGGGAAGGAGGGAGGGAAGGTGAGATATGAAAGAGAGAAAAAGAATACTGTCCTTGGAGCTAGGGGATTAAGAGAGACAAAGAGTGACGGAGAGAGACAGAGAAAGAGAGAGAAGGAGGGAGGGAGGGAAGGTGGGATATGAAAGAGAGAAAAAGAATACTGGCCTTGAAGCTAGGGGATCAATAGATAGATAGA